>JAVJGG010000090.1:921602-944369 GCA_035590195.1 Aviceda cuculoides | reverse complement strand
ACCCCCCTCCCCCCACAAAAAAAAAGCTAGGAAAAGTATTTTGTTTTTAAAAAACAATCATGCTCTAAGCAAAGGAGAAAATAAAAAATATGTAGAAAAGATAAATTTCAATTTCTTCTAAAAATACACAGAAATATTTGCTAATATAGAAAAAATCCCTTACAGAAAGCTAGTCTACGGGTGCTTTTTAATCTTGAATTTCAGTACATCAAAACTCGACAAATCCAACACATCATGGCAGCCAGGTAGCTGCAGACTTCCTTTGGTGGGCCATTAATTTTGAAGAAAAAGCTTATTAACAGCACGCTGGAAACAAAATGCAGCTAACTAGTGTAGGAAAGCTTGTGATACTTGTGACCTACTACCAAGAAAACAGATTATCCAAACATAATTATGGAAAGGGTCATGGAAAGCGCTGGACAGTTTTAAAGTATGTGCGTTTCTTTGTTGTGGAAATGAAAGAAACCCACTTTTTTTCCCCAAAAATGCTGCAACCTAGGGCATATATTCCCTTTTCCATTGCTGATGTGGTGCAGCACCGTCCCAGGGTGGCGAGGGTCCTGCACAGCCCGAGCCCCCCGTGGCCGGCCGGCGCGTGCACCCGCTCTGCACCCGGGTGGCACCGGCGTGCATTAATGGAGTTGTTACTGCACGATAACCAAACACCATTAATATGTCTAAGCTCAAGTTCTCGGGATCAGAAGTCACCGTCTCCCATGGAAACAGGAGCTGGCAGTAACGAGAAGAGTCACGGCATCTCCGAGGCAATTAGAGGCAATCTAACAGCATTCATGATTTAAGCACTCGCTGGTAAGTGCAAGGCACACACAAACTTTCCACCACCGCCTGCAACACAAAAGGTATTTACCCTGTGGAGAGCAAATAATGTTTGCACTCCTGCCTTCCCCACGGATCCCACCGCTGAAAGCAGATAGAAATTGCCGCTAAATACACATATTTGTACCTACTCGGTGTCCCTGCGACATGCCTTTCAGGCGGTGGGAGGGGAGGGTCTGACGCAGAACCTTGCTGCAGTCTGACCCCCGCGCTTTCCAGAAATTTGCCCGCTCTGTTCTTACTAAATGAGCAACTCGGGAGCACCTCTGCATCTCGATGAACTGAAGAGAACGACAACGAAGGAGAGGGGAAATCTCAGCCCTGCGGCCACCTTCCACGGCCACCCAGAGGGAGCTGCCGGGGCCAGGCCCTTGCGGCTGCCCCCTCCCCGCACCCCGCGGGGCAGGACCCACCCACCCACCCACCCACCCGGCGTGTCCCCGCTCCGCTCTCCTGCGCCCACCGCCACCGCACGGACTCCGCAGCGCGCTCTGCTCGGGGCTTCGCCCTCCCATCTTCTCATCACCGGCAGCAGTCGATTCATCCCTCCTGCCTCTGTTTCCCCCCTCATCTCTGGTGTATCCTTGTCTTTTCCTCTGCACCGCAAACCTCCTGGAAGAAGGACTCTGTCTTAGCATTCGTTTCGATTTTCTCTAGGGCGAGGACCCCTAATCTCAGAGGCTTACTCTGCATGCTCTTAGGTCACCTCCACCTGCATCCCATCTAACCCTGACCACAAACATTTCCAGCAGCCTTAGTTCCACCGTTTCTTACGGAATTTCACAGTCCCAGACCAATAATGTAATGTTGATACAAGATGACTCAACTTCAGAGAGTTTTAAAACATGTAGTAATCCTGACAAGCTATGAGATTCTGAATTTCTGCCCTTCATCTTGGTTGTGTAAGTGACGCCTTAGGAAGCAACTAGCTTTGGCATCCAGAGGTTACCATTAGAAAACATCACCGGTTCAACTAGAAAGGATCTAGAAATGCCTAACGACTGCAGAGCAAATCTTGTTAAGAGAAAAAGATGTCTTGCATAAAGAAAAGATGCCCAATTACAAACTTACCTTATTTTTTATATAATAGTTCAAAGCAAAAGAGAGCTCGCACTGAGAGGTGGAAGATAACACAAGATATTTTTGTTGTCATCTCGTAATAATGATTAGGCAACAAGTGAAAACCTGGATCAAAGTAGGAGGTATGAAAAATAAGACTGACAATCAGAAAAGGGAGACTGATCCAAATGATGTTAATAATCTGAAAAGCTCTTGGAAATCTACTAATTGTGCTCATGAACAAAAGGGAAAAGATGCAACAATACAGTGAAAAAAGCATTGTGTCAGCCAAAAACCTTATCTCAGGGCCCCCATCATGCCTCCCCAGGCACAACGCTCCCACCAGCAACCTGCTGCAGCCCTGTTAACGGGCACGTGAAACGGGCAACACCTCAAATCCAAAAGGATCAGATGGATGACGGTCTGAAAAATACAAAAAGTAGTTTAAAAACTTGCTCTTAAGATAAATCGTTCTTCAGCATGCTCCTATTCCAGCCAGCTGAAAAAGACAAAGACTGCGGCTGTCTCACAGCACGCTTCACCATCTGAATTCATACTCGCTGCGAACACCATGTGATGGGAAAAGACAAAAGTCACAAGAGGCAGAGAGCTAAGATGGAGGGAAGACAAACAGTACTTCCTGCAACTAGAAAAACCATTCCTTCGTGCTCCAAGGTTCAGGGCGCATGCCTTTCACAAGGACATATATCTTACTGCATTTTTTTCTTTTGAGTTCTGATGCAGATGGACTTGGTGAAAACTATCAAGATTTCTGCCCAGGAAAAGGATGGTTTGCCCTGGTGTAATATATAATGCATGTCTTTGTGCTTTGTGTAAAAAAAATCCAGCTGTATCGGCAAAATTCTATCTTTTAAAGTTCTGCAGTTTCACTGATTGCAATGCAAGTGAAGATAGACCCTGTCTTGCATATTTTATTTTCCTCATTGGAGATGATGCTCCAGTCCTTTTATCATCTTGGTGGCCCTTTGCTGGACTCTCTCCAGTATGTCCACGTCTCTCGTGCTGAGGAGCCCAGCACCAGAGCCAGCACTCCAGGTGTGCCCTCACCAGTGCCGGGTAGAGGGCAAGGATCCCCATGGTAGCACCCCACTTGAGAGCTGTCCCACCATACCTCTGCGATCCCAGCGAAGTCGTAGCCTTGCACCTGCAGAGACTTCCAGCTCCTCCTGTCCGATCCCCATGCCGTGCAGGTTAGTGTCGAGGCATTTCAGAGGCAGCCAGCATGCCGACCCCCCAGAAAGGACAAGGGACCTTTCCCCAGGGCTGTCCCACACAGGCTTCCTCATGCACTTGCCCGGGTGAAAGGTGTTCCACTCCAGCCCTGCCTTGCTGACTGCCATGGCCCCTTCTGCTCTGTTTCTATTGTCATTCCTGCAAGAGTTACAGAATTAAATCTGTTTTCTCATTAATAGTCTTGCTATGACTTGCTCTCCTCCCTTTACTCACCAGAAGTATCTGTGTCCGAGTGGGGAAAAATTAAAGTAAACAAACACAAGATCTCACAAAATACTTATGGGAAGCCTTCACTGCAGAAAATCCAGTGCTCAGTCATTTACTGAGGGATTTGTTTCCCTAGTGTTTTCACAAGGCTATGTAAGTACAGCTAGTCACCCAAAATGAACAGTTACTAGTCATTTCTGAACAGGTTTGTAAATGACAGTCAATGCAGCCTTTGTGCTACAGCGAAACATGACATTTTCTTTTCCTGATCAAATTCTATTCAGAAAGGAGTTGAATCTGCATGGCAGGAATGCTCAATGTTCCCATCCAATGAGTCATCGCTGGAGAGTCCTTACAACAGTCCCCACACGCCACAGGCATCCACACCCAAGGGAGATGCTGCTCAAAGAGAGACGGCGAGCAGAAGTTGAACAGAACTGCAGCATTTTAAAGTAGAGATCTGGTTACAGAAAAACGCCCCAAAGTTTCTCAGTGCTCTCTGTTAGTTGATAAACTTAGCAGAAACCTAATGAAGAACCTAAACTATTTTTAAAAATAATTCCTCTCCAGATTCAGTTGAGAGGTGGATAAAAGAATATAAAAATATCTGGTGGTGCTTGATTGATAAATACCACAGTTAAGTATAAGGCCCAGTTCAGGACTGAACTGCCTAAAAATTAGGCACTTCAACACACAGTCTTGAGAAATCTAGTCTGCAGGACAGAGTTGTGTTAGACAGCCGGGCACTGCTGCATTAGATGCAGCACACAAGACCTAACTGTTTCTTTACACAAAATGCACTGCCCTAATATTGCTGTATCTTCATTTCTTGTTCATGAGAAAAAGCTCGTCCTCCTTTAGGACTATAAAGGTATGCTCTGTTACAGCTCATTGTAGCAAAATGAATGATTTTCTCGTTAAGAGTGTAAAAGTAAGCTTGAGTGCATACTTTGATAAGCAAAACCAGCTGCTAACTGTAATACGTAATCTTAAGTGTGAAAATGTTAACTCCATTATACTTCATATCACATACATCTTTTGAAGAAGAGAAGGAAGAGTAGAATTTTGTTCATATGATGAGAGAAGTAATTTGATTTCCAAAACACTGCAAAACAAGCAAGTCTTAGATTCTCTCAAAACAACATGATAATATCTCCAAATGTAACTTTGCCCGCATGTTGTAATTAAAGCTAAACAAGTGCACAAATACCTTGGTTTTAGATATACACAGAACATATTACCAGGCAATAATAAAACCGTGTCTTTTTTCAGACTTGCAAACGTGTCTGAGGACCCTTCATCTTAGCCATCTATTTATACGCAGATAATATGGTTTAAAAATGCTAGCCAATTCAAATGGCAATATTTTAAAACATATTATACAAAAATAAATGAGTGTGCAGGTGGTGAATTTGGGTTGCCAAACCCCCAAACTGCAACGTAACAGCTATCTCCTCCTCTACCTTGTGCCAAGCTGTCAGCAGATGCCTGAGTGACGAGCACCTCTCTGCTCTGCACACCAAATTCCCACACCGCATCCCGGGCACCTTCTCCTCCCACCCCCTCGCAGAAAGCCCAAGGACCTGAATATATCGTTTTCAGTTTGCTTAGGAGCTGGCACACACAAGTTTCACCTTCCAATGTTTAACGTGTGAGCACCTGACCCAGCTGTAGTTATACAGCTAAGTAGGCAGGACTTTCCTGAACAGAAATTATATTTACTCATATTCGTGGGTGCTTCTGTATATTTATTTTACATTTTAGACTTATTCTCCCTCTAAATCACCTCAATTGCCATAGTCTCATTGACATCAGTGAAGCTATATCAAGTTGCCTTAGAGTCCGCTCTTAATACGTATTCACCCAATGTTCCTCATTCAATGCAATCACCTTAGACTGAGCAAGATTTTTGGTGAATGTTTATGTGCCTGTCAAAAGCTACTAACTTAAACAAAAATGCACTAAGCTTCAGACTTTCAAGTAAAACTAATCCAAGAAAATATGAAAATATAAAGTCAGATGTGCTGGTTCGCTAATGCTGCACAATACAGAAAGAGTCTGCTTTTGAGCTCAGATTATAAGGATCAGTTGAATCTGTTCTCTTTAATTCTGACACAAGTAAAAACTTTCACTTCTATTACCAACATTTATTACCATAATTTCTATGAAGGAAATGGAAGATTCAGGTGGCAAGGAAAACAGGAACAAATTTCAGTAAATTTTAAGTGTGAGAAGAGCTCGTCTCACTGCTGAGATTTTTTGTTGCGTAAAGTATGCGAGTGGCAAGATTAAAAATGACACCTAACGTGCCTAAAGACAAACACTGAATTTAAGAAGTGGCTACTCAGTGATATCAACTTAATTCTCATTGAAATAAGACATAAAAGTCACTCAGGCACCTGTCTTCATCTTTAGGCACTCCGAAATAATTTAAACTCTGGCCACTACTACCTATGCAGGACCACAGAAAGGCAAGTCAGTGAGAACTAGGGCTTTAACAGCTGTAAGTCAAAGGCTATGAAAATCAATCTCAATTTATAGAAAGCCACTCATAATACAGCGTGCTCACCATATGTTGTTTTCATATTGACGCATAGAATGAGTGAAAACTCATCAGAAATAATGCAAGAGGTAACTCAGAGATCTGTTTTCCTATCCAAAATCAAAAGCAACCATAATGAATCACTGAAAGATGTACCAACCCTTTGCAAGACTTTCATGACTGAACTTCCACAGTCTCCTCAATAATTCATAGCACTGTTTTGAATGTGGTTACAAAGGAAATTTTTTCTTCCTGTTCTGGACTTGCTTAATATTTCCACTGACAATAACTCTGAGAAGCATATCCCAGCTCTACTGATACCCCTTGGAGGTCTCCTGCTGCCCATGGTAAGGACTGGTCTCTTCCAGAAAGGCAGAGCACTCGACAAGTCTCCTAGCATTTCTTGGAAAAAAGCACTGTGAATTTTAAAACTTAACCCAGGGTAGCAACAACATTTGATCTCAGTTGATGAAACATCATATGGATGTTGTGACTGATCCTGAGCAGGCCTGGGCATCAGCATGAAAGCAGAATATGAGTTCATACTTCTAACACCTTAATAAGCATCTACTGCATGAAAAGAGAACTAAGTAATTTGCTGGAGTTTGATGGAATAGAAAGCTATATGGATTAGGAACACTTGAATAATTTAGGTTGGAAGGGAGCTCTGAAGGTCATCTAGTCCAGCTTCCCCTTCCTACAGACTAAATTGATGCCCATAACAATTAGACTTATTTCTACATGAAAGTGAAGGCAGAAGGGGGAGAATGGAAGACACCGCTGGAGATCAGCTTCCATCTATGAGGGGCAGAGCAGTTGAAGAGCCCTGAAAAGCCGGAGTCACGGCTGGAGCCCTGACCCTGGTTCCTGAACAAGGCCAGAGCTGTCGCGCCAGCAGACGTGCGACCATCTCCTGCCCATCGTGAAGGCAAGAGGGGTTGTCACGGAACTCCTGGGAAAGCTGCACCAGCACTACAGCAATCACCTGCTGATACACGATTTCATCACCGTCAGTGTTACCTTCCTGATCATCAGAGCGGGGAAAGTTGTTGAAGCAGAAATTTCAGACAGCCAAAAAAAATATTCGATTCTTTCATATGTGAAGAAAATTACTGGTCTGCATTAAAGCTATATGATTTTATATTTGTTTTTTCTTGAAGAAGGCAGGAAAAAGTTCAGCATTTTTTTGTTGTATACTGCACATATATTATACTGTTCTTGTGTGTTCACAGTAAGGATGACAAGGAGGAGGGAAAAACTTTTCCTTTTTCTTTAAAGACTGAGAGGCCATGGGTTTCGATGCCAAATAACAGAGACATCCACTACCTATAAAATCAGATGTCAGAATCCCATCCCCTGTGACTTCCGTGACATCAAGGATTGACCATCTTAAACTTCAGAAAGGAGACGACTTTGATTATGGAATACTGATTTTATAACACTGTCATAAGCTATGACAGAAATTAATTAATTCATGAACACAAACACATTTAAGTGTACCTGGTTTACAATATGAGAAACATTTGAGGATCAGTAAAGTAAGTGTGTATCAATGATACTTTCTTTTACCTATGATAAGTTAAATTACCTAATGGGAAATATAAGTTTACATACAAATACCATAAAAGTAAAATATCACAGTGACTTTCCACCTTTTGGAAGTGGAAGTCAAAACACTTCAGATTTTCAATCTGCCAATTTGATTAAAAATACATTACAGCTTTGTAAATAGAATGAACAAACGTCCGTGAAGTTATAGTATCAGCTGTACAGCTTCTTGTCCTAGAGTGAACACAGCTGATTCAGCCACATTTTCTTTTTCTTTAATTGGAAATAGGGATTTCCGCAGCATCTCACTTGCCCACGTACATAACACAGCTGCTGTGTCCTGGAGAGAAGGGACAGCTCAAGAGAGATGAAAATACACTTTTTTACAGTGATGGCAGTCCGGTGTGTCAGCTCTTAGACTTCCAGAATACCATCTATGACCAGTTTTCTTTCCAACACCAAGGGGAAAAAAAAAAAAAAAAATTTAAATGACAGAAGTGCTGCAATAAAGCGAATTTCTCACATCGTAAGGAAGCCCACATATCTCCAAGAACTTTTAAGGTTAAGGTTAGGAAATTATTTTTTCAATTCAGTTACTCAGAACCCTTGGAAGAGCAACCTCAAAAAAGGTTTGCCTCAAATGTGGCAAGAAAAGACAAACTATACAGGGATACTTTGAAGATGTATTATGTTTAGTGTGTCTTACTTTAATTACTAACACCAATCATCCCTTTTAATAAAAGGTCAGCTGCTGTATTTGCCAAGTAATACTGACTTAAATAATTTTAAATGTAAGATGCGATACTTGCAATTCCTGCTAATGGTTCCCTGTTCATATTAGTTGTCATCAGTTCTAATGAGAAAGCTTTAAATACAAATATTTGTAAAGATATTGCAAAAAATAAACAAGATGCTGTAGCAAGACGATTTTCCTCAGTCAGTACCTCTCCTGGCACAGTAATGCACACATGCAGTATGTCTTGGGAAATCAAGGCCACGTTTTTGCCCAGGCAGGTGGGGCCGACCTGCGGCGGAGCAGCCCCCCAGGCACGCGTGTGTCCCCAAACCCAAATCCAGGGTTCCTGCTGGTGAATGACAAAGCATGGGATTGTGCCGCAACCTGTCACCGAGGGAAATCTCCCACTGACACCACAGCAGGCATCTGAGCAGGAGGGGGTAAATCCGGTGCTACTTTGGGCCAAGCTGGAATTAGCAGTTGTTTTTTTCTTTTGAATTAGCACTTAGCAGCCCTGACTTGGAAGGTTTTTAGGTTCAAGGAGTCTTTTTTTTTTTTTTTTTTTTTCTGTTTTTGCAACTAGGAATTGTAGGAAACTTTTAATTTCACCTTCGATATCTTAATGACAGTGGTAGCTGCTACTGAACAGCATGATTTTTTTTTTTTTGTACGTGCACCAGCATGCAGGCTCTTTTTCTGCCTGGAGCCTCCACACGGTGCAAAATGGTACTGGATCTTGCTTCTGTTCATTTTCTAAAACCATCAAGAGTGCACCATAATTTTCCCTCAGTGCTCCAGAGTACGTTAGTATGAAAAACACTGAGAAATTGCCATGTGCAATTTAAAGCTTGGTCACTGAATAAATAGAAAATCTTAACAGACTGTATACATTTCCAACATTCATCTGGAGGAATGAGCAAAGATTTCTCATTTCTAACTTTTATGCTTTGTATAATACTTGATTGTTACCATCCGCTGGAAATTAACATAATGCCACAGATAACATAAATGCTTGCAAACCGATTTAGAAGTCTAGAGCAAAATAATTGATTAAAGTTTAAAAAAAACCCTAAAGAGTTAGGCTTCAAGGAGTCATGAGAACAGACTGCAGAATGCGGATTTACATTTCAGACACACATTCATTCTTTTAGGGAAGTACTGAACGCAACATTTATATTCATTTTGTGGTACTAGCAGTGCTGATTGATGTGAACCTATTCATATTTAGATAACCTATGAATCAACAAAATAAAAATCCTCATATTAAGAAGAAGAATAGAAGGAGAAGATACTGACTTCATCTTTTTTAAACCATTCGCAGCACTTCCATACAGGAAGCTGTTTCCCAGCTCTCCCTTTTCCACGGACACTGAACCCCACCATGCCCCAGCCGGTGCAAACCCCCCCGCAGGCGGGAGCGCAGACCAAGGCGCTCGGTCCCGGCAAAGGTGTCCCTGCTTCACCCCCCGCCCTGGGTGCAGCACAGGGACGCGCTCGTCCCGCGGAGCGTGGCGGACCAGGGGCTCCTGCAGCAGAGCACCCTGCCACCTGCAGCGAAGGCCAGCCGGGACCTACCGCATCCACATACTGACCTCGAGAAAAAAGCAAAATACGCCCCCAGAAACACACATACATGGAAGCATGTTAGCACAGGGCTAGACGGAGAGAGTAGTAACAGGTAGGCTAAAGTAATTTAGAAGGATGGGATAAAAAGAGAGTGTGATACAAAATACTCACTAGAGGTTGAATTTCGTAGAGGTACTGGTATAGGCACATGTTTGGCACTGAAGCCTGGATTTACAAATCACTTCGGGTTGTTGTGTAAATTTAGCGACATGCTACATATCAAAACACGTATCAAAAACGCCCCTTAAGAAAACACCTGCAAATTTTCATATGCTTTTCTAAGGTTTCTGCAAGTATTTAATCCATTGTTCAAACATCATTTGTTTGCTTTAAAGAAAGAAAAAGAAGCAATTTTATTGTTTAAAATCCATTCTGTGCTTCAAAGGTAATTTATAAATCATGAACACTAACTCAGCCCACTCACGTGTACGTGGACAGCTGACATTAGTGGACCTTCAGGACAAGAGTGGCTTCCACACAGAAGAGTTCAAATTTCTAAAACCACATGAAACAAATACAGTGAGAAAAGAAGAAACTGCATAATACTAAGCTGTCAGAAAAACACCTCCTCCCCGGCACCGCTCCGCAGGCTGCGGCCGGCAGAAGGGCTCTCGCAGCTCCCGCGGGCTGGGCACTCTGCCTTTACTCTCACTGGGATCCCAGCGGGAAGCAGGGAAGTTGCTTCTTCTCCCATGAATAATGCCAGTTTGGTGAAAACTGAGAACACGCACCTGATGAAAGTGCTACCTCCCCTCGACGCACGGGCAGGGAAGCCGTCCTAAAGGATGTGCAGAAAATATGGGCCCTTGATGCACGAGTACCAACAGAAAACCTCCTTTCCTAGGTAACAGGAGAAAATCAGGAGAGTTACAGCCCATGGAAAGCGAGAGGCACACTCTCAAAGATTGCAATTTCAGATTAAGGCAAGCTGTTTCTTCTTGGGGTACCCGAGGCAGAGATCTGTTCCTTTTCACGTGTGAGAGCAGCAGATCATGAACCAAACCAGTCCGTGCCAAGAAGAAATGAGAATGATTGCACAGTCCTTAAAAGGCTCTTATGGGTGACAATGTAATGCAACCAGCTGACTAAAATAAGCAGCCCTGCCTCTTTCAGACTGCAGAGACAGCCTCATAAATTGCCTGCACGTCAAAATGCTGCCTTACTGTATTTTGGCACGGGAAAGGAACATATATGCCGTCCCTCTCTCCTGTGGAATAGATTTAGGAGCCCTACGGAGAGGATGCTCTCTCTGCTGAACTTACGGTTCAGATCAGCCCCAGGTAAATAAATTGCCATCACAGGGTATCGGTGAAAAATGGCTTGTGTAGCTCTGGAGATGGAAACCCCAAGCAACCCGCAGCTGCCCTCCTAGCCATTCGGTAACCCCTGCAGAGCTGGGGGGCTGCTGCCCGGACCCCCGGCTCCCCGGGATGCCGCCCCCTCCCTCCGCCCCAGCCTTGCTTTTTCTCCCGGCCAAGGATGCTGGCCGGAGGAGCCCGCTCTGCTCCCGGCACCAGAGTGCCTTCCCATCGACAGCTCCAGCTATTGACTTTATTATTTTTTAATATACTGCTGGGAAACCGAAGCAGACGCTTATGGATTGCCAAGGTCAAGGCAGGCTAAAAGCCCTGGGGGAGATGAAGCTAGAGGTCCAGCCCTCCCCCTGGACTGGAATCGATTTGCTGAAGCACGCTGCTTGAGCCAAAGTCACCGCTGGGCCAGGCCTGGAAAAACCCTCATCCCTAAAACTGGAACTGAGCAAAGAGGCAAGGCGTGGGGTTTGCTTTGTATTTCATGGTCTTAAGCCTTTTTTAAAGATGTACTTGGTTCAAATGCGAGCATTATCTCCTAATCAAGGATTTATCAAAAGTACCACAAATGTAACTGTAAATGCAATCAAGCTGTGACTGGCAGAAATCAGTGTATCATGACTACTATGAATACTTCTCTCTAGGATTAATTTGTATTATCATTTTGAACTCTTTTTTTATAGCTAGTATTGATTTGCAGGAGCTGCTTGCATTTTAAATCACAACTATGTGCTTTTCATTTACAATTCAATGTACTTTATTACAAAGGTGTAATGTTAATGTTTTCTCATTTTCACAGGAAATAAGCGTTTGCACAAGACGTTTCCCAAGTTTGCTATCCCGAGCCCTGTCTGCCAGGGGACAGCACGGTTTAAACTGGTAAGTTACAAAATGACTTTTAAAACTGGTGGGCACAGTTAAAGCCGGCCCATACCATCAGGCTGTGCCATAAAGAACCACTGCACTGTGCACTCCTTTGAATTATTTCACTGTTTAACAACATAATTCATGCAACTTAAGTGGAACTAGACATTAATACTGGGGTTCAGCAGATGAGACATCATTTAAATGGAAAGTAGGGCTGTAGGGTGAAAAGGCAATAAGTTTGTACATCTTCTAAATACTACTTTTGGAAAGTAAGTGATCTAGAGGAACTGAAACAAGGCTTGAAACAGAGTAATATCCCCCATCCACCGGGACTTTGTCAACCTCTTCATTAACAAGAGAAAACTAATAGTTACTCCATCAGCATCAAGGGGATGCTACGAGGAACCATTCACCACCGTACTTAACCTCCTCGTGTTCTGAGCTTACAGAGTAGGACGTGCTAAATACGCCAGTCACACGGGTTTGAACTCGAAGGCTTTACCTCCCAAGACCGAGGACCGGGCGCTTCGCCACCCGCAGCTGAGAAGGCAGCCGTGGCCCGGACCCTGCACGCAGGCTGGCTCTGCTGCCGGCTCGCAGCCTCGGGGCAGGGGACGCCAAGGAGCTTTGCGGAGAGCCGTGGCTGGATGAGGAATTCTCCTGGAGGCTCCTTCCTAACAGCTCTGATCCCGACTTGGGGAAGCATGCAGCATCAAACCATCAAATGCTTATAAACCTTCTACTCTTCCTCCGTTCCCTGTACATTAAGTACTTTACATACAAAGATTCTTTTTAAGCGGTGTCGCCACTGAAGCATACAGCCACATTTCATCCTCTTCAAAGTCAAAGTCAGGATGAAATGAAAGAAAACATTTCAGCGTCTTTTAGGCGATCCAAGAAAGCTATAATAACCCTGAACAAATTGCTATCAATTCTATGACTTAAACATTTCCACAACATGTCTCTCTGTTGAAAGGGAATTTAGTCATCAAGCCAAAGGGGATCTGCAGGCAAGTTTGCTTCTTTACCACTTCAGGCCTTAGGCATGGAAACTGGTGCAAAATAAATGGGTTTGATGTCATAGTTTTGCACTGAGACCAATGACAGGGCTTTGCACAGGTACGCATTTACACAGACCATGAGGTCTCTGGCTCCCTTTGCTTTTGGGACCATTTCATAATTACGACTGCACTTCATAATTTTCTAAGTTTATAGGCATAAAAATACACTGTTGAACTTCCTTTGCTCTTTCTATTAGAATACTCTGTGTGACAATTATTTGAATCTGGAAAACATGAAGTGTCTTAAAATCAGTACTTTCTGTAGAGGAAGTGGAAGAACAGTAAGAGGACATGAAAAGCAGATTTATCTCCATGACGTAAGAAGCTGTTCTGTGGTCTCACTGAACTCTGAGATCTCTTTATAAATAAGTAGTGGGGCATGTCCCTGCTGTTGATCAACAATCTGCCACAGCTACAGGTACACCAAGCAAACAAAGCCAAAAGTAATAAATTTAACTCATTGCTTTTAACTCTTTTATCTTTACCAGAATTAAAATGACCAGAGGGCGCACCATCTTTGTGACTAGGAAAGCTGGGTTTTTTTTAAGTTTTCTAGGTCAAACATAAGAGCTGAGTGGATGCTCAGCACTTACAGACAGCACAGATCCAGATCATGAGCGTATCGTGCATTGCTGACACTGTTCAGGAAGTAACTGTTGCTAATTTCCTCTTTAATTCACTGAATTTCTCTCTTAACTTTCTGCACAGCAAAAACTGCAGCAGAAAACAAACTCATTTTTAACTCCCTCATGCACACACACTCTGAAATACCTGAGTAATACTCCATATAAAGCAAATCCTTGATTTATTTTTGCCTTTTTTTAGAAGATGCTATATTTTGTTCGCCTTTTTAGATGTGTTGTTGATTCTTCTGATGTAGGGAAATGGATGTTGTCTCGTTATTGGTTAGACATGGTGTTGTTTCATCTCTGTCACCTGCAGTTGGAAACACTCTCAGGAGAACATGCAGATTCTCCGTAGCCACCCCATTCTTTATGTAAGCATAAAAATAGAGCCTGCTGGAATACAGTCGGGAAATGAATCATAACTTGGCTTTGGTCGAAAGCACTTTCAGTTAGTGCAAAATCACCTGCTGCCCAAAAGAAATGAGAAATTCATGTGCAACTGGAAAGAATATTGTTTTAGACCCTCAGCAAACACCTGCACGCAGAGCACTGGCGCACTGCTCAGGAGCAGGAAGCCTTCCTGGGCCACTTTGCAAACTTATCAGAACAGTAACCGAAATATTTTATAGCATCAGCATGCTGGTTTTAAAATCATACTTTCTACATTTGCTGGTATCACACAGAAAAATGATGAAAATATATTATCTGCTCAACTTCTCCAAACTCCAAGTTTCATTAGCAACTGGAGGAGCCTCACAGTGGGCCATCTATTTGGGATGACAACAAAACACTTCGAGAGCATATTTGCTCCTCAGCTGTAATAATTTTGGACAGTGCATGGCACAGGCAGGTTCAGTGAGGAGCTGCCAACACAACCAGCCGGAATCCCTCCAGCAAACCAAGAATGCACTAAATGAGAGAGAATTCATGGAGAGGTTTACTTTTTAATGCATGTGATCTAAGTGCAGTTATATGGTAGTTTATGTTTCTCCCCCCCACACCCCAAACACGGTGTTTGCTGTGGCTGGTAAACTGAAGTGCTTTAAAACTCTGTTTGCTTTACCAAGTATTTCACCAAGACAAGATGCACTTTTTGGTAATCTTAACATCCTTACCACTGCCACTGCACTTGGCTGTGTCAAACACTTCATGTACTACATTTCTAGCATGTTTTGATCTTGCCCTTATAAATGCACGTGGTGTTCTGAAATGCAGTCCTCAGCCACAGCAGCATCTGAATGCAGTCCTGCCCTTGCACAAACTCCAAGGCTTTGTCTCAGCTCTTGCTTTATTGCAAGCCAGCCATCACGTCTTGGATGGCTGAACAGTGAATTAGAGAAACAACCAGTTTAGGAAGAACCTTAGCAGGGCAGGCGTCACACACTGCTCGCTCTTTAAAGCCAGACAGGCTCCCAGTTCAAACCCCAACACGGCTCCACAAGCTGTGTAGGGTGAGAAGAAGAGGGGGGACTGGGATCACCTTTAGTGGGTTTTGCTGTCAGAGACGGAGTCTCGTGACATTATAATCCAAGCACCATCCAGTACTTGGTCTGCAACGACTGAAACCAAAGGCTGAAACCTGCAGACTCCTGCCCCACCACTCGCAGTGCTAGAGCTGCTGCTATGGCCAGGCAGTAAGCAGGACTACCAAACGCCTCTAACTGACTATATTGATTTTCCCTTTAGACAAGGCACTCCACACATACACTTTTCCCATGTTCAGTGAAACTCTGATATACAGATTTTCCTATTAGACATTTTCTTTAATAAGATAAACTGCTTTTAAGACATTTGACTTTGTCTGAATAGCATGCTGTGTTTTGTATATTGAAAATAATCATTAAAGTGTGTTTTTATCCTCTTCCATATCCTCATACAGATTTCTAGATATCTCATTCCTAACATAAAACACATTTAAATGTATTGCAGCATCAGATACTGGTGTGTACTGAACCAGCCAGCCAACAGGAGCAGTATATATGCAATCTTCTGTCGTCTTCAACAAAACATTAAGTTGGAAATTTCTAAATTTCACATTGTAGAAGAAACAACAAGAAAAATTAATTTTTACTATCCAAAACTGTATCTATATGTTTTCAATCCATAAGCTCACTATCTAGGTCCACTTGACAACAGTGCATGTACAGATCATCAAGTGGGTAACAAGTTTTTGTTAAGCAGACATAGGTCATATTTTTGCAATATATTTATCCATAAATGTGTCTGATAAAATCCACATAGATTCATTTTTTATCCTTTTTTATAAAAAATCTAAATGTGAAATCTTTAACCATTCTTCATATCAATATGTTCAATGATCCCTAAGGACCCATTTACGCGCCACAGGTACCTGCTGGTCCTGGGGAAGCATGCTCCCCTCATGCAGCCTCACATTCACACACATTCCTAATTATTTGTTGTAACAAGTGTAAATTCTTCAGCATTTCCTTACCCTCGTGTGAAAACACAATAAAACTTTATGCACTTAAAATTACCTCTGTATTGTTCGAGGACTTGCCTAGCATCTCGTTAGTAGCTTGCCTTCATCCTGCAACTTTAATTAGCAGCTCCACTCTGGGATTTACCTATGACTGTCATGGATGAAGAGTGCTAGCTAATGAATTATTCAAAGTAAATTAAGAGACTATGGGAGTTCTCTACCTGTCTAAGACTAATACACACTTCATTAGCAAATATTTTCACCTGTGACAGTCACAGGTACCTCACAGACTGAATTTTTACTCTCACCTGAAATGGATTCTGTCTATGTCCATGTTAATGTCAAAGCTGGAGTTTTACTTCTATAGAGATTACATTAACAGTGACAGTTAGTAAATTGGATCCTCAAGATTATAGGATATCTTCATTAAACCTGGGTAATGCTAGGAACAGTTAAGCAGGCAGATTGTATCACCCTTGAAATACCCCAGCGTTGCTTGTCAGGATCCCACAATGTGATTTATCACTACCGCTACAGACTTCTTGGTATATTAGCTGAAACTTTCTGAAAACTTTTAGCGATATTTTTAGCTCTGAAAACACGCTTCAAGCCTGTTTTACCCGACGCCCTGTGCCAGACTACGTAAGGACCTGCCCTCCATCAGCCCAGCCAGCTCATCTTCACAGCAACAATTTGCTAGCCATGAAAACCGGTTCTCGACCAGCATTTTAACAAGACCAGATCAGTAAGAACAGAACTTCATACACATCTCCAACAGCCTCAGAGACAGTGAATCCATCGCAGTGGAGCTAGCAGAAAGATGCATCTTCCTGCAGTCTCTGCCTGAACAGACTACACGAGTGCTTCTACACAAACTTAACTAATTTTACATATTGGATACCATAACGAAGGACTGCAGTTAGCTAGTGTGAGATGGCACCACAGGGAAAAAGGGGTACCAAGTGAGCCAGCTCCACCTAACAGGGGGAGAAGACATCTCATGCAGAAGCCAAGAGGCTCCCTCTCTGTAAGATAAAAGAGATGGAGAGGAGCCCAGCACGGAGCGGCTGCAGGACTTCTCTGGGGTCCAGGGCCAAGGACGGGGACCTGCACGCTTCATCTGCGGTGGGGTCGTCAGCCACGTCTTCCCGGGGCCAGGGCGGGCAGGCCGTGCCCCGCTCCGAGAGCAGCGCCGCACCAGCAGCCCTCCCGCCCTGGCACAGCCGCGGCACCGACCGGTGCTGCCGGCCGGGACGCCTCCCTCTGCTCCGGACCCGTCCCCAGGCGTCCCTGCGTGACGGCACGGGCCAGGAGGGTCCGCTCAGACCCCTTGGGAAGCGGGGAGGTGCCGTCTCACATCAGCGTACTGCTTATCCCCAAAGCTCCCGCAGCGGACGTACAACCACCTTCGCAATTACGCTACTCGGCAGCACATCCAGCATGTAAATGTTAGATCCTGCAGAGGACAATAATATACAAATGCATAATCACTGTAGCATCTTCAAACTGCTGGCAGACTATCAGTCAAAATTCGGTACCGGAACCTTTAATGCCGTTTATTGTATCAGCTATATACCTGATACTTGATAGTTATGCACGTTAAAGCGAACAGATCACCAACAGCAATCGGCTGTATCCTAATCTCTCTGTAAGATGGCAGCCCTGTTATGGCACAGATTCCCAAAGGACAGCAAGCCTGCTCTCAAGGATATTGATCTGCTCTGCTGTTCTTCCTCCTAATTGTCACCAATGCAGTCCCCTCCAATTAGCCCGCTCAGCTAACCGGCAGCAGCAGCCTGCTCTCCCCGTGTTCATTATCCAGGTAGGTGACAAAGTCAAAGCCTAGCTAAAGAAGAGCCCAAAAAGAATATAAAAACAGAGCAGTGCTTGCTGCTCCAGGCTTTTTTTTTTTTTTTCCCCTGCAATATTTTAATATGCTTACAGGATTGAAAGATGTCAGTGAAGTAATTTACAGAAACACTCTTCAGGAATGCTGTAACAGTGGAGCAGGGAAACGACCACACTGCCGGATTTTCTGGAATGAAACGGGAACCCATCACATGGGAATATAAAGGCATCATTTTTTTTGCTGACAGAAATCACTGGTTCTAAAAAGTACTGCCTTACACAATCTAAAGATAAAATTGAGTATTAAAGATAAATTGAACTGTTTACTTATAGAAAAGATTCGTGGTTTATGAACAGAGCACACAGGAGTAAATTGTTTGCTAAATAACTGTGGGGGGAAAAAAGGCATAGAAGTGCTTTTAGTTTCCTAGGTTGACTCCACAGGTAGCTCAAATCAGTACAGTTGCACTTTGCAACCCTGTGCCACAGGTGTGACAAAGACAAGGCAAAGGTCAAGTCTCTCCTGAACATGTTTTGTATTTTTTCCCATGCTTACAACCTACATTAAAATATTCTCAATCATGCTCCTACGCACACCAGATTTTAATTCAGGTCATTAAAGAAATCAGGTTTTTAAAATTAAAATTAAATATTAATTTAATATATCTTAAAGAACTGAACTGATTTCACAGAGACACCCACTAACACTCTGAAAAAAGGTTTAGATACAGGAAATTTTCAAATTAGCAAATGGCGGTTCTCTGCTCTGATACACAATGGTGCTGGTGAAGGGAGCTGAGGTTCAACAGAACACTTCAGCCCCTTTTGCCTGGGTAGAAGGGAATATCTCCCATAACTATGTCAAAGGAAAGAGCTGCCTTTCTGACATTATTCAGCTCAACAAAGGGCCTAAATGTATCTTCTGGAGAGGCAACCAGCCACAATAGATAAGAACTCCTCTATTTCTTTGATAGCCGATTCCAGTAGTTAATTGCCTATAAAACACTTGCTTTGCATTTACGTTAAAATTGTTCAGTTTCAGCTTTTAGTCATTAGTTTTCATAATGGGTTTTTTGCCAAGATTGAATTTTCTGAATTTTTTTGACATAAAAACATTCTTCAACACAACAAGGCTGCCTATGTCTATTCTGATAAACTAATTAGACTGAGTTCTTTAAGCTTCTCCCTGTAAATAATTTTTATTTCCCATATAGTATTTTTCACTCTATTCTGCCATCTTTCTGTTATTTCAGCATTTTTGAGAAAACATGCACCAGAACTATACATCGTATTTCACTACCTGTCTCAGCAAGGCATTTGTATTCCTATTCATTACTCCAAATGTGTACACCTCTGGATCCTGTTAGTGTGGGGTTTACCATAGTGTTATATTAGGACCCAACGTAAACTCTATTTTTGGAATGGATCCAGCTTAGCGAGATATTCCCTTTGAGCAACTTTCCTCTTCATTATATCCTATTCCGCTCATCACCGAGTCATTTGCAAATTTTATCATCAATAATTTTATATCAAATTTCAAAATATTCATGCAAACACCAAACAGAACTGCTCCCCTTGCTCACTACTTAAGAATCCCACCAGAAATACCCTTTCTACCCACACCCGGTGTTGACTCCACATTGATGATTTTTCTCAGGTCTGTTAACTATCCAGATCTTAATCCATTTAACATAGCCTTACTGAACTTGCAGCTTGCCTTTTCGTTTTTTTTAAGAAACAAGAGTTTTTATAGTACTAAATCAAACAGCACTAATAGGCAGTGCTTATTACATGTAGCCTTTCAGACGAATCTCAAAAGATTGCGGTAGATTTGAAATAGTTCCTTCCTCACAAAGGAATGTAAAAAAATATATTGAATTGGTTTTGTTAACTACTTGAATCTGTTGGATTTTTCACTGAAGTATTTTAGACTGTATATTACTATGGAATAACAGCTGCGGACTGGTCATCTTCTCAACCAAGTCTTGTAGCACTCCAAGGTTCAGAGCATCCAAATCTGCTGGCTCACAGATGGTCACCCTTCATGGACAAGTGTACAACATCTGCCTCAGAAAGCATTTAATGATTCCCAAGCAACATTAGTCCACTCCTTTCCAAAAGTAGAGAAGTTATCGAAAAATGTTAGCAATGATGCAAAGACAGGCAACTTGCTGTTTCTTTCTGGCATGAGCCTGGCCCATTGTTATGGTTTCACAGACATGAACATCACTGGGATCAGCTACATCTTCTGCTTTCAGATGCGTAACAGAAACAGTACTTGCTTCATCAAGAAAAATATTTATGTACTTACATTTATTTACACAATAATAGAATGTTAAAATGCTCCAGTAATCATTACATAAAAATCAAATGTGAAACCTTATTATATACATCAGGAAAATTAGCTTTCCAGTGAAATATGGCATGACCTTCAACTACTACTATTCACAGCAGAGTCTATATTCAGCCATTCATACATATATTCATAAATTTGGAAATTGTAAATTACATCATGAAATGGATTCAGCCCTAGTGAATGCTGAATTCTATCTTTCACTTACGCACATCTATCGCAAATAAATATTTACTAGCACGCCCATAGTATTTTCTTCAACGCTCACTCACTTCCTGATTAAATGCAGGTGGTTTTCACCCATAACTACCACTCAAATTCAAAAGTGAAAGTGATTTAGGAAATAAATTATCTTTAAGAAGTATATTTAGTGTCATGTGTCTTGGTCCTCTCATTCAAATGTAAAATGTTCTCTCTGTCTTCATTGTTTTCCATTCCGTAATCGTAAACTTTGCAGTCAGAGCTGCAAATGAAGACCTATGGAGTGCTCTGCTCCCCAGCACAGGCAATGAGCTGTCTTTGTCACTGTCACATCCAGGGCAGTGGCCAAATTAAAGACATTCATTTTCATGGCTGGTTATTTCTACCTGATAACCTGAATGTTAAGACAAATACATTATCCCTGATGAGCTGGAGAAGCTGGAACCAGAGGAAACTGAAGCAGGATATCAAGAGGACAGTCTGAAAAAATATTTGTTACAGAGGTCTGAAGAAACGTCACAATGCAAGATGGTGCTTCTTAAAAATCAGAAGGAAAAATAACTCATTAATCAAGATGAAAAAGCCTGAATAGGAGTTTTCATTTTCCAGGGATGTTATGTAGAAAGAATCATAAAGATTTAGAATGAGCATGGACAGGAGAACCAAGAGAGGGGTACCAGACAACCAGGCTGCTGGTTCACAAGCATGATGGTTAGTTGAAAAGGCATTTATTGGAGACAGGCAGAAATGAAAGATATGTGACCTTTTTTAAAAAATGTAATGTTTGAGCTCCTTGGTAGGTATCTACAAGGAGATTTCACAACATAAAATGGAGATTTTAGGTTGCAAATCTAGGATGCAAATCTGAAATAAAAGTGTATCTGTGTGCCATCTTCATGGAGATAGGAAGTTAAATTTTTTAAGAGCAGAGAGATAGGAAATGAGGGAGTAACCAAAGGGATGCAAAGCCTGCCCACATAGCAAAAATGTGGAATAGGACTCTTCAAAAGGAAAAAATAATAATTTTAAAAAATAACCAAAAGAGGACAGAAACTCACGAGTGAAGATTTCAAGATGAGCGCAGCTAGTGATACTAAAGCTGGATGACAGATCATAAAAAATGAAAACCGGCTATGGTTTGGCAAAACTCATGTCTCTCCTCTACATATTCAGGTTTAATGTTACCATGAAATATGCTGAGCTACTCACCCAGATCATATTCACTGGATCTGAGATTTTCATGTCTGCCATACATCACTCCAGGAGGATATGATTGCCTCCAAAGTGTTTTTACGGGTTTAGGATTGGTCCATCTTGTTTAGACCACCAATCTCAGAGGCCATAAATTAACAAAGACTTTCTTGGGTTACAAATTATTTCAGTTTAATGATACAGACCATCCCACCCACTGCAAGACATTAACAGTCAGATTTCAGGCAGCCAGATCACCCTCTGAAAGCATTTCCTGCTCTTTTTTTTCATTTTTAATGTAGCTAAAGCAGTAGATTAAGGTCCTAATCTAGGAAATTTAATTAATCTCCAGCAGTGAAGCAAGGTGAACCCACCCTGATCAAGTATTTCATATAACACATTAGCATGAATATCAATCATATTTCACAGCACATCTGGTCTTTATATTTGTTGTTACTTTTACTGTTTCTGACAGAAAATTACTATGCACTGAAAAAAAAAAAGCCAACAATCAGCACTCAACATACCAAGTT
The DNA here is from genome assembly GCA_035590195.1 of Aviceda cuculoides. NCBI lineage: Eukaryota > Metazoa > Chordata > Aves > Accipitriformes > Accipitridae > Aviceda > Aviceda cuculoides. The sequence continues at coordinate 922,130 of JAVJGG010000090.1, read as the reverse complement.
TACTTTAACCAATCTAAAAATTATCACTGCCTGAAAGAACTGCAAAAATCTTTTAGACAGATGCCTTGTACAACTAAAAATCCCAAGGATCAGTTTGCAAAATAAACAAATACATGTACGTTCACAAATATTTTTAGGAAAAATGTCCTGCACGTTGGAAATTGAACTTGCTACAGTTACAGACATGAGCTGGATGAAGACGGAAACTGGAGTGCCATCGCTGGCTTTGGGAGGGCTGTTCTTCCTTCCTGCTCAATCCACGCTCCATGGCAATGCCAGACTCGGCACGTTTGACCGATCAGCATGTTACAAGTTTCAAATCCCTCCTTCCCTGTTTCCAGAAATTACTCGGACACAGGAAAATAAAAAATATTTAGGCTCCTAATTGCTAAAATTACTTTGGAAAATAAACTGTAGGCTCCCATGGCATTTAGATTCTATTTTCAAGATATTACTAAAAGACACTTCTAAAAAAGCCTTTAAAATTAATATAGTCAATGAATAATCAAAACAATTTTAGTATGGATC
>JAVJGG010000090.1:900983-921502 GCA_035590195.1 Aviceda cuculoides | reverse complement strand
AATATAGTCGATGAATAATCAAAACAATTTTAGTATGGATCTAAGGAAAGAAGTAAAAAAATAAGTATTTAGCACTGTCCGTGAACCCTTAGCCATACCGCAAACTGAAACTTCTCTACTGTTTCCAGTACTCTGAAAGTATAATTTATAACAAATACTTATTTGTTCTTGTGCTGAGACACTAATAATGACAATAGCACTCTAACCAGTGATCAGAATATATTTTATGATGTCTAATATAATTTTTACCCAGGAAAAGTATTCACAGGTGTACTCATGAAAACATCCTTTTGGAACAGATGGTAGATAACCTAAATTATTGGGTCCATCTTCATAAGAAATCTGAAATATTCTTTTAACTGTGGGATAAGTCTTGCTGTGGAAAGACAAGCTAATCAAATGAATGTAGAAATAAATTTTAAAAGATCTTGCCTGGACCCTTTTCAGCAGGACTTGGTACGAACATGGTGCATCCCACCATGGTGCATCCCACCAAGGGAAAGCAAAGAGCTGTGGCCAATTTCTCCAACAGATCCACTGCAGAAGGTAAGTATTACACCTCTCAAAGAGTATCTGAGACTCTCTACTCAACACCTGCATATTCCTCACCCACAAACCCCCAGATGGCAGCAGAGAAGAGGGCGTATTTGAAAACCTCAAGATGGAAACGGTAGGATGAAGGGCAGGGGTTTTGCTAGTCTTCAGGCAGAACAGACACAAATTGGTTTGCCATCATAAAACTTGGTATTAAGATGACAGCAAACTGAGTAACAAATACTAATGTAAGCCTTTTTGTCAGTATCATTAATTGTTCAAAACAATTCCTGCTTGCAATCTTGCATACAATTAAAAATCAGCTCTAAAGCACTTCCTGTAGCTGAAAAAATCACTTTCTGTTGAAAAAGGAGACCTCTTGAAGATCTGTGTAGAATGCACTCTTAAATATTATCTTTTCAGTTTAATTTCTCCCAAAACCCACATACTCAGGAATATATATTGTAATACGGAGACAAATTTGCAACCCACTTTTTTCTTAGAGATTAACTTAAAGATGACCATGAAAAGACCTTATTCTACATTTCATTATGCACCACACTAACAGGTTCAATAGATCTTTATGCTGGTGCAATCAGTTTTGTTATTTGTAACTACTTTCAGATGACTTTACAGTATGGATTTGAACTTACACAAATGAAGATAATAAAATTACCTTTTTTCTTAAATAATCTAATCAAGCTAGTCTCCTAATTTAAATTAATGGGATGGAATGAAAATGTTGGACAGTTTCAAAATAAATTAAGTGTGGAACTAGGTTACATTTAATCAAGCTGTCATGCAAATTAGCGGCTTCACTCAGTGAGTACTATTTAAAGAACTTCTTTGTTAGTGAAAATGTTTTTGGAACCATTACAGGAACTATCTACTTTTTGTTAAAGACAGATGAATGCTAAAAAGTACAGCTCCCCCAGTACCAGGTTCATAATCACAACATCACAAAGCTTTGCTAGACAGGAGAAATCCACATCAGTCCGCCGGGGGTGGGGGGTCAGCTATAGTAAGTATTTTCAGAAAATAACTCTTAATCTGCAGTACTATACATTGCTGCCAGAATAGAAAAACAAACAAACCACCCCAAGTAAAAAAAAAAAAACAAAAAACAAAAAAACCCCAAACAAATAAAAAATAAAAAAAAAAAACCATCCAAAGAAAAACAAATTAGACAAGCACATGATTCTTACAGGAAGAGAAATGCAGGAAATGAAGCCGTAAGCAGGACGAGTCCCTCCCAGCCATCGCACCTCCCACCAGCGCGTCAGCCTGCGCCCCCGGCTTGGCTCCCAGTCCCCCCAGTGCTGCCGGGCGGGCCAGGTGCTCGGCCAGCGCCAGTGGTCAATAACCAGCAGCGGGTCCTCAAGCTGCACATTCCTGACACCGCTCCTTCCCAAGACTTATTATCCCCTAATAACTACAACCAGCCCTGCGAAGGCATCGCCTATTAAAAATGGCCGGAATTGTACTTCAGTACTGCCAACGACACTTATTTGTTAATTGAGTGGTGCTCTTTATTACCAACTGATTACGCTAACTGATGGACAAGACGCTGTAACTTTATAAAAGGGTTGACAACTTCAGCAACCAGTATGCTGTATTCCTGTTATTTTAGATGGAGACTACTGATTCTCATCCAGATGAAGCAAAAGAAAGAACATTCTTGATTCTGCCATCACACAGGTATAAGATATATATTATTAAACAGCATACATATGTAGTCAAATTAATATGCTTAAATAGAAAAAGGAATCCTTTATTCTGCTACGAATATATTTGTTTTGCTCTTCTGCACCCAGTCAAAACTTTTCACCAGCAGACACGCTTTGGATATTGCAATGTATCTGCTTCTAACTTATGAATAACGTGTCAAGTCCTCTCCAAAGACGGCACACATTTGCACAGAAACTGTATTCTAGGTAACATAAACTTTGATCAACAGTAAATACTGCACATCATTTGCTACTATAAAAAATATTACTTTGTACTATTACAATGTATTATCTTCCATCTAAGAATACAAAATGTTTGCAAAAAATGTTAAGAATCTAAGCCTATCCACTTCCCCCCTGCCTCCCCAAAAAGAATCACAGGAATTTCAAACACATTCGTATTTAGTGAACACCTAAAGCTTTATGCCTATGTTTTATTTGGTGGTTGGGTTTGGTTTATGCACTTACAATTCTAAGCACTGCATCCCAAAAATATTTTATCGTGAGCTGTAATCCTAGTGAGATGGTGGCGTCTCCTCATGATTTACTGTAGCTATAGTAAGCAGGTCAACTATCCATACATTGACATCAAAATACCATCTAGACTGCACGGCCGACTGAGTATCTCCTCCCACTGAGTCGGTACTTGAGTCCCGGCTCCCGGACTGACTTGGCTCCTCTGAGTTACGCCTTCCTCAAGTCACAGAGATGAAGGCACTGAAACACCCTTAATGTGATATTCCATTAAGCATTAATTTCATGAATACTTCAAAACAATATTCCTTCTGATCCTTCACTTGGTTAATCTTTTAAAAAGAAAATGTATTTGGATGCGTCTAAAATATCAAAAAGTATGCTTTTCAAGACAGTCATTACAGAAGTACTAAATCTGAATTAGAAATAAATTTTGTTATATAAAATCTCCTTCACTGTTCACTTTACCTAGCTAATCTAAAAAAAAGCAGGAATCAGCACAGTCCATTGGAAATCTGATGTTTCAAGCATTATTTGAATTAAGTCCCAAATACATATGCAGTGTTTGGGGTTATTACTATTTTCATAAACAGAATAATGTGTTCCCTGGGCATGAACAGCTTCACTGCAGTAAATATTAATGCTAAAATAGATCGTAGGGAGGGAAAGGTGAACTACTGCTGGGGAGAGAAGGCCATAGGTGCAGGAAAAAATAACATGCAGGTAGTAAAACTATTCTGGTATGCCAGTTACCTATATTTAGAAAGGCGAGGCATCCTAATATATCAATTACTTATATTACCACTTAAGCCTTATTGGTATTTATCAAAGACTGCATGTTAACTTGAAATATTTACACAGAACTACTGCACTCAGTGAGATATCACAGAAAGTACTCTTTACACCTCCAAACCAAGATGCATTTTAAATCCATTACTTGTTGATAAAATCAGTATGAATCATTCACAAATGTATTACAAAGACAAAAAAAAAAATCATTATCAGATATTTGGATATAACACATGAAAGAGGAAGAAGAAAAAAATTTCCAACACAATTCTGCAATTTGTAGGAAATGATCCCAGCACCCCGGGCGCACCCCAGGTCTCCAGACTGTCACCCGCATGCGGGGGCTGGACCACACCGGGCTGCCCAACTCAGCCACGCCAGCACTGCCCCGCTGTGCTATCGCAGCCTGGTGGAAGCCGCAGGGTTTATAACCTCCTGACAAGAGCGTGCAGCTCTATATAAAAAAAAAAAAAAAAAAAAAAATCTGAAAATTCAACTACTGTATCTATGCTAAAGACTCTCAGATCATCTCCACTCCACGCCTGTGCCGCAAGTTTAATTCAGATTTTGAACAGATTTTGGCGTTTCATGGATACTCACATACAGGCTCGGGGCGCTCGCGATGCCTCCCCTCCTCATCCTCAGCCATTGCCCCTTCACGCCTTCACATTCGCCACAGCCAGCCTCTTTTGGGGGGTTATAAGCAAAATTTCTCCCCCCTTTCCTTTGTGCTAATCCCCCCCATCTTCTGTCACAGCTGGACTGTAAGAGGCAGAGCTGGGCAGCGCTGCACTCATGGCTCCCCCAGAAGGTCCCGTGGGAGGCTCAGCCCAACACACCCCCCCAGCCTGGGGCAGCCCCCAGTTGCAGCCCACCCCATATGACCAGGTTATCCAAATTTAATTTGCAGGCTGTGCTTTATCTTTAGCATGTACACCTTCATACTACCAGAAACGTAACATAAAGAAGGTTTATGCAGGTAAAAAAAAGTCACAAATTAAACACAACTAATTAAATTAATTTAAAACTAATTTCCAGCCATGTGGAAGACTCTATACTAAAAAAAAAAGTGGCTGTGACAAAAGATATATTTTGTTCTCTCTTCCTCTGCTATTTAATAGTCTCAGAATGAAAAGTCTAGTACAATTTTCTAGTCCAATTGTTCCAGCCGGGGGGAAAAACTGCTTGTCATAATTAGGCCACTTTCATAACGTATTTACTCATCACCCGGTCTCCTGTGAATGTCACCAAAGCTCAGCACCTGTGAACTGGGGACCTATTCCTCCACCACTGGTCATTCTCCCATCGCCTTCTCTCCTCTCACCTGATTTTGATCCCGCTACGCACTTGTTCACAGGTCACAGACAGAAAAGCAAAGTTCACCAACTACAGAGAAAAACATGTAAAAGACGGTTTGGTTTTCACGACCACGGAACCCGTATGCGCGGTTTTCCTGAGGGGGCTTTGCGGGTGCGCCGGGTGACACGGGATGATGCCTCGGGTCCGGTGGGAAGCCCCGGGACCCGCTCGCCCACGGGAGCCGCAGGGCTGGGGTGGTGCGAGGCTTGGTGACGGACCCACGGGTGGGGAGAAGGACTGACCCAGCGCCCTGCCGGTGCAGCTGCGGGCTGCTCGGTCACCGTAAGCCCGTTATCTTTCACAGCGCTGGGGACTTACTCTTTCCAGTGTACTCAGTATGGCTGGTGTATCGATTATTTATTGGTGAATATTCTTTTCAGCTAGATGTGCCCTTCTTTTCATCTGCCAGGCAGAGAATCAAAGTTCTGTCAAAAGCAGAAGTTGCAATCCGATCTTGATTGTGGGGCAAGGAGCAGCTGGACCGCTGCTGCCAGTTGGAAGCTGGTTTTTTGATTGCTTCCCTGAAGTAACACAAATTTCATTACTTTATAAAAACAGTAAATATATACACAAAATTGTCTCATACGTGAATACTGTAGAAAGTAAATGGAGCTCTCCAATAACAGAAAGTCCTTCAGATGATCTTTCTATGATTCTGTATTCTTCACTGTGGGGGTGGTGAGGCACTGGAACAGGTTGCCCAGAGAGGCTGTGGCTGCCCCATCCCTGGAGGTGTCCAAGGCCAGGTTGGATGGGGCTTTGGGCAACCTGGTCTGGTGGAAGGTGTCCCTGCCCATGGCAGGGGGGCTGGAACGAGATGATCTTTAAGGTCCCTTCCAACCCAAACCATTCTGTGATTCTACAGGAATTTGAAACATTGCTTTATACAGAGGATGTGAAATATTTAATTGAGGATGTTTGAGTAATTATCCAGAAACAACTCCAATGTTTGACCTGGCCCCAACTCGCGTGCCCACCCAGGAGAAGCGCTGCTGGTGCGGAGCCGGCAGCGGGTCCCTGCGGCGGCTGGATCTGGCGCTGCCGGGTGCCTCCCGCCCGGAGCCGCTCCAGCCCCTCACTCGTGTCCCCAGGCCGGCAGCGCTTTAACTGCGAGGTTAATGAACAGAAAAAGAACAATCAGCCCCTCTCTAAGAAAGACTGGGTGAGTGCTAGGTAAGTGTCTTACTAGTAGGTAAGTTTTCCTTTTTTTCTAGGAAGCACCCAAAATCCTGGAGGGTGATATTCTCGTATAGGTTGGAACAGAATGCTAATCTTCTCATTTCTGGTTGAATTGTCAACTCAGCAGTTTACTTCATGGCCCCTCCTTCTCCAGAAACAGCCCTGAAGGACTTCCAGAGTTAATGGGGCACAGTGTAATTCAACACACCAACATCTTCTGAAGAATTTTTCAGGATTCTTTGAACAGTGTACGCTATATTTCTCAAGCCATTATGTAAATTTACAGCCCAAAATGCCTGACAAAAAAAAAAATCCTGAAGACTTAAAATAACTTGAATAGTAAAGGTTGGGATTTTCTTTGTGGACAGGAATATAATGGTAATTGCTATAGCAGAGGTATGCAAGTTAGGTTTCACACGTTGTTATAGCACACTCAAAAGATTTTGAAGGTCACAGTGGCTTCCTACAATCACTGCCCACACCACACTAAGAATCTATTTACACATCATAAAACAAAAACTGTGCTATGAGAGACCCCTTAATACTTGAAATAAAACTTCAGACTAATCAGTCTTTTTTTTCCACTGTTTACATTAGCATTTCAATGACATTTTTAATATTTCATTTTAGATTTACTTAATAACTGTCTTGAACAAGAATTATAAGAGAATTACTCTGCTGAAGTGGGAGTGTGACTGGAAGTTAGAAGTGGCATGGTGAGTCCAATCATTAAAAGTGTGCCTTAAGTGTTGCAATACCATTTAACTTATATCGAGATGACCTGAAGTAGTAGCTAGACAGTGAAACACTTCAACGCTTCTCTCTATATAACACATTTAAAAGTATGATTTTGCCAGTTTACTGATTTAATTCCTATGATAAATTCAAGATAATTACGACATAACACGTCAACTTTTAATGAATTAACATGTAATTTTGTAAATATTATATTATACCACCATGCACCAAAGTACATAACCAAGCTAACTCAATACTTCATAAGCATGGATCCTAAAATAAAGTCAATTTAATAATTTAAATCCTTTCTGAGACCTTCATATGCAGTTGTGCTCATTTTTTAACTAATTTAGTTCATCTGATCCAAATCCCTCATTAAAAACTGCTATATTATGATGGTTACGAACAGAGTAACTGAAATAATTGCTTTTAGACCTGATAGAGTTACCTATTTGAAATCATGCTTTCAATAAAGCTGGGTTCATTCATCCTGCAGAAAAGACCTCAGCCTTTCAGATTTTGTGACACAGTAGACAAACACAGAAGACAGTGCTTTTATTTATCTGTTTATTTTTGCCAAGACATCCATTCTTCTCACTGCCTTTGGAAACTTATTATTGCCTCACCTCAGGATATCAAATTATTTTGGGATTTCACCAAGACTTGCATTCAATCTCCTCAAGCCTTTAAGCATTCCAAGTCTGGGACAACCTCTCCTGTAATTTATTTCAAAGTGTGTTGACACTGTTCAACCACTTTTAGGACCATTTCCCAACTTCTGTTATAATTAAGCTAAAAGCGTTGTGTCAAACTAAAAATCTGGTAGAGCAAGTCTTCTTCTACTCTAAGTTTACCTTCACTTATATGCAAGAAAGCAAAAAGTCATTAGGAAATGCTTACACAAGCATGATTTGAGGAACTGACACAAAGATGAGTCAGCACAACTTCCAGAATTTGAAAAAAACCCCAACAAACTCTCTGAAAGCTGCGTTCCTTAAATGTTTATCTTTGGTTAAACTCCACATTTTCCTCTCAGTATCAAAGCACCAGTCCTAACACCAAACACGAGGTACCAAAAGGCTGTTCCAGCTCTTGCAGCGGCCACTGGGTGAACATCACACTGGCAACCATCAATGCTTCCACGGGCACTCTGTAGTCCAAAGGCATCAGAGCCCGGCAGCCTGCTGTCCCCTCACGGTGGACAACCCAGCAGCTGGGTGCAACCGTGACTTCTGCCATCTTCACTTCAGTTCTGGGTTTCCTGAAACTGGCAGAAAGGCTATATGGAAAATTATCCATCCTTTCTCCCTCCCTGAGGCACCCGGACTTCTGCTGCTCTCCTTCACGCTCCCATAGGTCGTGGCATAGGAGTTATCCTCTTTCTCTCACCTGCTGGCAGGAAGAAGTTCTTGACCTTTATTCAGCCAATTCAGAGAAAACTAGCAGTTCCACATCTTGCCGAGTCTTCAGTGCAGCATAGCCCATGAATTTGGACTTCACAGACTGCTTCACCTGTACCTTTCTGAAGCCTCACCAGAGAACCTGTGAGCCCACTTCATGAGCCAGGTACCACTGGTGTGAAGGACACTGAGCCAGGACACCAGCTGGGTGATGCGTTGCAGACCCAGGAGATGCATCCCAGACACATGCTCTCTCAGAGGAGTCTCAGCGTTGGCAGGTCCAGGGCTAGAAAAGCAGAAGAAGCAACGGCAGAGACATTGACCATCCCAGTCCTCCACTGGGAAGGGGCTGAGGCTAGTACCGTGCTTGCAAAATGCAGTACGCAGCTGTGACGACCGTTTCCATTCGTTATCGAGCACAGCACTGCTCTTAGGACAGACCTCGCTCTCTGCCCATGCACAGGCACCTCCCCAGCTCTCACACCCACCGCTGACCATGGGAGCTTCCGACCATCATGCTTTTCTATAATACGATACAGAGAATCTGATCCAATATTAAATTACATCGGGAATAATATACAGTTCATTTTGAACTGCGTCACAAACACAAAACGTGTTTATTCCAAGACTGCAATGTACCAAAAGTATTGGCTGCAGTATTTAACGTTTTCATTTTTCCATCACGCATTTACAGCTTTATTTTAAAATAAAGCGACACTACAATTTACTGAAAGCTAAGGTTACATCTGGAGCTCCTGTGTCAAGTTAAATATTTCTAGTGGGCAGCATCTCAGTGACAAAGAACGGGCAAACACAATGCGTTCAGTTACACTCTCCCCCATTAAACTTCTTTCTGATGATTATAACTAGTAAATTGGCGTTTCAGTATCAGGAAGCCAGAAGCACTGTTTCCCCCGAAGGCTGCATCCCAGCCAGCTCCTCGCACCCTGCTCCCAGCGCTGCCGCCACACCTCATTATCACACACTACACATTTCACACAGGGTTTCACCTTCTGGTGGAGGAGTGCCCACCAGCTGATAATTCATAGCTACGAAGAGCTTTCCAGACTAGCGAGAGACGATCAAGAAACGTCTGAAGATGCAGAGACTAGAGCCACCCAGTTGAACGCCCCAGACCAGAGCCCTTCGTGACTTCATACAACATGAACGGTGACTGCGCCTCTGATGAACATCTAGAGTCCAGGCTAAAATTTTGGGCACACATGCCAAAATGACCAGAGGAGGCAAGTGCCTAGGGCAGCATTTCGGTTCCTGGGCACCACCCTGCGGCAATGCCAGCCTTCGCTCTGCAAACGCCGGCGCTGGGCAGCCCCGGACTCTGCGCCCTGTGCCCACCCACCCACACGTACACACGCAGTGGCACCCCCCTGTCCTGGTCGGAGCCTGTCTGAGAGCTGAAAAAGCTCTGCCCTGGGTTTGAAGGCTGTTGCTCTCCTGGCTCGCTGAAGGAGCTGCCCCAAGTTCAGACCTGTACATGTGCTGGGGATGGTGAAGCAGCAGGAGGGGCTGATTCAGAGCAATTACCCCCTGCGCTGGTGCACCCTTCCTGAAAGTGCTTCTGCTGCTACCAGGTCTATTGCTTTGAAAGAAGAGAGTAAACTTTCCCGAACTAAAACAAACCAAAAATTGCAGAGAACAAGCACGCGCATATTGTTCCTCTACTCCTGATCCTGAGTGAATGAAGTGCTCTAACATGTTGTCTCTGCAAACTTCTACTGGCGTTATTAAAACCCTGAGCTAGTAAAATAGAAGTAAAACCTCTTCCTAGATATTTCAGCACTTAAGCTGGTAGCTTATTAAAACCTGCTAAAAAAATTATTGGAGTTTTCACACAAGGGTTGTAGTGGACTACCTGCTCAGATTTTAAATACACTTAGCTGTCCCAACGAACTTTATTTTTCCACATAGAAAGCCTACTGGCACATTGACCATTTTTTTACAACAGGGTAGAAAGACAAGTGGAAGAGAAAGTTCTAGGCAACCAGCATGGACAAGCAGAAAGAGAGGGGGAAAAAGGGGAAGAAATGGTTTAGAAAAATACTGCTTCATTTACTCCAGCAAATTTTTTGTTCCACAGCAGCACAAAACAATTTCTTCTGCAATACTTTCCTGTTTTCACATGGCATCTACCCTCACCATAACCCAGCAGCTGTTGGAGCTCTCTGTGGCTGCTAAGAGCATCGCTTTCCCACACACAGTGTGCAGCCACAACCAAACCCGAAGGAAGCACCTTTTCAGAGCAGGTACCGAAGGTACTGCTGAGGAGGCACACCAGCATGCCGGAGTAAGGAGTTTCTTCTATTTTAAATGTTCTTCTACAACTTCTACATAAAATTAACAGCTTTAATATAAAAAAAAACCCCAACACCAAGTCTATAAAAAAAATACATTACGTGTGCCTATATATATTCTTTTAGTCAGAAATTCAACTACTGTGCTGAAGAAAAAGTAATGATTTTCCTGTAAGTCAACAGCTACCAGGCAGATGGATGAATTGATGGATGATGGATGAAGAACCCTTTTTCACCACGTATCAGAAATGCGGCAAAACAAATGCACTGAATCGCCAGCTTCCCACTGCCCTGTGCATGCTCCTGGACGCCCAGTAAGGCCCCAGCTGCAGGACGGGTTAGGTCAGGGCCCCCGCAGGCGCCCAGCCCAGCCTCCCCGAGGAGCTGCCAGCTCTCTGCTGCTGGGGCGAGGCGGGATGTAACCGCTATCTATTTTTGCATAACCGCATACACCTTAACTACACTAAATCAACCAGCCCTTCGTTTGAACTTCCCCTTCCCTTCTTCAATCACATTTCCTTGGAGAGAACTGTCCTCCGTGTCATTCTTGCTTAATTAAGTACACTAAATCTGTAGCCGGTAGCAAAGCCACAGTGCGCCTCTAGACCTGCGGTTTACAGACGCTCCCCTCGCCAATTAGTAAGAAATGGGAGTGTGGCTTCAAAGCCTTGTTTTCTTCTTTAACTGGTTATTTATAACTCCTACCTGGGCCTGCTTCCCACCAGTTCCTGTCGAGAGCCTCTCGGCTCTCCACTGACAGCAGGACCGTGCCACCGACGCAGGTAGCTCTGGAACTCCTTACTGGGACCACGCTCTAAAGAAACCTACCTCCTCCGGACTCGACGGCATCTAAAGCAAGCCTGAACAGTTGTGCAGTGCAACGCAACAAACCCGTCAGTCAGCCCTTTCCAAGGAAATAAAGCGCAAAGTTCTGCATCATCTTCTTCACACCCAGAATAAATTTAACAGAATCATTTGCATCAAGTGAAAAGCAGGTGGTCAGAAAGGGAGGACTTCAGTCTACAGTGCTGTTTTATGATGGTGAACTACATTCAGTTTAAAAACATTTTTAACATGAAGGCAGTGAAATATCAAAGGCATACAACTGTACAGTAAATTATGTATGCCTATGTTTTGTAGAGGGAATAAGGTTCCTGCATACTTTTGACAGAATTACATTATGTAAATTTAGCAGGCATATCACAGATGCTATACGAAACTGGACAGTTATTGTATTCCTGTATATTTATATAAGTATAGAAAAAATATATAGAATTTCCCTCATTTACCTTGACATTTGCATGAGAAAAACTACTGGAGATTTCTGCAAGTTGTATGCTAATAAGATTTTTTCCAAGACAAAACTGTTACTGCTAACAGTTGGATACTCTCTTTGTTTTAATTATGTATGACTAATGATAGCTGTTTGGCTGTCTGACCACCAGATTGTCTGCCATTGCCAAGGGAAAATCTTTTAAAATAAATTTACTGTTTTTCTGTTATAAGACAAAGCATATTCTACTTCATCTTATATTTTTCAACAGTTTTGCAGGTATAAAAATCAAAACTGGAGATGAACCCACTGGCGGGCTTTTCTTGTGTGTAAGTCACCACCAAATCTCTACTGGCATTATAAATAATACACCGCACTAAACCAGACCTACAGCTAGAGTTACTGCAGGCATCTACTGGCTCCATGTGCTGTTACGTATACAGAAAGAGTACCAAGAAACAACTACTGCAACAGCTGAACATTTTATTGGGCCTATTTTACATATCCACCTACATGCAAATGCGGGTGCACTAATGAATCCAGCCTGCTCCGGGGTCTCTGGCAGCTGTAGTGTTGGGAAAAAACCTGCATCTAGTCAGAGGAAGAAATTTAGAAATGTAGGTATTTAGCCCCAGCAAGGGGTCACTGTGGTCCCCCTGCACAGCCTTTGCTCCAGAGCTGGCTCGACAGCGAGGGCTTGGGTTGGCTGCACCACGCTAACTGCGTGGTGGAGGCACAACTACTGGCAAGAGGCAGAGGGACTGCCCCGATGGTGACGAACTTAAGGAAGCATGTCACTGAGTTAGCATGAACCTTGAGCTGACACCTGGGTTGGGCTGAGGGAAAGGGAAATTTTGAAAATTTGAAGAGTTCCTTCCTCTGCTTCCAAGTGGGACCTTTCTATTCTCGCCAGTACACGGATTTTGTACTGACCACCTCTGCTCAAAGGCTGGAAGAGTTCCAGAGCTGAAGAGGACGCTGAACCCCCTACCTCTGCCAACGGGCAGTGCCTTAGCGGGGGGGTATTTTAGAAACATTTCTCCCCACGTTGCTCGTGAGGAGCAGCATTCTCACAGGGAGACAAAGGTTGGTCTTTCAACCTTATCTTTGCGGATCATTTTGACTCACAGATGAAGCAGGGTAAAGGAGCCGGCAGCTCTGGTACCAGCAGCCTGCGGATGGATACGATCAATTACCTGATCGATTAGTGCAGCGTTACCTCATCACAGGCGAGTCCACTGCCGCTGCTGTCACCTGCAAAGTCTCGCTGAATTTATCCAGAGCTGTGGCCAGCAGGATTAACCTGCCCCTGCCTTCACTCAGCTGCTAGCTTAAACCCCTCTAGTTCTGAAAAAAAACAGGCTTATTCCCAGGCCACGCAGCTCCTCGCCCTGCACCGGGGCTATCTGAAGGGGGGGCTGCCGGCGGCAGGGCAGTGGCTTGCTCAGCGGCTGGAGCAGCAGGGAAATGCTGTGCATCACCTATTCCGCTCTTCTCATTCTCGCACCACGAAAAGCGATGGCTCCACTACGGATGGCTGTGAGAGAGGACCCTTCGAAAGGATGGCCCTCGGTATTAAAAAAACTACAGTACGTGTGCAGGAGCGGCAGCTGGCACGGGCCAAAGCCACGCCAGGGAGAAGGAACGACGTGGGCAATAGCCTGCCCACCCTGAGCACCGTGAGCGTCCCCAACCCTGCCTGGCCAAGCCAGGACGTGCCAGTCGACGGCTGGGACCTGCCTGCCTTCATCAGAGCAGTGCAAGCTTCACTGTACCCACCCGTCTCCGCACGTCTCAAAGAGCTGAAATGTCTCCACATTGATTCCTTGAGCCTGCTGCAGCACAGATTTTAGTTTCCAAGCGCAACCTTGGGTCAAATTTCTGCCAGGAGAGACAGTGGCAAGCCAGTACTGCATATCGCTGATTGGCCTGTGAAACGAGTCAGCCTGAACCCCCGAGACTTGTTTCCCTGGGATATCGGCTACAGTCAACTCTTACACAAGATGACAAGAAGAAAGTAATTTAAGTCTCTGTTTTTTCCTCAACAGAACAGCCCTTTGGAACAAATTCTGTTTGTCATTCCTTACCGATTCCTTGTTTTGTTAGTTCTTCTGCATAACAACTGAAACATTCACAATCGTTTAAAATGATAAATTATTTTAATTTACTCTGAATTTATTTATTATTACTGCACAGACAAGAGCCAAGCACCATAATGTGCTTGTTTAATAATTGGCTGGGATTTGGAATGTGAAAGTCTTACCCAAACAACAACTTCATTTTATGGGGAAGTGTGCACATATGTCTACACGTACCACAGTCACATTTCAGACAGATAGGAACAAAGCTTCACATAGTCAAATAATTTATGATCCTGAACTGCACAAGAATACCAATAGAGTATGGAAGTCAAGAAATGTACCTTTTAAAATCATAAAGGAAAGAAGAAATTTTTTATACTTATTACACCACCCAGCCCTCTCATAGACATATCTGCATTTATATATGGGTGCACACAGCTGTGTCCAACACTGGTGTGTGGACATGCATCAGAGGGACTGTAATGCTAGAATATATATAGTATCTCAAAATTTAAATATGCTATATACACTTGATATTCTCCTGCTATTCACACTGCAAAACTTCAATTCCAAATGCCCAATTCTCAGTAATATGAATGACAACAGACGAAGAACGTTTGGCAGATGTGTCACCAGCCTTCCACGATCACTGCTGCTCCTTTGGCAAAGACTATTGGCTATAAAGGGCAGTTCTTCTTGAAAGAGACCGCGAAACTGGCAATAAGTCCCAATCCCCAATTTAAATATGACTTAGGCACCTACATCCCCCTGAGGACCTGAACAGCTTCAGAGTTGAAGCCTGCTTGACCTTCAGCGTGACACAGGCACTCAAGCCACACAGGCACCTTCAGTGAGTTCGACCAGAGCAGCTGGATGTTCCTCAGGACCATTGATCTGGGAATCCATGGGATTTCGTAGCTCGAGAAGTGTTGGCAAGGAGTCCCCACAAAATAAAATCCATGATGATGACCATAATGCTGTACTTTTATTGTGGAGCGCCTTGAGTCAGGGGAAACAGAAGCAGGAACTGGAAATGGTCCCAGCAAGGTTTCTTTTGGCCAGGACTCCCCTGTGCCCATGGTTGGGCACCAATGTGCTTTACTGGGAAAGTCAGGTCTGAATATCAGCGTGTTTTGAAAGTCAGAGAAGCAGGAGTTTGGCTCCTGCTGCCAGACTTCTCCTGCCAAAACAGAGTTCATCCCCATATCAGACTGATTTCGGAGACCCTGCATTTGGTACCCCTAGAAGGACCTAGTTTAGAAAAATAATGTTAAGTAGACATCTCTCCCCTGAACCATCAACGTTCATCAGAGGAGAGCTGCAGTGCAGAACAGGGAGCATCCCGTTTTCCAATAGGAGCAGAGAAGACAACACTCAGCTGGGAAAGTCATTTTCAATAGACAGCGAGAACTGCGATCTCTGCGAAGCTCAAGGGAGCTACTGTGAAGCACTGAGTCATGAGCGCTGCACAAGGAACAGCATTTCTCCGACACGCTGCCTTGCATGCCTCCTGTGCCACCCCAGGGGTGTCACAGCCAAAAAGCCCGGTACCTCTCTGGGGAGGCAGAATTCACGCTCGCTGCCTCTGGGGCTGAAGCAGCAGCTCTCCCAGGCAAGGACCCCAAGAGACACGGAGGACACCAGGAGCTGCTCTTCCCGTTCCCCAGATGGCAACTTCTGCCACCAGCGGAAAAACTTACGGAAAAGAAGCAGCTGAGTAACTCTAAAAGCAGCCACCGAAAGAGATGGATGGTGTTTCAGATCAGCTGTCTGCCACGTGCCCAAACCTTTTAATACCAGTAAAACATACTCCTAGACAGCGTTCATCTGCGGCTGCTCAGCGCAGCCCGTCCTGCGTTACCTATTGGTTCATACAAAGAGTTTGATGACTACCTCAAGTCTCCAAGGCAGGGGACAGCATGTAGACCTGAAACTCTCTGAAGTGGAAAGAGAAGCAGCCAGGCTACATGCGAAGAATTTCAAATTTAGAAAAAAAAACAAAAACCCCCAAACCTCCCTATGACGAAAAAAAAAAATCTCCTATAATCACCCTTCTCAGATGACTGTCGGTTGCCCTAAACCTCAGACAAAATTCACACGGGACTGCCAAAAACGACTATTGTGGTCAAAACCACAGTGGATTAAGTTCAATCTTAACCTCTTAACAAGGCTGGCCTAGAACTGATCCCTGGTTTTCCCAGCCAGGTTTGACAAGCACTGACATCCGCTCTGTAATCACAGCCAGACCCGGTTACGTGCTTTACAGCTTCCACCACTCCTACTCTTCACTGGCAGCCTTTGGGAACCTTGATCCAAAGGATCCCAGCTTGAGGTCTAACTCTTTGCAGCAAAGAATTCACATTATTCTACATATTACAGAGCATGTATTTCATAAATTACTCCATAATCACATAGTGGTAAAAAAATCTTTTGCTCTTTTTAAAAATGTGTCAACTTCTAAAACTTAATTTACTGTGCTTACACAATGTAGAAGTACCATCAGGTAAACTAGCTTTTATTATCCATGAGCTTTAAGGAAAATAAAACACAGGATAAAAAACCTTGCTTGCTAGAGAAAGCCATTTTGATCATCTTCAGATTTGTACATTCAGGTATCTAAGGGGATTTTGTTTACGAATTGCAGCTGAGGTATGTAGGAACTGTTAAGAAACATATACCTGTTTTCTTGGATAGATAAAGCCGAGGGCCACGCACACAAATCAGCCGTAACCTAGATAAGCATCAGCACAGAAAGTCAGAGAGAAATTCTCTTTTATTTCTCCCGGAAGCAGAAACGCCTCTCGCTGCAATCCCGGCGGCGAGCTCTCCGGCTGCCCTCCCTGCGTCACCCCGCGCACGGCCAGCGGGAAGGGGACGGAGCAGCCCCCACCCCAGTGGAGGTGGCCTTCGACTCCCTGAGCACCCAACCCTCAAGCACCAGCACCGCTCACAGGACAGTGAGGGAAACAGAACAGGTTGCCCGTGCCTGCTCTGAGCTAATTGCTCTGCATTTGTCACCTCTCTTAAAACACTCCTGTTCCAAAACTGCCGCTTCTGCTGTCAGCGTTACGGATATGCTGCGAACCTACAGTGATCCCTCTCCTTATAGGAGGTCTTGAAAAGGGTCACTAGAGAAACCCAGTTCTGAAAATACAGACTGTTTGCTGTATTTGTAGCAGTTTACAATGTAGCAATTTATTCTTCCAATAAAATAATGTTTTTATAACTTGCTCTCTCCTTCCTTGTGCATTCTCACTCAATCTTGAATGGTTGACTGGGAAGAACATAGAAAAGATGCAGGTCAGAATTATACTTCTGAAAATATGCAGCTTCCCAAAAATATTTCGCCATACAAAACAACTGCATTACTGATATAATTTCTTGTAACTTCAATAAACAGTGACACAAATAGTGTTGGGACTGCATGGATCAATCACTGACTGAAAACAAACAAAAGGTACACGGTTTTAATTATTGAGACTACAGAAATAACTCATCCTCAGAAAGAACACCTTGGCAACCGAGAGATTTTCTTTAAAAAAGAACTGCTAAGATGCTTTCCGTACCAAAACGGGTGCTAAGTGACGTTCCTACCAAACCGCCTGTTCGGCTGGCCCCTCCGGAGGTGCGAAGCACAGGGTGCCATGCCCTCTGCCAGTGCTGGGGAGCGCTGGCCGGGGAGGCCGTGGCACAACCACGAGCATCCCAGCGCTGCCCGGGCAGCGGGGAAGCGTGGCCCAGCCCCGCGGTGGTCCGGGCGGCAAGGACGGGGCGTGCGCCCACCCCGCGGTGTGCACTGAGGGCGAGGGGCGACGGGGGGGCCCCGCCGAGCAAGAGCACCGGGCAGGGAGCGACGCTCGCAGCTTTGCTTCTACAGCACTAGAAAAACGCTGCACGCGTTTGACGCTAAATGGATTAATTACACTTTCATGTGAATTAACTATTGTAAAACGAGGGAGCTGTACTACTTATTTTACTTTGTGTTAACACTTAGAGGCTTTTACTGGAAAACCTCAGCAGTTAAAGGAGGCTTTATTCCTCATCTTTAGTAAAGACAATGAAAACTTAATGTGAGAACTGAGACTGGAACTCAGCTCGCTCAGTCTGCCACCTTATTCAATGAAAGAGGCTACGCACTTTCTTCCCAAATATTTTAGCCCAAAATGAGACTTGCAAGTAAAAGTTTATCCTCGGTTCAACGCAGGTAACCCCGTTTATTCACACTCCTGGCAGACCTCAAAACGTGGGTCGATACATAAAGGGGCTGCACAGCTGAGGAAAAGCCCTGGGCAGCGTCACCGCAGCCCCGGGAGCCGGCGCAGGCTCGGTGCGTGCCGAGCGAGCGCTCCGGCAGCGCCCGCGACGCCCTCTCATTAGGGGATGCCTCCACCCCACCGTGCATCACATAAATCACCTCATCTTCTCGCAGCCAAGAAAATGCTGACTCAAAGCCATGAAAATTACTCCCATATTCTAGCATTAATTATTAAAACAAGGAGCACTAGATGCTTTGGGCATGGTGCTGTCTTTGTAGCAAAGCAAGGAGGTAACTTTTGAAGCCCTCCTTGCCGGAGAACAGACAAAACTGGAGAAGCCTGGTGCTGAGAGGTGAATCAACACGTGCCAGCAGAAGGGAGCCGATGGCCATTTTGCCATAAGAGGCTGGGAACTACAGCGCACAGCCAACTTTGGGTGCTGCAATGTGCAGTAACTGAGAAGAGCTAAATTCAGATGGCTACAGAGCTGGAAGGAAAAAAACTGCTTTACTAATGCCCAAATTGCTTTATCCAGCTGACTGGAATTTGTATTTAAATAAATAGCCAGCTTCCAATACTTAGGATGCCAACAGCAATTATTTTAATGTATATTGAAATATATTCATGTTACAACTACCCACCCAGTGAAGAAACATTCAGGAGGAGCAGTGACAATGTGCAGCTAGACTCAAGATAAACAGCTCTACCCATCTTCCGCATACTCTTTTGAAAGTGTTTTCTTTGATAGTGATACTATATTTCCCCTTTCAAATTGCAATACCAGCCAAAAACAAAACAAACTTATTTGAAAGAACACCTACAAAAGGCACATGAAATGAAAGAAGTTAATCATAGAGCAAGAAGAATGAAAAAACAGATGTAACGCATGTTATTTCACCATCTAATTGCTTTGTTCCAGAGTTCAGTAGCGCTGTTAATGCTTCCTTTAGCAGCATCTCTTTACAAAACAGATACTCTCCTTCCCCTGTGAGATAAAAGTATTGTTTTAATCTTAAAGCTCTAATTTCATTTATGTAACCTATCCAGCTGCACAGACACTGAGTTTCAAACACAATCTTAGGCCTAGAAAACTGAACGTATTCCAGCTGAAACCCAGCAGGAGGTAAACTTTAGAGTAATTCCACAACGTTTTAATAAGGTAGTTCTAAACATATTTTCGTTTACATCCTAATAACATTTAGTACTGGCTGAGTATCTGTCTTAACTGCCCACAAACTCACCAAGTTACCTTCTCTGCAACCTTTAAGTCTGAAACACTAAAAATAAAATAGACTTCTTTTTAAATTGCCTTTGATTCTCCAAATCTGCCAAAGGAAAGCACAAGGACCTTAGGACAGCTCAAAATACAGAGTATAACTGAGGTACACGTAAAAACTACTTGTCAGCTGCCCTACATAGACATCTACTGTATTTTCAGTGGGTACTACACCAGAAGCAGGCTGACTTGCTCTAAATGATTCCAAATTCCTACTGAAGATACCTCATGCAGAATTTTACAGCAGATTGTAGGATCATTAAAAATGCATGTGGCTAAAATACTTTGTAATCTGGAGATCTGAGTGACACCCCAACAAAAAATAATACAGCCAGATACTTCATAGCTTAAAACTACTGCCAATTAAATTGGAGATTTATCACAAGCAAGGAGGTTCAACCCACTGCAATCATATTCCAGATAAGGAGGAAACATATTTTTCTTGAAGTACAGCATGATCATGACAAAAGTACAACGCACGAATAAAAAGTTAGAATCGGGGAAAAAAAATAATCAACTCGAGCCAGAGGATTAATGAACACAAATCAGAACAGAGTCAAGTAGATTAAGCATGGTGTACGATTACTGGTAAACAAATTCTGCTCCAGTCAACTGGACTGAAGGGAGATACCGTAAGCACGGGGAGAGCAAGGCTCATCAGGAAAAGCAGTAACAGAGCTACGGCGAGCGTGGAATCTCCTAATGGCGTAAAAAGCTAGCTTTCCACGGTAACCGTTGAGAAATACAACAATACAGAAGGAAAAATAAATAAATAAATAGATAACCAAATAACAAGGCGAATACTTCTGACAGGGCGTAATCCTCAGCACCCTGTTCCAGCCCAGCGGTCCCCTGCCAGCGATGCTTGGGCTGCAGAACCCGAAACCCCGATGCCGGCAACCCAAACTGCATCATTTCAACCCAGCAGCCCATTTGCAAACTTTCCACCACCGGACCGTCCTTTACTAAACAAAACAAACCAAAACAAAAAAAGAGTTAAAACCGGGAAACGACTTCCCCACCACCCAGCCCGGACCGCAACGGACCGCTCCAGCTCCGGGGATGCGGGGTACTGGGGGCTGTCGCTGACAACTTCACCGCACCGCCGGGGCATCTCCGAG
>JAVJGG010000090.1:884229-897023 GCA_035590195.1 Aviceda cuculoides | reverse complement strand
GTATTATTGTCATTTTATTATTGTTATTATTATCATTATTATTATTTTCTTCCTTTCTGTTCTATTAAACTGTTCTTAGCTCAACCCATGAGTTTTACTTTTTTTTTTCCTCGATTCTCTCCCCCATCCCACTGGCTGTGGGAGGGAAGTGAGTGAGTAGCTGCGTGGTGCTTAGCTGCTGGCTGGGGTTAAACCAGGACAAATAGTAACCTTTAAAGTTAGGTCTTAAGCTAAGAAAAGAACTGTTTAAACAAGGTGTATGCTGGTAATCCTTGCCTGCAGGTCCATGTACATATAGTCCAGTGCACAGAAGCTTTTTGTCACTCATTTGAACAATATGCAAACACTCACTGAATTTTACTAATTTTACTCTGTCTTTCAAGTTGAGCTTGGAAAGAAAGGGAGCTGAGTAGAGCCCAAGCCTGGGTGCTGTACGGCCTGATTTCACTCCCTGCTCTGTTACACAGACCTTGTGAGACTGTGAGCCTCTGATGGGTTGAAGTGCAGAACAATGCTTCTGCACTTAAACTAGCAGAAATTTATCAAAGCTCTGGAAAGCAATCATTCAGTCTTAAAAGTGCTAAAAGTGCACTTCACATCTCAACCCTACCAAAACCAAAAGAACACACTTGTTTTATTAAAGTTCATCTTGGAGGGTCTTACTAGCTGAGACTAGTGAGAGGTTTGAAGAGGAACCCTAGCCTTCTCTGTATAACATTGACCGTCTGTCTTCCTCCTTCCCTCCTTCCCTCTCTTCTTCCTTGCTTCCTACCGTCCTTCCTCCCTTCCTCTATTTCTTAAGGAACATAAAATAATATCTATAAATAACTTTTATATGCATATGAAAATATATATAATATAAAAATACTTAATAGGTAGCAATTTTAAAATCAGTATTAGATTCTTTCTAAAGATGTTTTTGTCCAAACATAGAGTGCTGAATATCCTTTTTTTTATAGTGCATCATTCACTTCCATCAAAACTTTCCAAGAATAAAGATATTTTTTAAAAATTTTATGCTGCTGTGGTTATATTGTTACTTCTAGGAGAGATAGCTTGTCTAACCTACAGAGTTTTGACAGCAGGATTAACCAATTCTAGAATTAACAGAAAATATGGAACTAGGAAAAATTCACCTTTTCTATGCAAGGAGAAAAAGTTCTTGTGGTTCCAGAAAACTGCAAAATAGAAGGGAATGATGTGACTGTGACTTTTCTTCCTAATGATCTCTCCCTATACTTTTTAGGGTATCATTCCTTTTATGACAAAAAAAAAAAAAAAAAAAAAAAAGAGAGTTCGGATCCATCAGATCAGTCTCTCGCCTTGCAGACTTGCAGTCTAGAGTGAAATGTGGTTCCTCCTTAACGCACATGCAAAGTATTTCTATTACAGCTGGTCAGACAGCATTTGCCTAATCAATTAATTTTTGAGGCAGAACATTTATGAATGTGTTTGTGATCTTCAGTGCTATTTCTTAGACTTTGGGGGAAAAACCATTCCAAGCTATGATGCAATTTTTGCTAGTATGTTGCGTTGGTATCAAGAGGAGGAAGACATGAAACCACATGGGAATCATTTTTTAGAAGTGAAAAACTTCACACAGCTGTCTCATGTAAGAAGCCCTTTGAATGTTCTGGCACATTAAGTACACAGATCATCCAGAGAGAGATGTGATATAATAGTTGAAATCTAATTTCAGGGAGAGATCTGTAACCTTTAATGAGGCACATGATGTTGTTTTTACTTGACCTTAACAAACAATCAAATAATTTGCTCCTCTTTGAATAAGAAGGACAAAAGACATTTCCTCAGAAACATTCTGTTAATTTTGCAAAAGACTGTCTAAGTCTCAATCGAGAATAGCCAAGATGAAGCTTTTTATTTTGTTTTGTTCATTTTTAGATTCATATCCCTGGCTTTCATGCTATTTGCAGATCAATGGAAAAAAAAGAGCAGGTCAGGAGTCAATAGCAGTTATACCAATCAGTGTTGCTCTAGAGACTGAATTCTTTCATCTGAATCTTCCCCACCTCCTCCCAAGTCTAGGAAGCTTGCAGGGAGGAGGAAAGGGGGGGTGGGGGGAGAGAGAAGGAAAAAAAATCTCACACCAGATGTGTACACACATAGAAAAATTACTTCCATGGAGGGAAGACAGAATTCTTTCACATTAGCTAGTTTACTATGAATTGCATTTGGCTATTTTAGCACGTTCGTTTCACCTGAAAGAGCTAGGTACTTCTAACATAGCAATGGTAAGGTCATATGATACTTCTTGTGATACAACCACCTTTTTGTTTAGAGCCATTTAGAAAAGCTAAATTTATTTGTTGTTTGCAAGTATTCATTTAACTGTTAGCACAAATATTCAAGACTGATTCACAAACTTCACATTTGGCTTTTTGCTTCATTTCCTTCTGTGTGTTTAACTCTGCCGTAACTGTTCCTTCATGCTAGTGACAAAATATGGAAGTTGAATGGCTAGGATAAACTCTAAGAGAATTGGTACTTTTGATCTGCATCGTATCAGTAGCATTCTACACGGGAAGAGATAACAGGCAACGCACACAGCACACCCACGGGTCGCTGATAGCCTGCGGGCAGAGCTCCATGGCATGTCGCCTGTCCTGCCTGCATCCAAGCGCAGGACTTTGGTGGAATAATCTGCTCAGGGAACCCCTCTCACTGACATGACAGTTGCTTGTTGGACTGATGATTTTCAATTAACTCCTCAGTTTCAGTCACGTTCCTTTTAATTCCTGGTCATGTCGAGTTCCAGTGTACTTCGGACAGTGCTTACCAACTGCTAATTACCCCTACATTAGAGTTGGGCAAGAAATTGGCTCTATTTATACATGTTTTAACATGACTACACATGTGCACGTCGTATTTCGAGTTCCCAACATCAACTACAGCAGCGGCATTTTCAAAGTATGTCTCATCTTCTAAAACAATCATGCTGCGGTGATGGAAGGCATTCTGTCCTGTAATTTTGTTAATGGCTCTAATCAAAATCTTTTTGTACAGAGCTCTGTGAGAATCAAATGGGCAATTTCCATATATACATTTGTTTGCTTTTGAGACATATATTTCTGAAAGTGTTCAAGTATTTCCACCCAGTTGCCAAGTAACTTTGGTTAGCATCATCCACAGCATCTGAATCGCAACCTGAGGTTTGTCATGATACTGTCCCCGACAATAAAAACTTTGTTTCCACTTCCTAAACAGATGATAGGCATTTTAAACTGGGGAGGGACAGAGGAGGGAAGGACATGCAGGACAACAGGACACAGATGGGACACAAGCAAAAAAAAAAACCAAAGAACAACAACAACAAAACCTTCTCACTGAGTTTTCAGAGTCATGTTTTGTGCCCAAATTCACAAAAACTTTGGCATTTTGAAACATTTTTTCAACAGCCCAAGAACAGTAGAAACTTAAAGGTAATAAATAAAACATTCCTGGATGTAAAACTAGTTTTTTAGTTTTAATTGAAAATCTTTAAGAAGAAAAAAAAAAGTAAAAATTTCTATTAGCTTAGGAATTCTCAGGTAATTAACATTCTCAGGTAATATTCTCTAATGTATCTGCTTTCTGCCTTTCTCTCCTGTAGCAACAACATCACATAAGTAAGGACAACACTTTATTGCTATGCTGTAGTAAAAACTCTTCCAAGAAGCATCCAGCTGTTGCTCAATGTTCTTAAAACATGTCTCAAGTTTCCCAAAATGGGAACAAACAACCCAAGGCACCCAAAGAATTCGTCAGCTTTCGTTCTCAAAGAGCAATTTCTGATGTTTCTGCAGAACTACTGTGTAGAAAAGCTAATCTAGATCAATCCCACTGGATCATCAGTTACAGTATGAAAAGGCTTGACAAAATGCATTCCCTGAAAATTTCATTTGAAAAGGGATGGGAGGTGGTGCAGAGAAAGGCGAGGAAGAGATAAATCTCAGAAAACACAGACCCAGCACTTTCACATTTTTAAATAAAAGGTTTTGTATGTCTCATTTCCAATATCTACATTTTATTTTTTATATCTCTTATACACGAAAAATGGAAATAGTGATTTTGTCAAATATTGAAATCAACAGAAGTTTCCTTTTAAATAAGTATCTTTTTCACAGATAACTTTAGAATTCATGGCACTATGGTGGGGGGTTTTTTGCTAACAGGATTGAAAGCAAATGCTGAAATCTCCATAAAATGCATTTTCCATTTTCTGCATAGTCTATTACATGACTATGTACAGAAGTGCTCAGTAAAATACTTTACAAAATTATTTCCCATACTTCAAAAACTGAAAGAATCCTGGTGTGCTATCACCTAAGCTAGCACCTATGAGCTGTAAGCCAGTAGCTCTATTAGCACCAGAACGAATGGACTCTAATTTCCATAGATCTGAGTCGTCATCTTACTTGAGCTTTTAAATTGACAGAACAAGGCTGCAGAACAAGCCCAGCCCGTATTAGACATCAGAAAACGGATATAATAAAGAATTCTCAAAGGAGGAGTGAATCCATGGGTGCCTATTTATAAAACACAAGCTCTAATTATACCCTTCGCAGACACAGAGCATTCATGTCACTTCTCTGGAGTCTCTCATGTCTGAGAAGACCTGACTTGTGCTGCATCCCTCCACCACAGCAGACAGACAGACATGCCATACGTGCGGTGATACAGACTGAAAGCCACGAGGCAGGGGTCATTTCCATCCTATGTCCATCATTTGAGCAGGAATACTCAACGGCGCAGGGGGGAAAAAAAAAAAAGTGAAATGATTTCTTCTTTAGCATCTACAGAGGCATCAGGAAGAGCAGTGCTGACCCAGCAACTTGTAAACTAGCTTTCTTAACCCCAGAAAAGCATCGAAACGCCACGCTTATGCATGACATTCCTTCTGAAATCTAGACCCTTCTGCCTGACAGAAGCGCACATGTATCTTTAGGTTCTTGGTTGGCTTAACCAACTCCCTGTGGGATAAGACTGCACACAGTACAAGGCTATCAATAAAAATTTAGTCATATGTGGGTGAATGAAAACATTTTCTTCACCGTATGGTATACTATGGAAATAATTGCCGAATGACAGAAGCTCACTAATATTGATGCCAAATACATAGATAATACTGTCAACTTGTGATCAGCCTACATTTTCCTATTTTAAGACATACAAGCGAGTGCAGTTTGAAAACATCCCTACAAAGCCTCAGACTGAAGAACTCTGCAAAGACACAGATTCCCAACATGCACAGAAAGTGTTGGGTTTTTTTAATTGTTCAGAACTCTTTGATTCACAAAGGTGAAGAGCAGAGTTTACTATGCAAAGAGGTAGCTCTAAATAAATTTGAGGAAAAAAAGCAGCAAGTAACAAGACACAAGCATCCTGCCTTACTAGAAATAACATCTTCTTGTGGTTACCATTCTACAGTGAGGAAATATCTTCCTTGTTGGGTCTGGAAGTGGAGCAGAGGAAGGAAATCTGGAGTTTGTGGTACGACAATTTGCAACTCTCCATGCTGGAGACAAGACACTTACTTTAATAGTGTGGTGTAGTGCTTGTAAACAAAATGCTTTTTTAATGTTAAGAAAGTACACAAATATTTCTTCAAGTATCCTTGCTAGAAATATAAGACCATTTCATGAGCCTAAGGATTATGTATGCAGTGTATTTCAAACTTATAAAGCAAACAGTTGTTGTTCCTTTGGTATTTTTCAGACTGGAAATGTGCAGAACAGTCCTTACCAAAACTATCAGATTTTAAATCACATTTCCTAACCAAGACATTCATATTTTACAATGGCTTGTATGGGGATCCCTCGCTATTACAGTCAGAGTTTATAACTTGGACAAGACAGGCTGTGTTACGTGTCAAAACTTAACAAGTGCGACAATCTGTGAATCTGTGCTCAGCAGTCCAAATCATTCTTTCATGTTAGGATTTCACTTATTCATCAGGGAGCATTTTGTCTAAATAACCTCTGACATCTCACGCAAATGTTTCAAGCTTGGGAGAAAAGCACCGTACGCTCATGTGCCTCGCAGGATGGAAGGACAGGGACTGCATATGCAAAGCAGGAGGGATCAGAAGTCAGCACACTCTCCTTTTCTTGCCCAATGATCACCACCCCTGTTGTGGAGCTGATGACAGGGCAAAAAGCCTCCACCAGGATTACAATAATCAACCCTATTATTACAATAAGGGGACCCTGCCCCCTGCCATGTTATGAGCAAGAAAACATAAGAAAGAAAGAAAAAAAAAAAAGGGGGGTGTGTTCTGTCCCAAAGTATGACTCACACACTTTCCTTTGGGACATAGTCATCTCTGGTATAATATTATGGGATCTCTTGTTTTTTCTTTTTAAAGCACACTGAAGAGTACACACTAGTTGTCTGGAAATATGAGACCTGCCACATTCAAATTGCTCATCTAAAAGCATTATTCTTTAATTCTTTAGGCTAATCAAACCAAATTCTTCCCAGTCTATACTCATACCCCACCAATCATTCTTGTTGACATCTTCTGGAACATCTCTAGCTGCTTGGCAGTGCTTATTGTTCCTGCGAGCTTGGGGCCGCTTGGGTACATCTTACTCTAGCACCGAGACCACCGCAAGCCCATAACGCTGAGCAACCTGATCCAACTTCAGCTCTGGCCCTGCTCTGAGCAGCAAGTTGTACTAGATGGCTTGGAAAGGTTCCTCTGAGTCACCGCCATCCTGTGTTTCTAAAATCCAGACCAGTACCAACGCAAGCCAGACACGGAAGGTGCAGCACCTAGTCAGTGCACCATGCCATTCTGACAGTGATCACCAGTAAGTGCAAACAGGATTTTCTGAACCAACGTGCATCCATTCCAGAGTAGCCTTATCTCCCTAGCTTTTGTAATAGCCTTCTTTACAAAAATGTTTTGCAGGAAAATATCAAGCTTCCTAAAATCAAGTAGATTTCCATAATGCTCGCTCTTTATTCACACAGTCTGTTACCCTGCAGCAAAAGGGAAAGTGATACGATATGAAATGAGTTTTTAAAGGGGGTAGGGAGGATTTTTTTTTTTTTTGGTATGCAGCATACTGGATGGAGAATATGAGGACCACTGATCACACCATATCAAATAAACCAAACTGATAAATTGATTAATGTGCTGACTTCGTATTGTCCTATTGTCCTACTCTAGTATCTGTCTGATTTACATGTATAATTTAGCTTACTCATTTAATCTCGTTAATAAAATATCAGATTGGAAGTCTGTGTGGATTGCATGTTTTCTCCCCAGGTATTAAGATTAAAAACCCAAGGAATCTCCAGATAGTGACTTTGTAAATCTCTGAGCTATGGCACAAAGAAATGCCTTATAGCACTTCCATAATTGATGCTTGAATCACAGCACTGCTGGAGTCTATAGGAAACAATATTTGCATATCAGTCATTTCTTTTCACTAACAACAGGGGTTTCAGAATCTGCAAGGAGTGCTGTGGTGGCTATAAACCAGCCATCAGAAAGGTTGATCACTTTCCCGAAAAAATCAATCTCTGCATCTCACAGGGTTGTTAAGTGAAAACACACCTGCGCCATTTGGATTCAATAATAAGAACAGAGTTATGATATTATTAGGAAAAACACATGAATAAAACAATGAAAATGAAGTCAACTTTGGCCATGCTTATGGTCAAGAACGGAAATGGAATTTCATGGTCACATTATCAGAGATCAATTATCCTTCTGAATATTAAAGAATTTGTATGAGAGGAGATGTAACAGTAGAACAAACAGAGCCACAAACTAACCACTAAAAAGCATGATTTATCTCACCAATCTCAAGCAAGGAGTATGGCTTGTATTCTGAATATTCATACTCCATCCTCAGTGTGGCATTTTAAAAAGATACTGTATTTGTCAAATAAATTGAAATAACCATGAGAAATGAACCACAATGCTAGGATACGGTAGACTTACAAAATAAGCTTAATTAATCAAAAAAGTATACCTTGCCAGTACACATACTTCTTGTTTCTTGTGCATAACTTATCTGTATATACATAAATACATGCTTCATGCAGAAAGATTCAAAAGACGTAATCTTAAATTTTGTTGCAATGTAACACGGAGACTACTACTGAAGGTGGTATAGATAAAGCAATCTGTCTGAAAGCCTGAATTTTGAAGAGAAGCTTTTCAATATCAATTAAAAATAATAAAAGTGAACATTTCTGTTGACTTACCTAGAATTTTTTAAATTACTATTTTTTCAAAATGAAATATCGATAAAAAGCCTGACCATAGCACTAGCACTGCAAAATGTTTTACATCAAGCATAAACCTGTTTAAGCTTTAGCAGATTTTCTTACTTTTTTTTTTAATGAAAGTGAGGCTTATGTCACCAGATATGTTTGTATTTGGGTGCCTATCTACCATGAACAGTGTTGAAACTGGCTGACTGACTTCAATCGGGTTTGACATAAAGACAAAGGTCTAAATGATAATATGTTCCTACCAACATTATGAAATTAAGTAACCAGAGACACTCTATTACTGTTCCACTTGAGAGGAAGAGTGCAACATGAGCTTATCCTTTATTAGACACCAAGAATTCAATCTTGAAATGCAAAGTCATGGGAAACTGGGCTTGCCTACAAAGACATTAAATCTTGATTTAAAATAAACAGAACTTGCATGTCTGAGAATCTAAGATGCCCCTAGGTAGGTCATTTGAATGGGAAACGTCAAACACTTTCAAAATTTTGCTGGGGCATCTTTGCTGCTGCTGTTACTCCTGGTATGTCTTTCATTAAAAGAATCATGATACCATCAGAAATCTTTCCCATGTAGGTGCTGGTAGGCAGTGATCAACCCTTCACCTTTACCTTTAAGCTTGTAATTGTGAAGGCATATTTTTCAGACCTTGAACCATTCTTTGTCGTAATTTTTCTTAAATCTTTCCAATTTTTTGGTATCTATTTTAAAGTATAAAAACCAACAACATGGCACAGCAATTGGTACTATAGCAGCAGTCTCAACACTGCTGCATCACCTCTTGGTGCTTCTTATTTCCCATCCATACATTCAAAGAATGGATGTCTTCAGGTACAAAAACAGCAGCAACTTTCTTTTTTCATAGGTTTATGAACTTAAATTAGAAGGGTTATTGAAATTCAGCATTCACTTAACCTGTTTGGCTCTAAGGAAGAATCACTGGCTTTCATGACTAGTGTTTTTGGAAAGCATCACAATAGGAGGATGAACTTACAGCATAAATAGTAAACTCTAATATGTAGGTAAACTAAGCCTAGTCAAGAATAAACCACAGACAGTGATGACAATGGTAAACTTTAGAGCAGTAATACAGTTTTCTGGTGTATAGGCAGAGACATTCTACTTGTGTGTGTGCACGAGGTTGAAATGTTTTGAGTCTGACAGATCAACAAGAACAGAACCATTTTAAACAATGTAAAAATTATTATTTTAAATAATCTGGGACATAATTTCAATGCTTACTGGAAATCTTAGAACCAATTGTGGCTCATCTGTGTACACGGAAAGGCAGAAGAATGAGCAACTACAGTGAATGCCAGCAGCATTTGACCCCCTCCAGGAAACAAACCACAGATGATTTATGAAAAGTGGGCTTGCCCAGAGCAAAAACTGGGAATTGATGTTCAAATTCTCATCATTTGTTAATAATTAGTCATAGCGGTTTGAAATAACACCTCTGGTACAGAAGTAATGATGTGTCATTCACACGCAATTCCCAGAGGTTATGATGTACCAGAAGTACAGGAATGCTAATGGATTGGTATGAAGTCTAAAGATGTTTATTAGTGAAATTCAAATAGAAAGTACCACTTCACTGAGAAACCCACAAACTGTCATGCAGGTAGAGAAGAAAAATTAATGCACATGGCAACAGAGAACACGAAAGCCAGTGGAGATGATGGGCCCAGACCTGGCTCCTGACAGTGCATAAGGCTTACCAACAGCTGTCTGCAGCTCACCCCACCAGGTACAGGCAAACAAGAAACATTAAACAAGATTTCTCTAAGCTGGCATCAGAGTACTTATTTCCACTTAAAACAGTGGATTGAATTAAGTCAATGCAACAAAACCAAACCCAGGATTGCAGCAAATGAGTGTAACTATATTAATGAAATAACCAATTCAGCTGGTAGACGAAATTGCTACTCTTACAGAAATGAAACATTCTGTATTAATGCATAATCAAAAAATCTGGAGGTACAGTACTTGGGTGCACTAGCTGGTGGACAAATAAAGTATAGTAATGAAGTGGGGTACAAAACCATCGGGGACAGTGAAGAATATCTAAATAGGAATGTTAGACACTAGAATAAACATAGCATGCTACTAAATAATGCTACCAAAATGATTTAACTCACAAAACCAGGAAATAACAAGTTTCAACAATGGAAACATAAAGGAGTAAACAGTACATATCAATAAAACAGAGGTTGCAAAACACCTGCCTCAACACACAATGTAAAACAGGCAACATAAAATGCCACAAAAGATTTCCCTTCCTCAAAGAAATACAATAACACACAAATTGTTGTTTGTTATGAGGTCTCATAAGTGTATCAGGCTTGGATACGAGTACAGCCAAAGAACCTGTGGCTGGGATTTCCTGACACACCTGTATTTTAATTAGAACACAGAATCCCCTTCTGCAATTCAAAAAACTCCATCAAAAAACTAATTCATTCATGCTATGAAACTATACTAGTTGTCTGCATATTTGTTCCTTTTTTAGAGTTTTGCTATGAGTTAAGTTGTGCCCTTTCCCTTAAAAGGTTAAAAAAAAAAAAACGAAAGTCAAAAGAGATGATTGTCTTGAAGAATAAATTTCATTTTTCTACAGGAAAGGCCTACCACATAACTACACCACCACATTTCTACTTATGAGAAGGGACTGCTTCTTCTGAGGGACATATTATTCAGTAACTCCATTCTGTGCAACTACCAAGAAGCAACACCACCTTTCCTCAGGATATAGTTTCAGTAGACTATTAAACAGCAGAGCAACTCCTTAACAAGCCCAGGAAGCACTGTATGGAAGACAGCACTGTTCAGTGTCATACTGGTCTGTAGCAGGAATTGTTGTGAAACTACTGAGAAAAAGCCTGGGCTAGGCTGGAGCTTCCAGAAAGCTGCTGGCTTCAGCAGAGCCTAGGGAGGTTCAATAACATAACAATGGTTTACACCAGCAGCCCAACTCTGAAGGTTTTCCCACAAGTGGCACAAGGAGAGAAAAGTGTTCCCTGGAAGTACTGCCAGTGCTCTTTTCCTACTATACAGTGATTATACATTACTGAAATACTTCATTTATAAGAAAGTAAAATAAGCCTCCTTACCACAACGCCAGTCATAGTGATCGTTGTCTCCTTTCCAATGACACAGGAAGTGGAGCAGAGTACAGCAGCCCCTCTGGAGCCAGGAATCAATCTTCTTCTCTTTGCCACAGGGTTGAACATTTTTTGCCATTATGCATCCCATTCGGTAGCCTTCCCAGTGTAACTTTGGCCAGTCCGTCAGATAGCGGTCCTCTGGCAGCAGATTTGGTATTTTTGTGTAATCTGCACAGAGCAACACCATCCCACACGGCACAGCCCAGGAAGGGCCTGCTCTCTCCTCCTTTTCCTCTTCATTATCTGTGCAAGCAACATCCACAGAAGAAGGGCCCATGCACAGTTGCTTTCCATTCATTAGTGAGCCATGTACATTTCCTCTCCCAGTCTGTTCCTCCAAGAGGCGATTGCTTTCTGAGCATTAGAGTAACCAAATGGCCTTTCCAGATTAAGTCCAGAGTTATGCTGGTGCACCCCAGCACGCTCCCTAGTTGCATGCCACAGCATGCCTGGGGCTGTTGATGAGCTGGGATGGAAAGTCTCAGTCCATTGTCTCCTTCCATGCTGCAGACATGCACAGAGTGCCAAATCTTGCCAGGAACATGACCTTGTAGATACATGAGCTTGCTTGTGCCCAGAGCTGTTGGCCATCCACAGCCTCTCCAACGAGGGGTCCTGAGGAGCAGCCCATGACTCCCGAGAATGGGAGTCCCTCCTTGGAGCCAGGTATTGAAAGACATCCATTGAACATTTTGTCCTTTCTTCAAAAGTAGGGTCACTACAGGTTATCCTTAAGGATAAGCAGACGATTAAACCCAGGAAGGAGTATTGAAGCACTTCCCAGTTTAAAATGTGCTGGGACACCTAGGAAAGAAAATAAAGCCTATTAGGTTATGTATGATACATGTATTCCTGCCATTACTGTATACAAACTAAATCTTTAGTGTTTATTGACATCAAAAGTAAAAAAAAGACACATTTTAATAGAAACTAGCTTGAGAAAATAATGTCAACAGACATACCATTTCACTAATATATTTTCAAAAGTTTTCTTAAACACCACAGTTTCCTATATATATATATAGGTTTATTTCCATTTTTAGAGAAACCTTTTGTTATCTGATAATGTTCTCCACTCCTCCCTGGTGTACATTTACCATTGCTCATGTCTTTACATGTACTTGAAGACGACTGCAATCTTTAAACTTCTACTGTCTTAGTCATATGAGTAACACTGAATAGGAAAAATCTTCCAAGTTTATTTTCAGTGTGCGAATCAAGAAGTGACAGAGTAAGCTATTACCCAGACCCCTTTAAGAAGTCTTTGTTAATATCGCTGTATTTACAGAGGCACGTGACTTGGTGTCGAGGTTTCAGCCCAGCCGGTACCGAAGCCCCCGGCAGCCGCTCGCTCGCCGCCACCCCCCCGGCCCGGCCAC
>JAVJGG010000090.1:843465-869800 GCA_035590195.1 Aviceda cuculoides | reverse complement strand
GAGGGTGCGGGAAGGAAGAGGAGGATGCGGGAAGGAAGAGGATGGGGGAAGTAAGAGGGTGAGGGAAGGAAGAGGAGGATGTGGGAAGGAAGAGGAGGATGCGGGAAGGAAGAGGATGCGGGAAGGAAGAGGAGGATGCGGGAAGGAAGAGGATGCGGGCTCCCCGCCTGCCTGGTGCAGTACCAGCAGGTCCCCTGGAAGGCTCGAGCCCCACAGAAACATTGCACAGTTAACTCCACTTAAGCAATAGTGAGGGTTACATGGAGCATAGCGAAACGGAGTGACAACGAGCTGGGCATCTGTTCTCCAACAAAAGAGTTTGCAGTTAAATGCGCTGGGTTGATTTTTGTTTAAAAAAAAAAAAAAAAAAAAAAGACCCCAAAAGAATCCACCTTAAATCCAATGTGTCTTTTACATCAGATATGCTGCTTCGTTGAACCCACAAAAACACTTGGCCATGACTGCTTAGAAAACCCAGCACTGCCTGCAGGGCTGCAGAGCACCCTCAAAGAATACAGTTTAAGGCAGAGCAGAGGCATGAGAGAAAGAGGTGCCTTTGAAACATGTGAAGCCAGTGACGGATCCAGCACAGCAAACGCCGGCGGAGAGCGGGACTGAGAGGAACAGAGGACAAGTACCGAAACAGTCCGGAGCAGCATTGCCCAGAGTCTTGAAAAGGCATACGGAGAGTTTGATCTATTTTACCAAATGCAGAATTGATTTAGTGTTGCGACAGCCCTGCTAGATTTACTACCTCCTCCTTCTCCAAAAAAACAGGCTGCTAGCTGTATCTACGGAGATAAACGTAAAAGCTGCGGTACAAATCAGACCACGAATGCAGGATGGATTGAGTCTGGATTCTCCTTCATTAATTGGCAATCTCCCTACCACAGATGAAGAGAAAGAAAAGGCACTTCAGTGCAAAATGTGGTTTTGTTTTCCTGAGAACCTGAGTTTGTACACATTAAAGTTAGCTTCATAGCACTTCAGGGAAAAAAAATATATTTTGTTTTCAGTTTGCAGAGAAGTTGAGCAGGGGTTGTCGAGGTCAGTAACACAGAGCCCAGGACACCTGCACCCCAAAATTGCAGGAACCTGCTAATGACTTTTCAGCAGGGTGGGGCAAAGGGGAAGCGCTTGGGGTGAGGGAGAGGAGGAGAACTCCTAGCAAACTGCTGCACCTCTTGCCAAAAAGATAACCAATTCCACCGCAAGTTTAGACCCCCGGCTTGGAATCAGAATAGCTGAAAAGAACAAGTTCTTCAAATGTGAGCAGTTTATTTTCCTATACTGTTTGGGGGAGTTGCATATAATTTCAGTAAAATGCGAAATACTTCCATTTCACATTACACTCTTAGCAAGATTAACTTGCATTTTCACTTTTGTAATACAAAGTGAGCTTTTAACAAGAGTCTTTAAGACAACATCAGCAGAATCATCTGAGCATCCTCCAGAATTTTCAGCCAAGGAAAACACATCTAAAAACAGAAAGCTGACAAGTTTGTTTGAAAAAAAAAAAAAAGTATCTAGCAATAGATAAGTATTATTTGTTCCTCAAAATTGGTTTAAAGAGAAAAAAAGATTTTAACTGGTTCACAGAATGCAGTTTAGCTTTAGACAGCTAAATAAGGCTTTTAGTTAACATCAGCTTTGGAGGGAAAAGACTCTTTTCCTTCTGCAGCCTGAAATAAATTTGAAGAAGAAACACATACGAATGATGAACAACATATGAAGAAGTGATAGTAATTATCATTCAAGAGATCAAACAAAAACACTCCAAAAGAGTATAGAATAACGTGCAATTGGGGAAATACAGTAAAATTATACTGGCACTGTAAGGCAACAATTTGCATCTTGTCACATTTACATAAATTGTTCGAAAAAGATGATAGAATATGACCATCAGTGCAGATGAGAGTCTACAGGCTAAACATAACAACTTTTGAAAAAGTTTTAATGCTCTCCACTACTTTATTTTTTTCCTTAAAGTAAGACATGCAATTATTTTTTTTTTAAACCTGTGAAGGCCAACTGCAATGGCCAAAATGAGCTTTTTAATTAGCTACATCATTAAAAAAAAAAAAAGTAAAAAAATAGGGACCTACATGTGAGACCCTATCTTCTCTTGGCAGGCAGCTGTTAGCTCCCACTAGCTAACTGGGCTGTTGTGTAGTTAAATCATTCTTTACTGTCCATGTGAAGACCATGGCTCCAGGCATCTAAACCTGCTGAAATCTGAAGGATCAAGTTCTGGTCTTACAAGTGCTTAGGCAAGACAGCGAAGGGTGAGGGAGCTGGGTTTATTCCTATAGGAAATGCGCCACGGGAGGACGCGGGAGCTGTCGGAAGGCTGCCAGGAACGCCCATGCGGTACCGGCTACGGTGCCTTGCTGCGACCGAGCAGGATGGCGCGAGCGGAGCGGAGCTGAGCCTCCAGGGCTGGCTCTCCAGCAGCAGAAATGCTCCTGTCCAAGCTGGGCGCAGCACAGGTACGGTTGTTCCACCTCAGCACGGGGCTCGTCCGGAGGCGGTGGAGCACCTCTTCCCCTAGAGATCTCCGTTTGTGCTGGCGGGTACATCGGTCCCCGGTCCCCGGGATGCAGCTCTGCCCCAGGCTGGGAGTAGGAAGACTTTTTAAATCTATCCAAATCTCTCATGCTGCTCGGCACAGCTCTTATCTAGTCAAATGATGAAAGTTTTCTACAAAAACTAAATGCGCGTTGACGCGCCACGTGAGAAGCCCTGTACGAAACCGCTTCGTGACGTCTTCCTTACCAGCACTCAGCGGCGGGGCGAGAGCGGAGGCGACCAGACGTTCAGAAGCGCTGAGCACAGGCAGGCAGAGGCGCAGGCGGCCTCGGCCACCTCTGCTTGTCCGTGTGCCCGTCAGTCCGACAGAAGAGCGGTACCACCACCGTCCACCCTGCCCAGCCCTCCCGCCAGCCAGGACCTGCGCAGCGCCGGTTCCCAGCCAACTCCGTCAGCTCTCACGGGGGCCAGAGCAGCTGCTAGAGCCGCCCCAGCATTCCTGTGGGAACACCAGCAGGACCACGCGTCCTTCCTCCTCGTCGCATCGCTACTTCCACATGTAGGAGGAAAAAGCCTTCACCTGGTGAACGCGGATGGCACTAGCTGGTACGTGCAGAGGGACCCTGGGATATTCCCGGGGACGCCTGGCTAGAGAGCAACAGACACCGCATATGATAAGCACGGGCACGGGTTACTGCATGGGAAGAACAACAACTGGAATTTTATTAGCCAGGAAGATGAAATGATGATCACAGATACAAATCCTTTCACCCATATGTAGGCAAACCTAGTATTTTAGTAAACACTGGAGAGAAGCATCCCGCTCTGGGAATGCTTATTGCGATGTACAGGAAGGACCCGAGGGTTGAAATCCAGCAGGATTTTTCAGAATCCCTGATAAACTGGAGAAATCCGGGCAGCTACAGTCCAGCCTAGGCATTCTCACAATGGAGGTGGGGACCCAAAGGGCTTCTCTGTCTTCTGCTTCTGCGTTTTTAAAGCATATTTGAACATGATATTCATGTATTCCTCTCCTGCTACCAAGACTCTACTTATTATCTAGGACAGAGCAGTGCAGACATATAAGCAGCTTTTTTAAGCCATTGATATTTCTATCGGTTCCAATCTCAGACTTGAAGGATTTTTGCTGAATGTTGAGAGTGCAAACAGACTCAGCTGCCTCAAGTACACAATTGCATGTGATAATGCAAAACAGAACTCCCCCGAGAGTTTGAACTGCAAAGAAACCAAACTTTACTGGGTTTCTTGCTGAATTCATGATCTAAATCCCATAAACCATAGGTTGAAAAGTCATGCCTAAACAATTTATGGTCTTGTCACACCTTCATGCAAATCAGACTTGGAAAAACTGCATTGGACATTCCTATTGCTATAGCTCAGTCCTCTTTCTCTCATGTTCATCCTAAAGCTGTAAGACATAACATCTTACTGTCATGGAGTAAATTCACACACTCTTAGACTTAAGCTCTTGGCTGGTCTTGCATGTTAACCCCATTTCCAATAGGCTTAGGAATTCGCAGCCCACTCTGGCAGGATTTAAAGGCTAGAGATACAAAGTTATCAGACAATTTCCTAAAACCAAAGAATTGTTTATCAAAGCAACATGATAGGAACATGGAAGAGCTATTTCAAAGCGTTCTGTGTGCAGTTATCCTTCATATAGGCACTTTTCTTCAGAGTAGGGTAACCCAGGCAAGTTTGCTGTGCGTTATCAGCTGCAGTAGAGCTTGGGCAGTTCTGCAGCAGTGTCCTAGATATTTCAGCCCGATTTCCCTAACTGGCTTCTTCCCATCGTGTGAAGGTCGTCCCCCAAGGAGGGAGGAAGCCAGTACGTTAGTCCTGCTAACGTGATTTTCACCCTCTTGGTTTATGAGCTCCAGCCCCTCCAGTTGCGCAAGCCTGGGTGCGGGCAAGTTAGGGTCCTCAGGACCACGCATCCAAAATTGTCCCTCACCAAGTGACTGGTGTCTGCTGAGAGTGCACTAGCCATGGCCATTCTGGTTCTCTCCTGACTGTTTTTTTTCCAGATGGTTCTCTTTGAATTAAAAGGAAAAAATCACCCAGTACATTCCAATAACCAGGCCAACTCCTCATCTGCCAGACATGCAGTTACTTGTAGGAAAGGTTTGAGTAACTTTCAGCAGTGGCTACGCTCAAAGGGGCATTTAAGTTCCACTGGTACAATTTGTTCAGGCTAAATTGAGTAAATTATTAACCACAAATTATTTGCTCATTAACTGCTTAATAAGAAGGCCACTTGGACCTTCTGGCTGAGCCAGATTAGAGTTCTTTACTTTTTCATGGAAACACAAAGTGTTTTCGTTAGTAAAGAAATGAAGCATTTGATGAGTCAGCCTACGCAAATTTTAGAGATTGTTATATAAGTCATTCACTAAGCTTCCTACGTGCCTTCATTGGGAGAAGAACATCAGGAAAGATGTGAAAGCAATTACCTCATTTGTATAAGATTTGAAGTTATTAGCTCTACCTATATACAAAAATGTGTATACCAGTTTGTAAACACTGGCCTCTGCTCTGGAGCCCAGCAGAAGCTCAAACCTCCTGCCTTAAAGTGCTTGCTGGGAGCAGGCAGGCAGGAAGACATGAATGAATCTGAATCTGAAAGCCATATATAAAATAAACCCATCAGTTTTCTCCTCAAAGCCCTTATTTGTGTCTCTTCTTCATAAAATCTTCAATGCATCAATTTGTAGGTGTCACATGAAGAAGTCAATCATTGCTAAGACCTAGGTAATGCTGTCTATTTTCTATCTAAGACTTTTTTTTCCTAAAATAAGCATGATATTAGATAGTAATATTTGTTACCATTTAACAATAGGGGGTGTGTATAAGCAAGCATCATGTCTGAGCAGCGTGCCTGCCAAGGGAAGCGAGTCAGCTCATACTAAGCTCCATGCTGCTGTGGCTGTTTTGCTTCTGGTGCCTAAACTCACTTATCTGGGAACTATGAACACATTAGAAGAGAAAGATGAAGCAAAATGTAGGTCCACTGTTTCCTGGATGATGGCCCAGAGAGGGTCAAAATAATCTGTGCCTTTTTTTTTTAAAGGTAACTCTTCTTAAAAGAATCGTCGATGATGACCAGATGCATAACAATTAATTTTAACTGCAGAGGTTCAGCTCCCAGGCCAAATTTGATAAATAAAGGTTTGAAACACACTAAGCACCTTTTGGAGCCTAATGAAATTCATCCTGAGTGAGTCACGAAGTAGACAAGCAATTGCACAGGACAAGGAAGGTCATAAAGGACTGAAAGACAAAAATATCTGTGATCAGGGGGTGGAGAAGGGGGACTCTAGAAAGCTAGAGACTGGTCAGACCAACACTTGACACTGGAGGAAGGCCAGGAGTTAATCAATTGGTTTGGAAACACCCGCTGGTTCTTGTTGAACAGCAGCAGGGAGTCATCAGCAAAATTTGGCAAATGGATTCAATACCGTTGTACTTGTTTCTGAAACCCAAGCCCTCTCTCCAAAGAAAGAGGGGTGGGAAGTAAAGGAGGACTTGTTACTGCTTGTGTTGATTTTCCCAAGATCGGTTCACAGACTAAACTCTCATCTAAACCTAACTTTTACTTTGCATTAAAATATTGTTCAAAAGAAAAAAGAGGAAACCCATACCCCCTGCATACAAGTTACTCAAGAAGCCACCGCCGAGGCAGAGCACCATCTCCCGCCGCCCCGGGGCAGTGCCAGCGAGCGACAGCGGCCGTTCGAGACCCCAGGTCGGCAAAGCAGGGTCTGGCGCAGCCGCCGCCGCCGCCGCAGACGACGGCATGGCCGGGCACAGCCAGAGGAGATGCTGCCGCGGGCGCAGCCCTGCTGCAGGTCTGCAAACCAGCACCCAGAGCCCCACCCCGTCCTGCGCTGCCTTCACCAGCCGCGGGCGAGGAGGAGAGATGCTCGACTACGCAACGTGCAAATAAACAGAGCTGTGAAGCAACAGCTCCGCCGCAGATTTCGACCTTTTAACAGCTGACTGTGTATAAGTCCCTCCAGCTATGTGAAATCGCTTGCATTTCTGTCTTGAGGGCAATACCGTCTTCACCAGCTTTCACGCCTTGCTCTCAGAGACGGTAAAGGAAGAGAGGCGGCCGATGTTGCTATATATTGCCCTTTACGTCCTAACGGCTACCGACGTCAAGCGATGACCCAACAGGTCCCCGCAGGCTGCGCTCCCAGGGAGCCTCACCCGCGGCCCGGTTCTGCAGGCCCGCCTGGCCCCCGCAGGCACGAAAACCTGGGGGGGGAAGGAGCGGCTCGTCCCACCAGGCTGTCCTGCGACGCCAGGCTGCTGCTCAGCAAACGGCCACGCTCATAAAATAATGATTGCCTGGCACCTCTCACCCACTGTTCTTAATATTCCTTCCCAGGTTTAGAGCCAGTTCACCCTCCTGCGAGGTACCCGCGTATCAGTGCATTCATGGTATTCTGGGAAAAAAAAAAACTGAGTCAAGAAGACTACATCATTTTCATTTTTCACAGGATCAAGGACACCAGTTCTTGGTACTTGTCATCCCCTCATCCCATCAGAGCAGTTTTCGGCTCTCCCTCTCTTTCTGCATGGCTTTCCGTGTCCTGTGCACCAAGCCAGCTGTAATGGAGGCATTAACTGTAATTACTCAGAGACTTTATTTTTTATTCCAATAGCAATTAATGCTGTCAAAGCCAATGCATACTCTTTCTTTTGCAAAACGGTTGAACGTATTCTAAAAAACTATCACGTAAGCTGGGGCTTTTCAGTACATGCTTCTTCAGGTAAAGAAATGGGTCCCTGTATTTTTAATGCAGCTGCTTCATTGCAAGAGGTGAAGAGCTCACAGACATGGACATTTCACCCTTTTCAGCGTCTCTGGCAGTTGTTGAGCACCGTTAAACAGCTCTAATAGGAGATGAACCCACCCTTCTGCTCTAAGGACATGAGAATTAGGTTTGGGGTTTTTTTCTTTGGCCTCACCACCTTCATGGGTTGTGAAGTACAACATACAGGTATTTCAGAGAAGCTGCTGGGCCGGAGCAGGACCCTCCAGTTCAGTGGAAGCTGTTAGTTCTCTTCATGCTCCGGGGAGGTGGATAATAAAAAGGGAAGAACCTAGAAGCAAGGCTCAAAACTTAGATCAACAGTCCAAACAAATAAACTAAATTTCATGAGGTCTTAAAAATGCAATGGGGAAAGCATATTTTCAGGCTTTCCTCTCTCCTATTCACTGGTTTCTTGGCTAATGGCTACATAGACAGCTATTATAGCTATACATCCATAAGGTTCATGAAAATTAGAACTACGCCCGAATGAGAGCCTTGCACCCTAACAGCGACTTAAAAGGATCAAAGAGGCAACAACATTTGGATCACAGATGCTGTGGAATATTTTTACAATTACAGTTGATTTAATGCAAGATAAATAAGGCTTTAGAGACACTTTAACATCTATTGATTCATATGAAAAGGAGTGTACATAAAAAGATTTATTTAATTGCCTTTGCATTTTAAAAGTGTAGGTTACAGCAATTAATCACTCTGAGTGTAGACATGAAAATGTCCCGGTGATGCAGAGTGTGTCAGCGTGCTCTTCAGCGTGCCGCAGGAAGAGGTAAGGAGATTTTAGAGCAAGGTTAACGTGGAACCTCACATTTAGATTTAAAAGTCTGAAACGAGGTACACTGACATTTGTCATGTAAGGGGTGAGTGGCATCCTTGAGGAACATAAAGATACGCGCCCACGCGAACGCCTGTGAGGAAAACCAGCCACGGCCGGAGGTGGAGCTCAGCCCTCTGCTGAGCCGCCACGACTGCCGTAGCATCCTCCTGCGGGCAGTCCCCCATCCAGACCTCAAAGCCTAAGAGCCTTCCAGCACGTTCAGTAAGTGTTTGAAAGAAACCAATTACGTGAGCGGCTTCTCCTCAGGAGTTTCCCCAACAAGGTCTAATACCTACCTGGCATCTCTGCGGCCCTCCATTTTTTCTAACTACTTTTTAATTATCTGTCATTACCTAAGCCACGCAAACCATGCTGAAGCCGTGTCCCCACCCTACACGGAGCTGAGGGCCACTCACCGTGTTCAGGTGCATAACCCGGGCTGCAGCCCTTTGCCAGCCCTGGACACCCATCACAAACACAGCAGCGGGCTCCTGGAGATGGTGTTCGAGGCCAGGTTGGATGGGGCTTTGAGCAACCCGTTGTACTGGAAGGTGCCGGTGCCCCTGCCCACGGCAGGTGGGCTGGAACGAGGTGATCTCTACAGTCCCTTCCGACCCAAACCATCCTGTGATTCTATGGAAGCACAGTTACACAAGGAGACGAATCCTGCAGCATTTTCTTTTCTAATATACAATATTCTCCCCATTTTTCATTACGATTTGCAACAGACAGTACACATTGTGGGCTATAAAAAGGCTTACTTTCACAAACCAGTTGACAGTTCCCTACTCCTCCTTTTGCCGTCAGCGAAGAGGAAAGGCAGCAGTCCCTCCAGCCGCCGTGTCCTCCGAGTACTCAGACAGCTATCGAGGAGCGACCCCCTGGGCACAGCCAACCTCCCGAGTCCATTCTCATCGCTCCTTCTCGCTCGCACGACACTGCTCTGGTACGCCTGCAAAGTCACCCCCCAAAACGACATCGCCTTCTGCTGCCGACACTCGCCGGGACCCTCCTCACCGCTTTGGGGGAGGCGAAAGAGCGCAGCGGCAGAGGAGCCCGCATCCGTCGGCGTCCCCGCGCCGGAGCCGTGCCCTGCCGCGGCACGCCGCCTCCCCACACCACGCGGCTACAGCTCACCCGGCCCGTTCTCGGCTCTGCCCTCCTCGACGCCACCGCGCACGTCTGCCCTGTCACGTCCCCGTCTGCTACTACTTTTAATCATTTGTTGTTAAGTTTTATAGCAGAGGGGTTCCCCCCCCCCCCCCCAAATATTACTGTAGGGAAAGGAATAAAGCCAATTTCTGTACACCTTCATAATGCTGTCAAACACTACCAAAAATAACACACGCATCTCATTCCAATGAAAACAACTCTCTAGTTGGTGTTATTCGAAATAGTTGGCAAGTACTGATAAATAACTGATTTTAAAAGTACACTTCTTGCAGTTATTTAATAAGCATGAAAAATTGCAGAGCATTTTTAGATGTCATAATAACCTTACATTAATGTAATTTATTGCTTTGCGGCCCCATTTTAAGACATGGTGTTGGTTACAATAAACAGTCTATCTGGCCAGAGGATAAATGTCCCATTACTGAAGCCAACCCAAATTACGGGTCTGCTCTGGCACAGGAAATGAAGTTTCAAGAAGCCACAGCAAATGCGAGGGCAGCAGGCATTTTCTCCCTCGGCATGCTCTCGGCAAGAGGATTAGTGCATCGCAAGAGTTAAAACCAGATGAAGCCCTGCCCTAATGCCTGGGCTTTAGAGGATGCTCTGAGCTGGACCCACAGAAAGTGGGTCATGTAACAAATACAATCTCTATTAAATGTAAATAACATCTGGCTCATTTTAATCAGAGCCCAAACCACAACTGGGGAACAAGGAGTCAGCCTCTGCTTGATGCCAAAGATGGGCCTAGAAACACTTGAAGTATACAATTTTTTTTTAAACCCAGGATACCTTAAAAGTTCTCCAGCTTAGTTTCTCTATGCCAAATATGCAAATTATCCTGATTACTACTAAGTCATTAAATCTAAGATTTGTAAAACATTCCTACATCAATTAAATTGTAATAAAGAGATGGATGAACAAGCTAATACTATCCAAGTTACACATATTTACTTTATGGAGCAGTGGCTGTTTCAGAAAATGCAAAGGGCAAGTTGTGATATGCATTCAGCAACTATTTTTGAGATTGCAGCAGTATGCAAAATCATAATTATTATTTTATGTCTCATTTTGACACATGGTTGCTATGCTTCCAGTAGCAAGTATATCCTTATCATTTAACCCAAACGAGATTTAAAATAAATGTACAGAAAAAAAAAAGAGACATGGCTCCAGGTATCTCACAACACTTCTCACTGTAAAGTAAACGTTAATCTGAATACAGATTTCAGTGCTGCTTGCTTAACTCCTCTGCATTTGTAATAGACCTCACACCTTTCTTATAACAACTGCAAGATATTTACATTTAAGTCAAAGTCAGTGGATGAGCGCAGAAGGGAAAATGTAACAAGGAAAGAAAAATTAGAGGCTTTTGCCTACTGAATACATTATTTTGGGGTGATTTATTGTCATACTGGACTTTCAGATGACGTA
Organism: Aviceda cuculoides; assembly: GCA_035590195.1. NCBI lineage: Eukaryota > Metazoa > Chordata > Aves > Accipitriformes > Accipitridae > Aviceda > Aviceda cuculoides. Next base: position 858,988 of record JAVJGG010000090.1, on the reverse strand, counting down.
GCTTAGCCATTAAAAAATAATAAATAAAATAAAACCCCAAACTATGGTCCTTTTTCCTGCCTTTGGTATCACTTTGCTTTTCAGTGCAGAGGTATGTTGACGCCTTCACGATGTGGTCTCTTTCAGGCATCTGGAACAGCTTTCTAATGAAAGAGTCAAATTCCTTCCCATTAATAATGCTTAGATAACAGGAAACTATTCCACTACTCCTGCCCCCCTCCTTTCTTTTTTTAAACACTTCCATTTCATCTCCCCTCTGATTTTTCCCATTGAGCAAAACCTTCAGACACAGGATGGAGGAGGGGGGAAGACTAGTTATTTTTACATATATTCAAGTATTATGCAGAATAAAAAAAGCTTTCCCATAGAAATTGTACTAAAATACTCTGACAAGCACAGCAGAAGTGGCTTTATCACATAAATGGTATAATTGCATAGGTGTTTTGTGCCTTTTCCCGTATTTTTTTTTTTCCTGTCTATGTAGAAGTGAACTAAAATTAGTGTCACTCTAACATCCATGTTAGCAAAAGAACAACACTGGGAGCCTCCACCTGCTTTTCTGTCTGTCTGCAGAGCAAGTCCCACTCATCGAGACGAGCACCAGCTGGCACGAGAGATGCCGATGCTGGGCCAGCCCAGAGTTTAACAGGGCTCAGGGCCGCTTCCGCAATTCCCCGTGGGAACCCCTCCTCTCCCTCGCCACGGCACGGGCGAGGGCTGGGATCCGGCTGCAGGACAGAAGAGCTGGCATGGCCGGCAGCCGCGCCGGCCGGGATACGACCTGCACAGGGAGAGATGCTCCGTAGGGTACCCGCCGCTGGAAGCCCACCAGCACGCGGTGAGCACGCCCACCCTCCCGGCGGCGCTCGGCGGCCGAGAGCGGTCCAGGGTGCGAGTTCAATAGTCACAGCTCCCGGTGAACAGGAGGTGAGGTTGACTCTCATAAATTAGAAGATTGTTTTCATGATCTATCTAATCTGCTCTATTAATAAAAGTAGACCGAACCCTTCTGGCGCAATTCATTTCTCACTTCCACATTCAAGTGGTCTCTGAATACAAGAAATGATGCCTGCCCAATTAATCACAGTACTGAACATCTCGAATACCTGGGGAGAATGCAAAACCACAGCTACTGGAAAGTTTAAATTAAACACTTGAGATAAATTAAGGAGTACTTTTAAAAAATGGTGGCAGTTGTCCAGTAGCAGATAAGAACTGATCTCCTGTCTTTTTCTTTTTTTTTCTTGAAATTTTCTGCTAAGAGGAGAAGTTGTTTGTCAGTTACTCTAAGGCTTTTTGAGTCTTGCTGATGCTGGCCTTATTGGATAGGAAAATGGAAGGAGACTAAAGCCCACTGGTAAACACTTAAGTTCCAAATTATTTTAATTTACACCCTAGTGACACACACAGGCTTTCACATATGGTATCAATGTGTTAACTCAATTTTCTCCACCTTCTACTATTTAAGCACAATGCCGACTCGGCAACCCTACAAAGAAACAGCTGAATATAACATACCACATTCATTCTACACTTTGGGAATTGTCATATTGCATCTGTGGGATTAAATTTTTTAAGTTGTCAAGTTTAATTGGAGGGTTCACACAATCCCAGCTCTGGTGCTGTGATTTATCCTGCAAGTGTTTCTCTTTTATCACTTTACACTAACTCATAGATCTAAATAAAACCATCTGTGAACAAAGCCTGTGGAATTAGGCAAACAGCTCTAAGTGCATTGGTTTTCCCAAGGTTTAATTTGTATGTTTTGTCACTTGCTGGAGGTTTGATTGTGTTTTAAACTTTTCCGCAGGTTCGGCATTTGCTGATGCGGATGGAGATGGCTTCAGCCAGGGGTAACTGGCCAACGATGCTTGGCGTGTGCCAGCCCTGCCCTGCCCCAGCACCCTCCAGGGCACTGCCATGACACAATGTGACTCTTTTTGAGCCACGATCCCCAATTTTCTGCAGTCCTGGGCATTAGAAACATCAGGAGGGATGCATCTGAAGGAAGAGCAGTGTCGTCCACCGGTGTCCCTCCTGGAGCTCCTCTCTTCCCAGGCTGCAGGAGTGCTCCGGGGAATGGGCAGCGTTGCTCTCCCTCTCTCCCAGCACCACCTGTCTCATCTCCAGCTGCTGCGGTTGCAGCCCTCAGCTGCCTCCAGAAGCCATCACAGCCTGAAGAGACACCCTCTTCTGTGCCTGTCCAAGTATACACACACACACACAGAGACAGAGATTTGTATATAAATAAAATTTCTCTTTGGAATAATATTTTATGAACTTCACGCTTGGGAGCTGAGCAACACAGGTACAAGCTGGGATCAGTATCAAGCGTAAGTCAGAACGGAAGGAATTTATTTAATACCTAAAAAGCACTTTAACACCTTTCAGGAGAATGAGCCGATACCACGTTAGTTTTCTCTGCCCAGTGGTTTAAGATTACTGCAGCCTTAAACAAACTAATGAAAAGCAATGAGTTTTTAATAAGTTAAACAGACCATGGCAAAACTCTCAGGGCATATCAGGTCTGAAGAGGCAGATGCTCGCTTTACATAAAACAACCTCTTACTTCTTGTTTGGGGGCACGACACATGGTATCCGCATCCCTCAGGCTGAGCATCCCGCGGGGCGGTGTGGGAGGGGAAGGGTGGGTGCTGCGGAGCACCCCCACTGCCGACCACAGCCTCGTGGGGCCAACAGGGCCCACTTTGGCGGTGGGTTTTGCTGTTTTAACAACCTTTTGAATGGCGGTTGCAAGATACTTGTACAAGAGCAGGCATTATCTGTCTCCCTAAAGACCAAGAGGACTCAACCTAAATTTTTGTGTGTGCCAAAGCCTTGCCTTACAAAATAAGTAATGATTGCTGCAATTATTCCGTGGAATTGGTTTGAATAATTTTCGCTATTATAATCAGATGCAATAAACCCGATAGAAATCTTCTTCTAAATTCATATAGAGAAGGGGAGATGGAATTTTGCTCAGAGATATCATTCCTTTCATCACTTAGCAGCAGATGAGCTCCAAAGGCTCAGGGAGTGGGGCTGTGCCCAGTGAATGCTGGGTTGAGGGCAAAGCTCCCTGTGGCTTTCAGAAGATGTCTCGGCTCATGCTCCCTCCCACCTGCTCTAATGCAGTGCCTGTTTGTTTTGCCTCCAGCACTTACTACCTGCAGCTTGTAAACTAATATTAAGTGCACGATGAGATTGCTGAGCTAGGGATTGAGTCATAAAAGCCTTTTGCAGCACTTACTTTACCTTGGGAAAAAAAAAAACAAAAACAAACCAACAAACCCATATATCCTAAGTGAGCTCCCAGTTGCATTATGCGAGCAGTGTTCTGGGGTATTAACCCTTCTCCTCTGCGCAAAGGGAGATGTGTGCCATGTGATGAAAGTCAACAGGGAGGATGCGTACACGTTAAAAATGCATTTACAGAGAGAGAAACTACTCTTAGAAAAGTAAGATATTTTAGTCTTTCAAGTATTCAGAGCTCTCATTTGTACAGATTTATTCTACTTACATAAGAACAGTCCCCTGGAAAGCCATATATACTAATCCATAAACACAAAATGGAAATTGAAACCCTCTGCTTCCTGCACCAGTGGTGGGAATTACGCTGGCATAGAGTTGAACAGCATATACGTGCCTTCATAAAAAAATACTGATAATGCGTGCAAATTATTTCTTTGGTATAAAAATATACTTATATTTACAAAAAACAACCCCAAAAGTACATGAAAATGTCCAACCATATACATGCTTTTCCAAAGTCCTCTAAAAAAAAGGTGGCTAGCTTAAATCACAAGGATATGGAGGACTGAAGGATTTTATATAATACCTGGAGATTTTTAGGGAGACATTACTCCACAATAGCTTTGTTATATTTAATCGTGCCTTAGGGCTAGACTAGATGACTTCGGGCTTATTTTCTGTGTTTATTATGTAAAGCTGATGCAATCCGATAGTATTCTCCCTCATTAACATGAACAGAAATTTACAAGACCTGACCCAGTCTTGGTCAAGTGCTCAGTTTGCAAAAGAAGGAATTACACACACACACCTTATTTAAAAAAAAAAAAAAAAAGAAGAAAAAAAAAGAAAAAAGTGAACTCCTTTAAAACTTAAGATAGCTGGCAAACTTCCATCTTCATATTAATTCATAACTTTAAGCCTATAGAAGTTGAGATATTCCGCCCAGCTTTACCATTACATTTTCCTATTAATTCTTATTGTAGTGCCCCAGACAGGGATCAGAGCCCATTAAAAATAAAGTCTCTATTCTGAGAAATCCATCATACAGCTAAGAAGGCGCTTTGGAACTAAGTTTAGGCAGGCTGGCCTGCAACATCCACATTTTTCAGGTCTGTCTCTGTGACTTAGCAAACAACTTTGCCATTACAACGTGTAGCAGGTACAAAGCTCCCCCTCGCCCTGTTCTCGTAGTGGGAAACGCCTGCGCCCGAGCCGACAGCAACTCTCCTCGTCAGGAGTGACTGTGCGACACTGCTCCTTTTGCCCTGGATGCCATCCTTCCGTGCTGAAAACATTTGCAAAGGCATAACTGGTTCACATGGCAGCTTCTGGGTTTTGTGTGTAAAACCATGGGGAACAGCAGCGGCAGGCAGTAAAGAGGACCCACTGAACTGCCACCTAACCAGCACGTCCCTTATCCAAAAGCAACTTTTAACGATCCCCAAGCAGACTCTTACCCATGGAACAGACTCAAGTGCAAGACACAGAGCCGGTTGACATCCAGCTGCAAACACAGCTATCCCCGTTCCGATATCTGCCCTGGGGCTAATGTGTTCTCTCTGCCAGAAGAGTCACCAGCCATAATCAGAAGTGGATATTAACACCTCAAAGCATGAGCAAAATTAAGCATCTTTCATTTAATTCTGTGCTTCACTGCAGTGTCTAAATACTTCGACCAAAAAAAAAAAAAAAAAGTTTAACTTGTTCTGAAGGTATCTTAATGCTTTCATGGAGATCTATTTCTCTTCACTAGATTACTTTGTAATTTATAAACCAATTGACTAGATGGGAAGAAAACAATCTTTATACCAAAGAATAAAAATCTCATCATGCCAGGAACCAGTGTCCCTTGACCTTGTAATTATGACCGTATGTGACCAGGAGAATAATATATGGTTGACCATGAGCTCAGCTTGACTCATTTAACTATTAACACAATGTTTTCATACCTTTCCTCTGAAGCGCTTCTTTAAACGGGCTTTATGATGGCTGTTCACGCAGCAGTGAATTGCACTTAATGAAACCATGCATCTCACCCTGGCATCCAGATTTTTGTTACTGACTTCAGCCATAAATCTTTACATATTTTTCCTTAGGGTAAAGTATTAAGGAATCATTTTCTTAGCCAAAATAATGACTTAGAAGATACACATTTTATATAAAATGTGTACAAGGAAGAGCTCTTCCTGTGACATGTTCTCATTTGTTAACATAATTTTGACAGTCTTATTCCTGAGTGCAAAAGTCTGAAGACGTAGACGCTAAGCAGCGTTATAATTAGCACATAATTTGCTCTAAACTTCCCGTTCCAAAATAATGAGGTACACAGATGGAAAAACTGCTGGACTGACAGAAGGGATAGAGAAGAGCTCCTGAATAACCTTGGTCAGGCTGCTGGCCGTAGAGCAGGTCTACTCCTGGATTTGTGGACTGGGAATTTGGAAAGGCAGTGTGAATTAGTAAGCTCGCAGCGGTGTTTTCCACCACGGGTGCCTGCGACGGCTCGGGTTAAGCCTGACATGCTGACGTAAAACCAGCGTCCCAGCACAGACTCCAGTACCGTGTCAAAGCAGTGGAACTGGGAGCCGCAGAGGACCTGCCCAGTGTTGCTGCTCCTGCAGTACCTTCAGGATGCAACAGCGCAAAGAGACACAGGAGCTCGGGATCATCGACCTCCAACCTGCTCCGGACAACGCCCATGCCAGCCCACAGTAATTAAGCACAGAACCTTTTCACCTTGGTCTTGTTTTAATTGCTTTGTAGAAAAAACAGGCCTTCCTCTATTCCCCTCTGCTATCAGCTGTACTGCGCAGGAGACCTCGCTGGAAGGAGAAAGTGCAGCTGCTCGTGCGTTAATAGCTAACACAATCTCTTGATGGGCTGTCTAAAAATAAAAGGGACCCATAAATGTAGCAGCACATTATATTTGTTTTGTCATGAATATTTATACCTCTATATATTTCATGTTAATTATGCTAATTAAATAAAGTAGCCTATGAAGTTTATCAGGTGAAAGCCCGAAGATCAGAGGCCATGGTGTCTTTTCAGAAGGCTGCACTCTGCTTCCCTGTGTTGAAGTGCACAGAGCCTGAAGTAGATCACTTTGGTCATTTCGGGAACTGCTGTGAAGCCTTTAGACAACTCAGTCGGTTTTAAAAGCACTCACTGTGATGTATGATGGTCTGTTGAAATCCCCAGGCTTTTGACTCAGACCAATTGTTTTCATCTAAATTACTTTTCTTCATTAAGCTCAAACTTTAATTCCCAATATATTAAATTTGTGTTGTTCAAAACAATAAGCAGCTCTTCTTTATTGGCTTTGTTCCTACAATTATTAGATTAAGGATGTCATTAAAAAGTTGCCAAGACTTTGTGTAGATATAGTTTGGTGTTAAAAACAGACCAGATTTTCACATCAATTTAGAGAGGAAAGAAAAAATAAATCTTAGTGCGCTTGACGGCCCTGCATCAATCCATTGTGTCTTCTTAAAAATGCTGCTTTCCTCACGGATGGAGCAGAGCCCTGGGCAGAGCTCTGCCGAGGCTGAGCTTCTCAAATGCTTAAGGGTTTGGTGTGGGAGACCAAAAGAGTTAATGTCTCAAACAAGTGGTGGGGCAGGTTCTCTGCATAATGAAGAACCACAGGTAAAAAGAGCCCATCAGCACCCACCATCAGCCCCGGAGGCAGACGGCCAGTCCCTGTTCCCCCCCCATTCACTGGTGTGTGGTGTACAGAAGTAAAACTAACGGTAAAAGCCTTGCTGGTTTCCACTGTTAGAAGCTAGCTTGCTTCTGCTTTTGTTTCTGGTGGGTAACAAGGTGAACGCAGGAGCTCCCTGCCGTAAAACAAGCAAGCCCACCTCTTCCAAAAGAGTTTTCATTATAATCAAAATGACGCCTAACAGCTCATATAAAATAAAATAACAGCGCACGCAAGGGTGTGATGTAGTAAGTAAGAATCATCTCCTGTTTTATCTCCAAGTGGAGAAATACTTGCTAAATATTTATACTGAAATTCCCAAGTGCCTGAAAACCTTTGGGGCCATAATTTTAATACACACAAACACACACTCTGTATATTATGCATACACACGCGCAGACCTTTTTTAAGCCAAGTGCCTATGCTTGATAGTTTGCTGCAGAGGTAAGCAGAGAGAATATCTGTAAGGCTTTAAAGAGAAATGTGGCCGGTGCCAGAAACCCAAGGAACAAACTGCAACAAGAAGCAGACAACACACTCTCCAAATCCAGGGGAAAAAAAAAAAAAGTTTCCTTTCCCTCAAAGCATGCTTTGAGATCTTCCAACATCTCCCAGGCATTGTAAGAAACAATGTGGCATCTATTTGCCAACCAACGAAAGTTTATGGAGAAATGTATCTAAAAGCACCAAGTTTAGCCACCAATTCTCATTCCCCCCTCCCATAGCTCCGGACAGAGACCAGTATTGCCAGGACCACACAGGAATGGCTGGCTGCCAGCCCCACAGGGCTTCAGCCCCATTCCTAAAATTAGGCAAAACAGACTGTGCTCAACCTTCCCAACCCATGGACTTCCATCCAGTGATCCACCCAGCAAGCCCGGGAAGGGCTCTTTTCCCCTCAGCACTCTCTCACCATCTGCGAAAGGTAGATAACACACAGAATTAGCTAACAGCAAATGAATTGTCAAAGTTTATCTCTCCCATCCCAAATGAGAGCATTTTAGGGGAAAGAATAAGCTAATTAGATATACATTCAAAACGTTATTGTGAGCTCTCTTTAGATGTAGATCGTATCTCCCAGGTGGAAAAGAGATTGCTCATTTGTTGAGCCAGCTTGCTGAAGAACCAGTTCCTGACATTTTTTTGCTATTATTTTTATAGCTCTATTCACGAAGCCTGTGGTTGATAAGTAGGGCCGTTTGGATGGGGTTTGCTGTATCCCGCTGCAGGGCGGTTTCAAGGGTTTGGAAAAGCAGGACCGGAGCCCAGCCAAGCAGCCCTGCCCTACCCCATGCATTTTTAAACGTACCCGGTGCCACAGCCCCTCGTTAGCTGGTAAAGCACAGCCGTGAGAAGCGGCTTCTGCAGCTCTAGCCGCTTCGTCTTCAATCACCGAGGTGCGTGGCATTTCAAAAAGTCAAGTGGGGAGGATTAGACGCAGCTGAGAAAAACATCTTTGCCGCAGAGAGACTGCGAGTACCTGTTTGAATGGGAAGCACACTCACAAAGAAGGGCAGAGCAGAAATCATCCTCTGTTTGTTTCCATTATCAAAAGGAAGAGGACCATGAGCACCACGTTATCAAACCAGAAAGAGTTATGTGACACCAATCAAAGATTACAAATACCTTTGCTACAAACAAGCGCACCGCCTCAGAACCGACATCATGCTTTCAGTAAATAACTCGTTCATGGCTAATCCAATTCTGCCTGCCCCCCCCGCAGGGCTGCTCCCGGTGCCTGGGCCGGGTCACCCACCCGAGAGCACCCCCGCAGGGCCCCGCTGCGGTCTCCCACGCACCTGCGGCCGAAGAGTGGCCTGAATTTTACTTGTATCAATGAACGGGGGGGGCAGGGGATAAAATACCGTTTGAGGCAATGAAAGTATACGCAGAAAATCGGGTCGTGTCCAATGTTTTAATTCCAGCGCACTGGCACTGTCCTGTTTCGCACCGAGACCCATCAGTAACTGTGGATGAAAGACTGGGGCATCACTTATTGTACCCAACTCCAAATCAATCCTGAATACGTCTGCTTGACATTAGTTATTTATCTGTTATGACATGTTCACCGTAATGACTAAATTGCGATTATAGCACATGTGTATGTGACTCCGAGACTATACATCACCTAAATTCAAACCAATATATCTCTCTGAATGCCACCAGGTTAAACTGGGAGAGGAACAGATGGGCGTTTTACAATCCTTCCAGCAAAATGAGCACTGTTACAGCCAGCACACACGTCCTTCACATGTTTATAGAATACAACTGTATTCTAAAACATAGCCTCGCTCCTACCTTTTTTTTTTTAATAAGAAGTGATAGTTTCCATTTTACTTGCATCTCTCACTCATGCATATTGGCAAAAGTTTCCTTTAAGCAAGGAAAAGTCTGAACACTATTCATTATTTAGAATCCTTTTGAGGCCCCAGTCCAGCCAGCACAAAAAAACAGAAGTATATACAGCACTCACCCTCCAGAAGTTTCAAGCAAGTTTCATCACTTTACATCCTTCATTTCCACAATTCTATTTTGCTCCAGCACTTCCCCCCCGCCCCTCCGCAATTTCTTCCACCCTTTACTAGCATTAATGTCCCACTGCCACTTCCCCTTTGGGGCTGAGATCCCCAAAGGACAGGACCAAGCTCCAAGCCCCCCTCCTCACCTCCTTGCTCCTGGAGAGGGGCAGCCCCCCCACCCGACGCATGATGCACAGCACCTGGGGCCAGCCGGGGCGGGGCGGGGGGGGGGGACGGGGGACGGGACATGGGATACCAGCCCTTCATCAGGGACCCCTTTTCGGTGGGCCGGGGCTAAAAGGCAGAGGCAGAGCCTGGGGCGGGTCTGCCTGCCCGGCTGTAGCTCGCCATGGCCAGGGCCACATGTGAGAGAGTTAATTACCAGCTGCTGGTAGTTACCCTCCAATACCTATCCTGAGAAAATAACTAGTATTTTGGCACTGAAGTTGCAGAGTGGTGACACTACACTTCTGTCCTCTCCTTCGTTAGCTGATGGAAAGCAGATGTATTTCTGGAACTGATTGGACTGAGCCCATTCTCTCAACTTGTTTGTGCCGTTTAAATAAGCCTCCCATTAACTCGGTCACTTTCTTAATCCAGCGCTAGACTTTGAAATACTGTTACAGCACTGACTCCACTGTGAATGGCTCTGCTCCCTAGCCACATTACTATATCAATAATGCGATTTAAGCCCTGACAAATGCACCTCCAATACCCTGATATGCAGTTTGAAAGGCTGTTACTTAAAAGGCTCAGGTTGCTGGAAAAATAATTCAGTCAACAGGTGAAGAGCAATCTTTTCCAACAGCAAAGTGCTGCTGCAGAGCAGCTCAAGTCACCTCAGCAGTCGCTGGCTCCAGTGCCCTCGGTAGGGTGCTGGTGCTGTCCCCCCCAGAGGCACCCCAGCTCCGCTACCAGGAGTTACGTGCAGCAGGAGCCTATCAAAGTGTGTGAGTATCCCGTTAAGATAATGATGGCAAGTAAATAAAATGCTTAATCTTCTGTAAACCCACCAGTTATTACAAAAAGCTGTAATTTAAACTTGACCCGAACAGCTGGATAACAAAAGTGGCAAACAGTAGTTCTCCAAAGTTGATAACTTGTAGAGGATTGAACTCCACCTGGTACAAGATGTAAAATGCATTGCATTTTACATGTCTGCCATGAAAAGAAAGTATTATTTTAAAAGCCACCGACAGGCCAGTGACTTCCCAGGCAGGGGGAGATGACAGTGGCTCGTATCCCTCCCGAGGGTGTTCCTCTGCCACTGGGGGGTGAACAGAAGCCACTGTTCCCCAGACAAAACACAACACGAGGTCTTCCAGGCTTTTCACCCATTTACACACCCTTTTCTCCCTTCCCCCTGCGCAGGAAGGCAGTGCCCACCAGAAGGGCCCCACATTTGCCCAGTGCAGATGTCAGCCTCAGAGGGAACAGCCCCAGCTTCGGGCACACACGACAGGCCGAGTGCTTCCACGGGTCGCTGCATGCCGGGGAAGATCCGGGTGCTTTGCGCAGCATCGCGCTCTAATTTGTAATTGACAGTTTTCTTGCGAGCACTTCCCAGCCAAATCAAGAGATTGTTCTCCAAAGACAGGCAGCTGGGTAAATGTCAAGAGCTCAAAAAGTAAATTATAGTGCAAACAGGTTTGATATTTCTATGAAATGAAAGTTAAGCACATTTCTTTTTAAAATACAGAATTTTATTTAAAGCAAGTGAAAACCTTCTATTGTGACCTTTATGAGATTCCAAACAGTGACAAATTTGGTCATTACAAATAACCTTTTCCTAGCAAGAGCCTTACCAATGGGGACTTCCTTGCAGTAATATATGTAAATTAATTTCCAACCTACAAAACAATAAGTAAGAATCTTTTAAGATATCTATTCTGCAGTAAAATATGAATAATGAAAAACCAACAAAAAAGGCAGTACCGCTTTAAAGTGCCACCATAGAAGATTTTATTTTGTACCAGGCTTTCCGGGCAGCTGACTCTGTCACTCCTCTACTATTTCAGCAGAGAGTAAGTATTCCAGGATTTGCCTTGCTCTTTCTCTATATGATTAACTTGAAGGTGACAATCTTTAACCTGGGATTATTTGCATGTTTAGAGCTCTTATCACGCCTGTAGTGCCTGGTTAGCCAAACTAAAAATATCCCCAATTTTTCACTTTTCTTTTAACTTTACACTGGCAAACTATACATGTAAATTAGAAAGAAAAATCAGTGGTCACTAAATGAAATCTGAAACTCTGAGCACCAAACTATCTCTCATGATGCAATCATCAAACTGATGGGTGCTTTTTGAAACAAATGTTATCATTTTAGCAATGGATACTTAAAATTCATTCCTGTTTTTCAAAGCATGAGTCCCATAGTTCCATTCTGCTGAGAACACGTGGGGACAGAAAACCAGAGGCAGCCTTGGCCAGTCGATCTGCAGCTGCATCATCCACTGCCTTATCAGACACACAGCCTGCCACTGCCCAGCCAAAACGGGAAAGCAGGTTATTTTTCCTTATTGGAGTAGCTGTGGCATTCATTGCACTTCAGAGGAGAGCTGCCATGTAAGCCGGGGCTGAGCTGTCGCTAGCAGGTGGTAAACGCACAGGATTTACCCCGTCTGCTTTATCCCCTAAAAAAACCCTACTCCCACTTTGAAATAGCTCCTAGAAATAAAAGTGGTCTCCTTGGAATAAGCAGCATGGGAAGGAGGCTGAGCACCAACAACCCACCATTTCACACTGCCCCTCCTCTGAGCAGCATCCCCAGGCACTGGCTGCCCAGCCTGGAGGTCCCCCACGGGGGGGGACCAGCCCAGGGAGGGGACAGGAAGACATCCTGTGCTCTGGGGACATCACAGGAAGACAAAGATGAAAGTGAAAATGAACTGCCCAGGGATGCAGGTTGTTCCTGAGCCTCGGGAAGCTCAGGACCCCACCTCCCGCAGGTTTCACAGAAATCAGTCACAGCAGTATCCGAGGGAGCTGGCCTGTAGCTTGAGCAGGAACCCGGGCTCTCTACTCGAGCATCCTTTTGGCTAAACGGCACTTGGGGCTACTTCAGCCGGAACAGCTTTCCCCAAATACATCCATGTGACCGCGGCATTCTCCTGCTTGCGAGTGGTGGGGAACGCAAACCCCACCAGACAGCAAAGATGTAAAAGGGGGGACAAATAAAGGTGGGGTTCTTTCTCCCGCAACCGTTTCACAGCCAAGCTGGTCCCGCTGCCACGCATCCCCAAGACCTCATTGCCAGCACTGCTCAGCCTGAGCAGAGAGGGATGTTTCCTCTGCTGAAATGCAGCATTTATGGCTCAAATGCAGTCAACCACAAGACAGAGTCCATGCTAGTAACCAACTGCAGAAATCCCAAGCGGAGGCTGTTTTCAATCAGAGCTAATTAAGAAGGCCAAGCAGTGATGCCAGGTCAGGAGCACTGTCTGGTGTCCCACGCAGGGCATCCCACCCCAGCACAGCACCGCCTGGCCCCCCGAGCCTTTGACAACTGGGGTGCAGCCAGGCTGCTCTTTTATCTCACACACGTTGGAGCTAGAGGTTGAAGACCTACTTTGGAAGGTGTGACCACCCACAAATGCATTGCACATAGTGTCCTGGCAGACTGACATATCAGGTATTGCTTTTAAAGGTCCCAATTCGTTTTTCACACACAATCGTGTGTCCATATCCCTGCCCTGTATATTGCCTCTGTCTAAGATGTAGGGACAGCAACTGTTGTAGGAGGCAACAGAGACCATGAAGGCATGCGTAGATGACAGAAGACAAACTTATTTTTCTTTATTGTGTTCAAAGTTAAGAGTACCACATTGCCTTTTTGCTGTACTTCAAAACAATTTTCATCAGTTAGGATTAAGAAAAAACCTGCCTAAATGTGACAGTACATTTAAAAATATTGATAATAAATTATTTCATCTTTCATAGTGTCATGAGTATAGCCTCTGCTTTACGTTCCATAACAAGATGTTACATTTGCTGTTTAATTATATCTAAAATAGGAAATACAATATCTGGTCCATTATTAAAAAACAGGATATAATGAAGATTAACATGTTTGAAAGTTTCTGTAATAATTAAACACTTCGGCTTACTCAATTTAATTAAGACATTTAAAGACTACCATTTCAGAAATGAATCTCATTTACTTCTATGAAATCAACAGGTCAAATATTCAAGGAAATCATACAGATGATCAGACTGCATTTTTGGAGTCACTTTCCAAATCAAGCTCCCTGCTCCTTATTTAGGCTAAACCCCTTTGCAAAGTCTGAAGAGCTTTGTCATTGAAGAATAAACAGGTTTCTGAATCTGCAGCAAAATCAACAAATACAAAGTGCTGAAGTAATGGCATGAGCTTGCAGGAGACAGACCTCACCACGAGACCAGCACCGGTGGACTGCAAGGCATTTTTCAGACTAGGGTAGCTGTTAAAAGCAATTTCTGTCTGCAGAGCAATACAGTGGTTAATTCCTGTATTTAGAGGGACGGTCTTATTTCAGACAGGGTGAGAACCTGCCTGTTGACTGATGTGTTTCCTATTGCTGGCGGTTCAGTAAGTCACATAATGACCCCATGGAAGGGAAGGGAGGTTCTCCAGCACTGCCGAAGCCCCCAGAGGAGATTTCCCAGCACAGGTGTTGGAACAGGAGCCCCCTCTGCACTTAGATGATGGCTGCAGAGCTGGGGGAGCGGGTGCAGGTGATGTCTGCTGGAGATAAAAGACCCTGGAGTGTTTGGCACAGTTTGCAATCTGTGAAGCTCTGTCAGGGGCTCTGTAAACAAGAGCTCTTTAAACAAATAAGATGAAAGAAATAATCAGTGCATAAATCTCCTCACACCAAGACATTAGAGGCAAAATATTTATTATCAAGTAATATAGTTTTCTATCTAGAGATGATGCATGGAGCATGGAAGACATCCCTTGAATAAACATTGCAGCAGCATCTGCAAAAGCAATGTGATCATCATCAATCTGTATTTCAGAAGAATGAGTAATGCCTCCATGGCCAGGTGCTCCCGTTAATAAGAAATCCTTCTGTGGAGCATTAAGTTTAAAAATAAATATTGGGACATTTACATCTGTGAGTTTCCATCAGCTAGACTAACCAGAAGCAGATAAATAAAGAAAGGTGGGCAGAGAGGATCAGTATCAGCAAGTGGTGAAAATTGAGTCCCTGTTGCTGGAAAAACTGAAGCTATTGGGGTGGTAGGAATGCTAAAGAGCCTGAACAAAGAGCCCTTGGGGAGCGACATTAACTGAGCATAATACCTCAATGCGTAAAATACAAATTGAGACTAGGTAAGCAAATAAGAAAGCTATGTAAACACGGAGCCAGGCGCTCCAGCAAGATGTTCCCATCGATCAGGAAAGGCCTCCCGATCCGACGCATGACACACAGCTTGGCAGCATGGGAGCACGCAGCCAGAGCCCGCCGCTGTGGAGTTTTTACAGAAAGCAGAGGAAGTGTTTCATGGGGAAACAAAAAGAAAGTAGCCTAGTCTGAGTAGCCGCAAGGTGAGCCAAACTCATACAGGAGATGGGGGTGTTACAAACACTACAGCCTGAAGAAGCCGAAATCTAAACCAAACCACAGTTGCTGGTGTATGATCTCCCAAGCCACTGTGCGTGGGGCTCTGCAGAGCTGCGCAGCAGGCGATCAGCGGGCTCCCAGGCGGATGCAGCGGCTTGGGCCCTTCGGGTGCAATTACAGCATTTCACCTTTGCTGCTGAACTCCAGGGACTGCAAAACTCTCCAATTCAGTAACAGCTTCATACGCTGACAGAAACAGCGCAATAGCAATTGAAACTTTGGGACACTGATGTCCAGTTTATGGGCCCATAAAATCGGCAAACCATAAGACAAGCCACCCTGTTTTCAGGTACCACGTGCCATCTGCACCTTAACGACTCCATTTTGAACCCCCTTGTGGTTTCAGCCCAGCCGGTACCGAAGCCCCCGGCAGCCGCTCGCTCGCCGCCACCCCCCCGGCCCGGCCACGGGGGGAGGAGGCGAAAATAGAAAGAAAAGCTGGT
>JAVJGG010000090.1:786089-819352 GCA_035590195.1 Aviceda cuculoides | reverse complement strand
CCAGCGAAGGGCGCCCGCGGCGGGGGCGACGGCCGCCGGAGCGGGGAGCCAGGGGCACCAGGCTGGGAAGGGCGAGAGCGTCGCCGGGGGGGCCAGAGCCGTGACGCCGAGAGGAGGGGGCGGCCACCTGCGGCGGGGGGGGACCCGAAGGAAGAACCGAGCGCACGGCGGGAGGCTTCGTAGCACGGCACGCGGGCTCCCTCTGACTAAATCACGCACCGTTTGGGAGGGGATAATGTGTTTCAAATAACGTATTTAATTTATCCGCAGAGCCGGTGTTGTTTCTCATAGGAGCTCCCCGACTTTTATATCCATTTATCTCCACCAGTTTCTAGTATTTCTTAAAACAAACTTCGAAGTATTCATCACCTGAATTTGTAATATTTAAGACACTTTGGCGCGTTCATTGTGTTGTACGTGAGAATCGTCGTCGTTGGGCAGCTTTGTGCAGCCCAGCGAACCTCGGGGAGCCCGATACCCTTGGAAAACGCAGCCCTGGGTCACCGCGCAGCTCTCGCTGCGCCAGGAGCCGGGAATGCCTTGTGAAACCTTCCGCCTGCTGAGCGAAAATGTGAGGGCAACAGGCTGAGGACACGGGGCAGTGTCCCCATTTCACTGGGAGGACCGGGGCAGGCTCGGGTTCGATGGGGCCGATCCACCCTGTTTTAATGGGTCCGCTGTGCAAGAAAGCACGAGAGAGAATACGTAAAAACTGCCAGAGTTCTTCAGTGGGGTAAGGGAAAAAAGCATTAAGGGCAGACTTGGGAACAGCCCCTGTTACGGTGTACTACATGCCACCCTGAGCCCAGAATGAATTAAACGGAATTTGTGGTCAAACAGTGAGAAATTATACTGTCAAGGTAGCAAATGCATCAGTGGGATTTTCAATTTTACCTGATGAAATTGCATACATTGCTGGGAGAGAACAAATGCCTCTAGGAGAGAGGCTGGTTGAACTGAAGCATGCAAGTGCCCGCATTCAAGAGCAATTCTTCGGCTTTGTCCTGGTCTTTGCTCTGAGTGGATAGCCAATAAAACCTTAATGAGTGTTTCTGAGTTTGGGCTTGACCTTTCCAAATTAGTTGGTCAAGGATATGACTATTACTGAAGTCTCAATGACAGCAAAAGAAGTAGACGTTAATAACAGAAATACCCCAAAGCGATGACTGAGTGCTGCTCCTCGCTTAGGTTAAACCAGGCTGTTAATGGTGTGAGTGGTGAGTGAAGTCTGCAACACAGCAAAAGCCATCAAGGAAACTATTAAGGGGATTGGGGACTTTTGTTTTCTTTCCTTTTTTTTTTTTTTTTTTAAAGTGCATTTGGAACATGCATCAGCCCAGCCGTACCATCACTTTCTTTGAAATCTCAGCATCCATTTGGCAGCACTGT
Organism: Aviceda cuculoides; assembly: GCA_035590195.1. Taxonomy (NCBI): domain Eukaryota; kingdom Metazoa; phylum Chordata; class Aves; order Accipitriformes; family Accipitridae; genus Aviceda; species Aviceda cuculoides. Next base: position 817,963 of record JAVJGG010000090.1, on the reverse strand, counting down.
GACCTCTACCTGACAGCGGTGACAGGGAGAAAAGGACCTTTATATTTGCTCTTTTATGTTGCAAATGCCTTGACCTTTATAATTAGTTTGATCACGTGACAAAGTTCTGCTGGAAGTTTGAACGCTGAATCAAGGGGTGGCATAAATACCTGCTAAAAAAGCAGATACACAGCAGAAGGTGAATAGGACAGGCTTAACAACAGCACCACACTGCTGCTATCTGCCCTGCCAAAGTCATGGCAGATGTTGTGTCCCCAGTGGCTCTAGGAAGAGAGCTGGAGTGTCCCACAAAGAATCACTAAATAAACAAGCCAATCACTTTGCAAAAAGTTTTGTTGCTTAAGTGTCTGTTTCTTATTTCAGCTCTGTTTGTTTGTTACACCCACATTTTCCCTAGTCTTTACAGTGTCACTGCTAAAATTCCTAGGCTCAAAACCACAGAAGAGTGCTTGGGACCTGACCACGTTTGGAACGGTTTATGTTGAATTTATTGTGCCAGAGTGGGGCAAGCAGGCAGCAGGCGGGAAGCAACGAAGAACTCTGTTACTGACCCTCCGATGCACGAGCACTGCGTTTCCCCCCCTGTAATCCACAACGGGCTTCCTCTCCGCTCTCCCGGCTTGGGCCGCTCTTAATTCAGCCAAGCCAAAACTGGCAAAAAAATGGTGCAACACTAGAAGCTGGTTTCTCATTGATCTGATTCGGACAATTTACTCTTCTGCTGCTTTTTTTTTTTAACAGACGCCCTTGAAACTAGTCTCACCATAGCAACACACTTTGTTAAAGCACATTGTAAATCAACCTGATCTGGCAAAAGTGAATACATAGTGCTGGTCCTCAAACTTGCAACAGGGATTTACGCGGGTTCACCTCCCAAAGCCACAGCAAAATCATCAGGATTTGAGAGCTGCTCCTCAAGTGAACAGGGTGAGGGAGGAATGCAGATGGTGTGCTGTCTGGATGCTTGTTCAGGCTGTGCAGCGCACAGAAAGGAGATGCAGGGATGGAGAGCTGGTGTGGCTGTCCCCTGTCCCCAACCCCCTGTCCCCTGCCCCTCTCCCCTCTCCCCTCTCCCCTGCTGCTCAGCCCATCCTTTTCTCCCTCATCCCCCACAAGCCAGCTTGTATGGTCCAAGTGTCCAGTGTCTGATGGTTTTAAAATTTCTGTTTCCAAACACAGCTCCAAAATCACTCCTAAGCCCATGTAATGAAAGTAGCGCATATTAACTTGCACATAAAGATTATTTTATTTTATTGGTGAATTTCCTCTAATTTGTTCTGGTATTTCCCTGGTCATTTTACGGTCATTTTCACAGTTCACTTTATGTTTGTTCTTCACAAGTCTTTCTCTACTTTGAAGAACAAATAAAACATTTTTATTTTCGATTCGTATGGATCCAATCTCCCAATCTGAATGCAGACCCGAGGATTGCATACTGCTTGACATCCCTCTGTCTTTTTCCCCTCATACCATCTTTCACACATGTGACAGTGCCACTCCACATTCAGCTGCGAACAGTTGAACTGTCTTTTGCTATGAGTTGGTAAAACAGACCGGACAATAAATACGCTGCATGAACCTAAACAGAGCAAGTAATGATTGCATCACATCATAACTCCAGGTAATTAATGAGAGTTGATTTGTGGAAAAGGTCATGGGGAGAAGAAAGGCGTTTCACAGGAAGAATATACATTATGATCATCTTCAGCGTTAGGGAAGCGACCGCTTCAGGGACAAAATTAGGACGTTGGCGTTTGCTCTCGCTCCCCACCAGCCGCACGCCTGTAAACCCGAGCGTCGAGGGGGGGTTGGTGCCAGCGGTGCAGCCTCCGCCGCGCTGCAGCCGGCGCTGGGACACGAAGAGCCGAGCTCAGTCCCCCCGTCCTGGCCGCCAGAGCCCTGGGGGGCCCTGGGGGGCCCTGCCGCGGCACCGCGCGCTCCAAGGGGCCAGGCTGGGGGGGGCGGCCGGGGGGCTGCTCCGGGCAGAGGTGCACAGAAGAAGTAGTTCGAATTATCTCTTAACCCCAGCCGGCCGTCACTTGAAGTCTGCGTGGAGCTTTGTTCAGCACGCGAGTGGCCTGTGTCTAGTTCAGCCTGATTTTATCCCATAGTAAGTTATATTTTATGGTACCAGCTTATGAAGCTGACGAGCTTTAGGGTTTGTACTTGAAGGGCTGGAAATTGCATTTTGCTGCTTTGGCCTTTTCTTCTGTCTCTCTGGAAAAAAGAGTTGACATGATTAATCTTTACCTGAAAATTGAACTTTTACTTCAGAAATCCTCACAATAAGGAGTTAAATCAACACGTTTTAGATTTCCAATGGCATATCTACCCATGGAAGTGTAAAGTGGAAAAATAAGAATAGAAAAATCTGAGGCATCTTTAATTTGCCTGTACTTGAGAAATAGGGAAGTCACATGATTTACTATTGGGCAGTGCCCAAAGCCACATTTCCGCTTGGCGGTTTGCTAAAACTAGATTTTTTGGTACCTCATGCTATCATATTTTGTAACTGAGACTTGAAGGAATTTCTCACATTTGTGTTCCAGGCTCAGGGCTATTTTTAGAGGATTTTCTGAACTTTGTTTTTCTCCTAAATTATTCTTGAATTTTTTGCATATCATACCAGGACATCTCCTTAAAAAGATGTTCCATCCCAAAATAATTGAAACATTTAAAAGATGTTCTGTTGTCATAGGGATGAACGCTCTAAACAGGGACACCTCAAAAACAGTTGGATCAAATTGTTATGTTAATAGGATTTTTTAAAGTAATTAGATCACAAAGATGCTTTTGTCTTTTCTCATTCAGAGCATAGTGTGACACCGCTAAACAAATTATTGTGAAAATAATAACTTGTTTATTTTAATAAGATATTGTCATTGGAATACTTTATCAGTTATCTTTCTTACAGTTTTCAGTCATGTTCACACTGCAGAATTGTCTCACTTGATTCTTATCAACTCTGATTAATCTAATTTTCTGGGCATTTCACTTGAAGCTTCTTTCTTGCCTTCTGATCAGCTGAAATTGTGAGTTTGCTTTGATAACATAGCTCAAGAGAAAGCCAGGCTTTGAAGGGAATCCTCTTTTGGATTAAAATGCAGATTTCTGAGAAAGTCCCATTTGAACCTGCTAAAAAGAAAACCAACTTCTTTTCGACAGTTGCCCTTTCTTCTCTTGTCTTTCTTATGTATCCAAAGGACTTTCTGTAGCTGTGAAGATTTCTGGTGCTTCTGCTGGTGAAGTGATCGTGCATCTTCCAAGCCCCCTGTTTGAGTCGCGGGTCTGTTTGCACGGTCAGGAGGTCGCCTGCAGATTCTCCATGGCTGGGTTGCCTGGGGAGGCTCTGGCTGGGAAAATATGCCAAATGCTGAGTGTGGGAGTGCTACCTGACAGAAGAAAAGAAGTCGCTTATTTGTGCACTAGTGCAAATGTGTCCTGGAGAAGTGAGTTTCTCTCTCCATATTTCCTTTAGGATGGTTGGGTTGCCTGGGAGATATGTAGGGTGCTATGGAGGCAGTCTTCAACAGAGGGGGAAAACAGAAACAGATTTAAAATAGTTTTGAGCAAACAGTAGTTTTTTCAGCTCTGTAGCCAAACAAGAAAATGTGGTTTAGGTTGAAGTGAAATAGATCTGCTTCACTTTGGATGAATTCAGAAGAATTCTTATCCTTTACCTTTTGATTAAATCATTTTCTCTTGCTTTAATTCACAACAAAAAGTCAGCAAAAACCTTCTGTGACGAAAAGAAAGATTCATGTGTAACATAAAACCTGATAGATTACCTGATTACAGGCATCTCTCATGCTGCTGTATTCAAGATCTCCTTGCTCGGGAGGTGGGTTTGTACCCATGGTTTCCATCACGCTCTTCTGTCAGCGCAGAGTACAGGAATTGTAGAGATTGCGGAGATGGACTGGCATTTTCTGTGTCAGTTGTCCTAAAATGACCAGATCCTGCCCAGAATAACCAGGCGATAACCCATGGCTTTGCACTGCCCAGGGGCTCACTGAAGCAGAAGTCCTGGAAAAGTAGCCAAATTCTGCCTTTGTTGGCACTTGTAGAGGTTTGTGTTTTTCCCTGAGCCTGCCACAACGCTCCCAGTTTTGATCAGCGCAGCCCTGGAGAATTTACCCCAGAGCACAGAAATCTGTTCAAGAAGAAAAAAGATGCGTGTCTTTCCCTCCACACACCTATTTAGGTAGCATCATTGGTTTATGGGCAGAAAACAACGCCAACATTTAGCACTTTCGTCTTTCCTTATGGTTGTGGTGTGGGTGACACAGCACGTCCCTACCTGCCCCGGCTGTCAGGGTCCCCTCCTCTGTCGCCGTTTTGCCTGTTTTCACGGCGACTCTGGTCTAGTGCTTGCCCTACAAAGCACTAGAACCTGTTTTGCTATTTTTGGTGCCAGTCTGCAGGCTCTGGAGGGGCTTTTGACAGATGACTCTTTTCTTTTCAGGGTGAAAAATGGACCTGTTACCTTCCTGTTGGCTTTGAACAAGGAGCTTGGCCGATGCACCAACCCTTTCCCAAGCAGAACCGTGCGCTGCAGGAACTGCGAAACAAGGTGCTCCCCGCTGAGGACATGAACTGCCGTTTAAGATGTTGCATGTGGTATCTGGAAGTACTTTTCAAGGTTTCAAACCTTTTCCTATCCTTTCTTTACCCTTCCAGCTCACAGTCTGAAAAGTTTGCATAGGCCCTTACTTTTGAAAAAATCAGACCTAGCACAGTTAACAGGACCTGGTTGTTTGAGAGAGTGGCTGCAATGGAGACAGTGCTTATTTCACCTTTGCAGTGCCATACAGCTTTTTGTTAATATAATTTACCATTTGCCTTTTCAAGAAGAGAACAGGTTAAAAATGGAAGAGTAAAAAAAGGTTGAAGTAAACTAAATTATTCTAGCTGATTGCATTCACAATTGCCTTTAGTCCTATGCCATTTGGAATGAGTTAGGCAATTAAAGTCATATATTACTTTTAAGAATCAGTTAAGGGAAACACATTGTAGCACACAGCCCCTTCTAAAACGTGACTGAAACCAGCAGGGAAGAAACACAAAGTGGGATGCCATAAAGACGCAAATTTCAGAGTGAAAAAGTAAGCACGTGTAAAGAAACAAAGACATGCAAGACAGCAGGTGCCCTCAAGCACCGAAATCTTCGCGCCCCCTTGGCGTGGAGAGGCAGGCATCGGGGGCGATTGGATGTCTTCCAAGTCCTCCGCGTTATTGCTCTCTGCACAACTCATGCCAGCAGAGCGCGAGGCTTCGAAGCTGGGGAAAGCCGCCGCTGCCCGGCACGCGGAGCTGCCTGCATCCAATCTCTCCTTCCCCAACGGGCGACCTGCCCGCCAGCTGACAGCCGCTCTCCCTTGAGCTTCTTCTCTTTCTGGCCCCACCAATTTTCTTTCCAGGCCTCAACAAGAAGAGAAGAGCTTGCGATTTGTTCTGTTCCACCCCTAGTCCTAGCACGGCAGGTAAGCTCGAGCCCAGCCTCGGGCACTGTGCATGGAAGTGGAAGATGTGGGTCAAGCTTCAGGCTGATGAAGATGTTAAACTAAGAGATCTCTTTTCTAGACCGACTCTTCTAATTGTTGGGCTGAAATGCGAAGGAAGGCGGTAGCACAGTGCTAGCACCATGGTAAAGGTGCTGGCTTTAGAGGAGCGGTGCATGCTCTGCCTGAAACTGTGTTCTCTGCACCCCAAAGCAATGACAGCACTTTAGCTTAGGAAACAGGTGCAGTTCAAAGATAAATCTTTTTATTTAATATTTCCTATGAGCGAGAGGTCGGCATGAACTACCTGCATTTGCAGGGGAAGCCCATGAGACCAAGGGAAGAAAACTCACACCTTCTGCTTTTCCTGGCAGATGGCTGACCTCCAGGACAACTTCTCATTGCCTTGTCTGCAATCATAGTAGCTTAATCAGACTTGCAAGACTATTAGATTAATCCCTGGAAACTGGTTTCAACAGAACTTGGATGAAAGTGGCCTTATTCATCAGTGCTTTGAATCTCTGCAACCTTGCAAGGTTGGAAGCGTGTTCATCCCTCAGCATTGCCTGGGACTGTGATTTCTCATCACTGGAATTTGTCATTTTGAAAAAATTCTTGGTGTGGCATGGACAAGCCTGATCTTTCCACTTTAAGCTTGGTCATTTGGGAACCTTACTGCATTTATAACAAAATTTTTCATATCCAAAGATTCTTGTTTTATTCATTTATTTATTTTGCTATCTGTGTAGAAATCCATGTGCTCCACTCACTTACTCTCGCTTATCCAAAGATGTAATCGCCTGCCTACTGGTTGCAGCTTTATAAAGCTGCTACACTAAGGATTTTCAGCACAGAGGAATTTTGTACTACAAGATATTGGGAGACTGGCATCTGGTAGCAAGAAGTTACATCACCATCTAAAACCAGGAAGATAAGATTTACTTTGGACTTAACAAGAACATCAACACTGAAGCTGAAAATGTGCCTTTGAAGGGCTGTCGGCCACTGCACTTGGAGAGCATCCCAAAGAGCACGGGACACCGGGGGACCATGGTGCTAGCCTCTTCATCCCAGGGCCAGTCAGGCAAAACCCAAACACTCGTAGACACCCTCCGTCCATTCCGGGGCCGATGGGACTCGCCACGGCGGGAGGCAGAGGGCAGTGCCTGGTGCCTGGGGGGTACGGTGTCAGGGATAAGCACCTTTTCTTCCAAAGTAATGCAAACCATTTATTGCATGTGAACAAATCACTAAGCGGCCACTCGCGGGGTACAGCAAGTAAAACGGTGTGCTATGTTTTGTTTGTGAGATAGAAGACAAGTTAGCAAACTGTTCAAGGCTGTTTTTAAAGATATAAATCAGGTGTCTGGAAGGGAGTGCCTGGTGCCACACGGTGCCAAAGCCTCATGTGCTGCTGTCATGAGAGACTGCTTACCTGCTGCTTTACGGAGACGTCTGCTGCTCGCTCCCATCACTGCCGCAGGAGCTACAGGCATAGCCGTGACACACCACCGGGTGTACAGGAAAGCAATTGCAACGTTTGGAGCTGGAGATAACAATAATTTTGTGGAGTTTTGCCTCCAAGTCCCTCTAACTCTCCCTTAAATGCACAGGGGCTGCAGGTGCTCAGTGTGTGCAGGGGATAGACTCAGACGGGACCTGCACACCCTTGGCCAGTCCCAGCACTGGTATCATGAGTCTGAATGAGAGAGGACCTGTAGAAAGTTCTATTATTGTTATTAAAATTTGAAGAGCCCTGATGTGTCATGCAATGGTGCAGTTAGTGTTTGGGTAACTTGTCAGCACAATGCACCTACTGCAATTACACATCAAAACACACGGATCAGCTAATAATGAGGCAGAGGAGAAGGATGGTCTTTCTATGTCCCCTGTGTGATGACAGGTAGTCTGAACACAGGTCCTTGGTATTTCATATGCACAGCGATACTTGGATAATAAAAAAGCCCTTACCAGTTTGGAGGCAAGCTTGCAATTGCTGCGTATGTGGTAAATTTTCAGTTTTGCTTTATTAGCCATGAAAGATTTATGGAGAGCCTGAAAACACCATTATTGTCTGTGATGTTCTGACGGCCACATTAAGACAATATTGTAAAAACTGCTATACAGTATAAACTGTAGATTGTTATCACACAATCACCATAAATCTGCTCATTTTGCAAACTGGTTTAAAGAGCTAGTGATTTCCTGTTCCACTGGAGAAAACCTGTTTTCTGTCGGAGTATCTCCATGGCAAATCTGACTTGCTGCTCTCTGTTCAGCATTTTTAAATACAATCAGCTCCATAAATCTGCTGGGGGGGGGAGGTTTTTTTGTTTGCTTGCTTTTATTTGCCTTTTGAATGTAAAGGTTTCTGGGGTGAAACGGGCTGGCTGCTGGCTCAGCGAGCGGAACTCCAGGCTGGGGCTTGTGCCTCCTAGAGACCAGCGTCGTCCTCCTGGCCACACTGATCTGCTCCTGAATGGCAGCCAGAGCAATTAGCACGTGTTGTCGAAAATGAGCACACGGAGCAAGACGGCTAATGAGCAAAGAAGTTGTCTGTGGAGCAGGAGGAAAAAGGACAGGGACAGCCATAGCCCGACCTTCAGCCTTTAGTCAAAACACACGCTCCGATCGATCGCCACCGCGTGCTGTGCTCTGGTTTGCTCCAAGCAATTGCTTTTCTGGAACATTTTGGAGATGCTGCTAGCACTGGTGGGAGAGAGCTGCTGAGCAATGGTCGTCTGGGGGAGGCCGAGGAGGAGAGGCGAGGCGGTCTGCGCTGCCGGGGGGGGCAGAGGAGGGATGGAGCCCCTGTGCCGGTGCCCTTCTCCCGGGACACTCGGGGCACGGCCGTGCCAGGGCTCGGTGCGCCTGCTCTGGGAGAGCAACTGCCTGCCAAGCATCCCGCTGCAGCGCGAGAGCTTAAATTAATGCTAACAAGAGCTGGGAAATTACTAGTTTTTAAATGACAAGACCCATACTTTATGTCATTTTCATTTGGCTGCAGAAGAATGACAGATGGTCACATTGTCTGTCTTATCAATAGCAAGACGCCTGTTTATGCAAACCTTTTAAGATTTAGCAATCTGTAAATCCCATGGCTGGGGTGGCATGAATCCGCATTTGTGCAAAAGGCTCTGTGAAATGAAACAAAATAGTACAAGCTGTGTGCATTAACTGTCAACATTTAAACAAACCCCCAACCCTTGGCACATATGCTGTGTATTTTCAAGGACAGGGTGAGTGAGATTCTAAGGAAAAAAAACCACAGCCACCCAAAGATCCCCCAGCCTGTCCAATTAATATTCTTTCTCATTAAAACTGCCATTAACCTGGTTGTTAAATTACCATGTTTATTAATAAAAATACTAAAACACACACGTACCCTGTAATGACAGTGCATCAAATGAGAAAAAAAAAAAATGCTAATTTGAAGTGAAAGTGATAAGAGGTCAACAGTATTTTATCCTGTTATTACTGTCTTCTCCATATGGTTATATTTTCCATTTTGTTTTTTCTGTGACAAGAGGTGAAGACCCAGGAATGCATGAACATGCTTAATTATTTGCAGCAGAAACTTCTCAAACTTTTAAATTTTAAATGGAAAAAGGAAAAAACACCCTTTTTCAGAAGCCGTAGAGAATGGGTAGGAAAACAAAAGAGGGGAAAACGCACATTGTAAGAACGGTGTGTTTTATTCCTACCTATATTCCAATCTCTTCCCTTAGTGACAACACAGAGAAAAAGCTGAGAAAAAGTTACACCACCAAGACAAAGCTTAATGGGTTTGGTCTCCAAAAAAGAAAACATTCAGATTGCCCAATCTCTGCCATTTCCATGTGTAGAAGATGCTAGTTGAATTATATCCTCCTACTGCGTGGGTATGTACCTGCTCTGAGTATTTGCATTCGTGCTACTTTTCTTCAACTGCATTTAAGTGTTTATAGGTGTTATTTTGGGTACAACTAGAATCTACTTTTATTTGTTAAGTCTTTTCCCGTTACAGCTCAAATCCCAGAGCTGCATTTTTCATCTCACCACCCAAGCTGCAAATTCCAACTCTGTGGGGAAAATGTTCTTTCCCGAAAGGTACAAACCATAGTCCGTTCACGGTGTGTCCCTGGCCGAGCCCTTCAGCCACCGACCTCAGTAGTGCCGTTTGTGGGGCTGCACATGGCTCAGGGACAATAACGGTGGTGAAGACAGAACCCAAGTGCATCCACTACTGACACGGAAGATATTAATATTTTAATTAGATCTATAATTAACTAATTCGCTGTCATCAGTTCCTTTGGCAGCTAGGCAAGGCTAGTGCTGTGATTGCGAGGTATTAATCACAAAGATCGGTGATGATCTCCCTGAATACAGACACGAACTTTGCTGAATGTGAGTGGAATACAGGAATAAATGAAAACAATACTTTCTTCTAAAGGGTCCCTCCTTCCTTAACGTCGCACACCACAGCGCAGGGCACTGAGGTGATGTCATCCTACCTGGCTGCAAGAAATGGGCTGGGACTTTCAAGACAGGGACAACATCACCCAAAAAGCCACCGAGGGGAATGACTATTGCAAGGCAAGTGGAGAAGCATCCCGTCAGTTTTCACCTGTTTAAAAAGACTCAGAATGAGCTTCCTTCCCCCCCAAGGCTAACACCTTCCCAGCTGTGCTGGATGGCGGTTGTACCCATAGAGGACACGCAGGTGGCTGGCCATCTTCTGATGCTCTGCTGCTGCTCAGACACTTGATTTTCTCATCTCATCTGGACGTGGCGGTGTCTCAAGGGGATGTCTGCGGTGAGACCCATCAGTGATGAGGGCTGGTCGGTGCCAGGATACCCACCAGGACCCCGCAAGCCTCTGGCACAGCTCGGGACCATTTCTTTACCTTTAGACATGAGGAATAGTGTAAATCACACTTATCACACCTTTGGTTACTGTCCTCCTGCAGCCTCATGAACTCCAAGTGCATGTCACAGTAAGAATGTCCTCTACCCTGAGAAACTTGGTCTTGTTTTTACTATTAGTCTATAATTGCTATCAACTGCAGGAGATTTATTTCCATAGTAAAAAATATCCGCTCACACTGGAGGATTTTTTAGTGTACTTTGGTTTAGCTTGCATAATTTTTCAGCAAGACACCTAAAGAGGCTGTCATAAGGAGTTGGAAAATAACAATAAAAAAAATCTTCTATTCTTTTTAGCATTATATAGCATGTATAATGCAGCACACATGTTTATATGTAGCAACTTAACATTTCTTTTCTAACAGACAGAATTTTCATCCACATCACAATTTAAATATGCTGCATTTCCTGGAAGAATACATTCCCATTCACCTCAGTAAAACTTTCTGTCACATTTTAATGATATTTAATAATAATACTGAGAATAAAAATCTGGTTACATGCACTGAGTGGTACACTAACAGAGATGCAGAAAACCTTTAGGGAATGCAACCTAGAAAGTGGAGCCTCACTGAGAAGAATGTCAACGGAAAAAGAAATACTGGTGTGTTTGTGTAAAAAAGTTAATTTGCTCTATAAATGAGGCAAAATAAACACATACAGTAAATGCTATTATTTCCATTGACAATGAGGTTAAATAAGTACTTGATAGGTAGTTCTCAAAGGCATTTGTGTACAGGAGAGATACTTATCACAGTGCATGATGGTTATGTATGGTAATAGAATTAAAATGAATTAAAACTCAGCTGTTATCTGTATGCAGGGGGGAAAAGCCCAAGATATTAAAGCAAAGAGGATCAATTTATGCCTTGCTAATTGGAAACTCTTAGTATGAGTGAAATTATGCAAAATTTGCTATCCTTTAATTTTCTTTGGTTTTCAGTACTGCGGAGATCCAAGAAGCTCAAGTCAAATGTAATTTCAACTGCCAGAGTTAGCCAGGAAAATTACTACTGAGTAAAAAAAGATGAAGAAAAAAGAACCCCAAGCCTATCTCTAGGTGATCATTTGCAATCACTGTTCAAGGTTGCAGGCAAACAAATTCTCATACTTTATGATTAATTACCAGCAAAGGCCAGAAAGGAGCTTTTTGCCTTCCCCTCCCCTAGTCCTTGTTTCTACAGCTGACAAGGAAGGGAAGGCACTGTGATTAATCCCCAAATCCTTCCCTCATTAGAGGGAATAAGAGATGACCCAACCTCCCCTTGCAGTTAACATGAGCATTTCTGTCCACCCTGAGGAACTCTGGATCCAGACTTCAGCAGTAGACTTGATGCGAGAGGAGAAACAACAGCTATCCTCTCACCCTGGAGAAAACCCAGTCACCTCGTTGAGGCAGATGATGCATGACTCAGACTGCGCGTGCTTCAGAGAAAGATCTTCTTAGGTTCTTCGAAGAAGATTTCTCTGTTGTGCAATATATTTCCATAATGCTGAAAACTCATGAGGTTATTGTATTCCTGTCCCCCTACGTGCGCAGAACTCCACTTTGTGTTGGCGGGAGCAAAGGAAGGAGGAACAATCCCTAGGCAAGGTAAGTTTGATTTCAGAGTGTTCTACTCTGAGTTATGACTGAGAAGATGTATGCGCCATTAAGTTGGGTCATGTTAAAGCAACCCAAGAATAATGCATTTTTAAAAGGTTCTTTTTATACCCTGCTAGATGTGTCACTGATTAAAACCCACACTTACCTTCCCAGTTTTTCTTCCTTGAAGTAGGAATAATAATCTACCTATCAAACACTTACTTGTAAGAAGTTCCTTATTCCACCACAAGTCTAACTAGAATTGTAGAATAGAATTTTTTAGGTTGGAAAAGACCTTTAAAACCATCAAGTCCAACCATTAACCTAGCACTGCCAAGCCCACCACTAACCCATGTCCCTAAGCACCACATCTACACGGTCTCCAAAATGCCTCCAGGGATAGTGACTCACCTGGGCAGCCTGTTCCAATGCTTGACAGCCCTTTCGGTGAAGAATTTTTTTCCTAATATCCAATCTAAACCTCCCCTGGTGCAACTTGAGGCCATTTCTTCTCATCCTGTCACTTGTTACTTGGGAAAAGAGACTAACACCCACCTGGCTACAACCTCCTTTCAGGTAGATGTAGAAAGAGAGAAGGTCTCCCCTCGGCCTCCTTTTCTCTGGGCTGAACAACCCCCGTTGGCTCAGCTGCTCCCCATCAGACTTGTGCTCCAGGCCCCTCACCATCTTGGTTGCCCTTCTCTGGACACGCTCCAGCACCTCCATGTCTTTCCTGGAGTGAGGGGCCCAAAACTGAACCCAGTACTCGAGGTGCGGCCTCACCAGTGCCCAGTACAGGGGAACAATCCCCTCCCTGCTCCTGCTGGCCACACTATACTTAGGAAAGCCTGCTTTCCTAAACCCATGGGACTATTGAGGTGGATCTGTACCAATTTCTTCTCCAGTTTCTTACGTATTTTTCTGAAATGGATGAAAATACAATGGAGTCAAATGACCAAAGAGAGAATCAGACTCACAGGAACTGTTCCCAAGAGTGAAACAGTGTTGAACTTTTGAGACAATGATAATTACGAGTGATGAATTAACATGCGATTTCAAAATATCTGGACAGATGAGGTCCGTGATTTTGATTTGCCTGGATTATAAATAAGGACAGTTCTGAAATAAGACCAGAAACCTTAATCTAAATGATTGTACGCAAGTTTCAAATGAAAAACTGTGGGAGGAAGCTTCATTGATTCATAATTGTGCAGTTTTATTGTGAAAGAAGAAAGAAATGGGTCTGAAAGCTTGTGGGGATTAGCAGGAAAGAATAACAGAACCCGCATTGACTGCATGTGTCACGTTCAGAGTAATAAACAACAGTGTTATTAGCAAATATAAAGCCTGTGATAAACAATACTGTGATGTTTCATTCACTCTAATAGGCAGGAACAGATAATTGGGACAAATAAAGTACTGAAACACATCTCTAACCACCTTTCTGAGCTGCTCTTAGAACAAGTGAATCAGGTCCTGGCATGCTGCAGAACTCAGCAGTAGCTTTGGAAACCAGCTTTTGTGTTTCACTAAAAGAGTATGTTCCCGTTGCTAATGGAAAACAACAGAAGCTAAAGACGATCGCTTGAATTGCCAGATCTTCTATTTTTTTCTTCTTTTTTTTTTAAGTGGTAATGAGAAGACAAGGAGACAATTCCACACATTCATCAAAGAGCTTGCAGAACCCTTTGGAATTTATTTCCCATTGAAGTCCCAAACATTTCTAACTATGGGTGCTTTTAAAACAAAACTAAAGTTATTTGTTTTATCTTGCAACACTCCTCTCCCCCTGTCCCCACATAGCAGCCTGTGCATGGAATAGGTCATTGTATTTTATTTTCATCCCATCTGTCCTTATCTTTCTTCTTCTTTTTTACAGTGCTTTTTCCATCATTATTTGAGAACCTGCTAGAGATTTGCCTGGCACAAAGGGTGCTAAGGGAAATGCTGGAGTTGTTCTAACGCATTTGTATCTGGGCTATCCTTAGACAGCAGGGGGGCTTCGTCATGTCAGCCATATTTTAAAGTTATGACAACATTAATCTTGACATTGAATCATAATTACTCCTCACCTGGGGTTTGATGTACCCAGAATTGCCACTTGCTGCTGTGAGCAAGTGTTTTACATTAGCAGTGATATAAGCCTAGGTAATGCTTAAAGTGGGAGGATAGGGGAAATGGGTCTTGGCAATTTGCTAAAGCTTTTTATATAGTCTTAATAATGTAAAATGCCAGCCTAGATTTCAGTAAACAGCACACACTGAAATGCTGCTGTTACAAATGCAGTGGTCTGGCAGCAATGGCTGACTTTCAGATCAAATAGATAGCAACACTTTGTAACTTTTAAATGAAAGAAAATCTTTTTCTGCTGCACTGACAACTCAGATCAAGTGATAAAAACTGTACTCTGAGCAACAATTTTGCATGTGTGCGGAATGCTTTGTCACTCTTCATTCACACGCTGTCCTAACTTGCATTCAAGAGTTTTGCCACTTTTACTTTAACGAAGACTCCAAATATTCCTGCTGTATAAGCACAGCCGTGAATGCACGTAAACTGAGGCAAGGAGATACTAACAAAAAGTCTGCGAGGGTAGGTTAAAGCACTGGCTTTTCAACTTTGTGAGCTGACTTTGAATTCCTTCATCACAAAGTTCCTGTGTGACTTTTAGCACTCAGTTACTGGTGCTTTGGCACATTTCACCTAACTTTGAGTATTAAAGTCATACCTAAAGAACACCTACACCTGAAAACTTGTTCTCCCTGGGTTTCTCCCGCAGTCAATTGACAAAGATGGAGAACTCAAAAGAGTGATTCAGATTATAGGTGGCCTGACTCTCCCTCTATCAGGAGCTTAAGTGACTAAGCATGTCAGCTGAACGCCTCGGCTTAGTGCAATGCATCAAAGACTTAGGACCCAATGGGATATAAGGACTTGAGTATCTAATCTAGGACTTACACAAAATGTACAGTAAGCACTTAAACTGTCATCCTTAGCTGACCCCTAATGTCCGAGGAGCTTAAAATCCTTAGCCACCTGACTTCTTTAGTTTAAAGTTCCCCAGGCACCTATAACTGTGTTAAGGTTTGGCAGGGATGAGCAGCCTAACTCATACCTAATATTGATTACAATGCAGCAACGAGGCTTTCTTCTGCTCAAGTCTCCTGGGGGATCTAATTCTAGAACACAATCTTAAAAAGGCCTAATAAGCATTTATAGTAATAGGGATATCTATGCGCTGCAGTGGTTTCCACCTCTCTTTTCAAGCAGATTAATGGTTGTCATCTTTTCTTTAAATTAACATCTTAGTAGTTCGAATACTTTGCAAAGATGTGGGAGATGTGTTCAATTCCACACTTTAATGGAGCTCAAACATTTCTCCATCAAGCACGTACCAAACAACAGGAAACGTGACATTCCAGCTGGAGGCAAAAGATAGAGAATGCTGATTTTCACTCTATCTGCTGAAGCTATAGTATTTAATAATCTGAATTTGGGTGGTGGGGATGAACGCAGAAGTGTAGAGAAAAAGAGACAAAAGGAACAATGTAACAAGAAAGTCAGGGCACTCGGAGGCAGGGATAAACCACCTTGCACTTAACGTGCAGGTACAATACATATTCCAGCAGTGTCTATAAATTAACATATACGCTCTATGTTTGCATTCTAGTTTATCCTGCAGTACTCATTTGCATGCTGGCATCCAAAGGATCTGAAAAGTTAAGCATAGATCCAATAAGAGAAGTGCCTAAATACTATGTTCTGTTCAGAAGCTTGTTACATGCTTAAGCTTTTTATTTGATATTTAAGTAAGATGCCTGAAAACAGATTTAGTTTTGCAGCGCTGTGTCCAAACCCTGAATCTCTAGCTGTAATAAAGCAGTGTTGGCATTTTCATACCCAACAGAGAAGAAAAGTTGCATGAAAAGATATACCTTGTTTAGATAACAAAGAATAAATATTAAAATGCCTAAAAGAGAGAGACCTAGCTTTAGCCACACAACATCATGATCACATTTATTCCTTAATGACTGCTAAATCTGCAGAAATACTTTCTTAACCTTACAGGTTTTGTGTCTGTCATATGACTTCATGTGTTTAAAGGGAAAACTGTACTCAGAGTCTGTTAACCAAGATGAATCAATAGTCTGGGTCCACTTTCTACTGGATGTATGCTCACACCATAGCTGGCAGCATCAGTTAAGGAGTGAGTGAGTACAAACTGATGAGTTATTTCCATGATTACAAGCAGTCTTCCTGTATTATTCTTAAGGAATATTGGTGAGATGTGAAGAAAGGTCCTACTGGTACTGATGGAAATCCAAGTCACTGTTAGCATACACAAGTAGTAAAACCGTAGAAATACACATTAGGTTTCAGGCATGTGTGTGTATATACAGACAGACATACACGTGCATACACAATTGTTGCTCTGTTAAGCTGCCCCTTGCATTGTTTTTTATGCCAATAAAACACAGATGTATAATACCACTCTACTTAGGAATGCAGGTAAGTCAGACTACAAACAGTGAGGAAAGCCATTGATAACAGGACTTTAAATGTTCAGTGGTAACACCCAATGATAAACTGTATTAATTCCTTGAGATACCAGTACTTGTCTTGTGTCTTGCAGAGAAGGATAAATTCACTAAAAACTTGTGAGGCAGCATGTCTAGTGAATATCATAATAAATATAATTAAAAAGAATAAAAAAACTCTGAGAAATTAGATGTGATTTTTCAAGATTTCTCTGATCACTAAGTTTACTTTATTGACCAATCTAAATCCAGTTTATTTTGATAAAACCTTTAATATATGTGTTCAATTTTGCCAAGTTTTGACTGAAAGATACATTTCACACAGCTTATATAGCCACATTTGAGCAAAATGAGTGCAAAAGGTATGAAAATGTTGCCTTAGACAGGTGACTTCCTGAGGGAAGATGAATTATAAACCATAAAGCACAGTGAAGAATTGTAGTCATGGATTTTTCCATGCCAACACGAGACATGACAGTCTAGCAAAAGGCTGGAGATGTTTTTCTGGGAAGCAACTTTATCCTTCTCAGATTCACACTGGTACTCATTAGCTTTTTGGCTGCAAAGTTTTGCTTGTTTGTTTTGTTTTATTTTGTAAATATCATGCTTAAAGAGAAAAAGAACATCTCAGAACTCATCCATGCAATACAAAGCTTTTATGTTCAGCATGATGTGTTTGTATTTTAAAGAAGTATCATAAAGTTTTCAAAACCCTAACTTAACTTTGACTAAAGAGGAAAATCTTGCAGGAGCACTATGATCCATAGACAAGATCCCCATCTTTCTGATCATTATCTCAGATCTGCACCACTACATTGCATCACACCAGCCATCACCTTATCTTCCTCAAATTTGCCACAAATTCCCTCAAGCAATGGGAAGGATGGATAGCAACAAACCTTTGTACTGAAATGTGTGCCCCATTGTATTACCTTAACCAGATCTTTCAGATGGTCCTTCTATTCTGTTTCTATTATATCAAAACTTCAAAAGCAGAGTTACATTTCTTCACAAATTGGATGAGATGTGGAATTACTGTGATGGCAGCTGAGCCACTGGAGGTAGTTATACTTGTCTCAGTCAATATAAAATGCCACTCTTTCACACACATACACTCAACTTACAATGCACAGGAGAATGAAAGAACTAAAACAATAGCCACACGCATATCTTATGAGTGTTTACTTATGAAAAATCTCCAGGGTTATTTAGCAGAAACACAAATGTTGGACATTTGTTATATACAGTTAACAATCAGATGTAAAAATATGCTGAAGCAAGCAAAGAAAATTTATCAGCCAATTTAAGGCTTCACACCTAAAAATAAAGTTCCTGGTTCTTTTCTTTGTCACTTCCCTTTTTGTGTGTGTAATTCAAAATGTGCATAGCAACAACAACAGATTAATATAATTCTTATTTGTAAAGCTACTGAATCATTTTTTAATTGTTTTAAGAGGGTTTTTTGCCTTATAATTTCAAATAGAAATAATTCTCATTATTAAAGAGAAAGTAAGGTCCCAAATAAAGGTTTGAATTGGATTTTACTGGTGTGTGTTTGGCACCAGGTGTATCCTCACTGCCTTTATTGAAGCTTAATCCTAATTTACACCCCTTAACGTTAAAGCGGAATCAGACCTTTTTATCACCAAACAGACAGTTGCTCGATTCATGCCCAAAACTTTTTTTTTCTTTCTTTCTTTCTTTCTTTCTTTCTTTCTTTCTTTCTTTCTTTCTTTTCTGGGCCTTGATTTAACACTTAAGTGTTAAAATTAGAACTTGAATACTAGTGCTATTAGTTTTACATAAATGAGAAAGGACTTTCCTCATAAGGATAGTTTCTGAGGTACTGAAGTCACTTAAAACACTAAATCCCATTGACTTTAAATTAAACAGTAATTGGATAAAAGATATTAAACACCTATGAAGAAAGGTTGGAAAGCTGACCTTACTCAGGTAAGAGTTCTAACCACTACTCTAGGGAATCATATTCATAATCTCAGTGGCCAAAGAAAATTAATTTAATGGAAAGGAAAGTTGTCAGAGGGATGCACTTGGAGTGAATTGCAACTTGGCATGTTACATTTTCACCTACATTTGAATGGCCGGTGTGACAAGGTTACTATTTCCCTAACAAAAATGTTTTTTCTACATTTCATGGAAACGCTGAGAAGAGAAGCTGGTTTGGTCATCTCATTCTTTTTTAATCACTCAACTTAGAACTCCTGTCTTCAGAACAGAAGTCACTTTTCATGTGCATTAAATTAATGTACATAGAACATCATGTATAGGATAATTCTTCCCTAATGGTTAAAACCATGAAGAAATCTCAAGATTAATGAGCCTGAAGGATTTTCAAAATGGAGAAGCCTTCTTTTGATAATTTCCCTTCTCTTGAATTTTTGGAAAAACTGAGGCATTTTCAAAAGCATCCATTTCATTCTGATGCCCTTATTTTTGGGGTGCTTAATAGGAGGCAAAATGGATACTGTGATCCACCCTAAAAAATGGAATGTTGAATTAGCTCAGAATTGTAGTCATGTAGATTTGACCAGATAACTGTAAGTGCCTCCAGGGAGTTCTGCACAGATCGCCTCAAACCTGACACCTACACGTGGGCAGATGAGTGCCTCCCCAGTCTCCATTAACTGTATTAGCTGGGTTGTCATAGACTATAACAGAAGCTTAGACATGCAGTTCACAGAAATACCATTATTTAAGTGTCTAAAGTCTCCATATGTTTCTGAATTTGTCAGCAGTATTCAGTTGCCCAAGGATCACAGACTAGCTGAGGTTGGATGGAACCTCTGGAGATCACCTGGCCCAAACCCCTGCTCAAAGCAGGGTTTAAACCCATGCTTCAAACCCAGTTCAAAGCCCGGTTCAAACCCCTGCTAGAGCAGGTTGCTTAGGGTTATGACCAATTTCATAAACTTGAAGAACCTGAGTCGTTCAGGACACTTAACATGTTTCTGACATGCCACTTTTCTGGAAAATGTAGAGTCATTTGGGACAGACTTGGGAGCCCAGCGCAATAGGGAGGGAGTAAGAAACTGATGAGCAGATAACTTTGCCTAAAGGAAATTATGTGTTTGTATACTCAGAAATTTGGGGTAATCTGACTTTACAATATATTGAATGGTACATTAAACAGACTAATACAAAACCTTCAGGCTTTGGAAAAAGGTGACAGCATCCTCATTGAAAGTCAGCCTAAACTAGCAGTTTGCCAGTTGATCCTCTTCACAGGTGGAGAAAGCAGAGATTTCTTGCTTTCTATATGGTCTGCTGTTGATTAAAGAGCAGTGAGGTTAACAACACCGTTATGATCAGCTGTCAGAATCCCTATACAAAAACATAGACTTCCTATACACCCTTCATTTGTGCCTGAGCAACCAAGCACCCAGATCAGTTATAAGCAAATATTTAAGGTCTGTAGTTATCTCAGTGACAATAGTATATTACACCTCAGGAAGTCTCAACACACTGATGAAGCAGGTCTTGACAGTCCTTTGCAGATGGAAGAGGGATTTGAGGGCCACACTTGGATTCTGATCTTTCTTGCATCATTTTTTGAATGTATAACTTTATGTAATTAGAGCTGTGAAGCACTTTCTGTCCTCATTTTAGTCAACTCTTAACAGATGTATTATATTATCTTCTAAGGTGTCAGGAATTAATTTAACTATTTTTGTAAGGTTTTTGTTTTTATTTATTTGTCTGTTTGATCTTAATTTGGAAGAAAATCAGAATATTTTTTCAACAGCTGAAATATTTTCAAAGTAGACTTTGAATCAGAGGTATAGGACAATAGTAAAAAGTTCATAATTAGTCATCGGTAATTAAGACTCATATGATTACAGCCAGCCATTTATGAATAGCGAACCAGTTAGTAGAACACAGATTCTGGATTTTTTTTTTTTTGTTTGTGTTTTTCTTCCAAAAACTTTGCTAAGTGATCCTACTCTTTTATAAAACCATAATCACTGTAACTATTTTATTAACATGTATAATTTATTGTGTAGTGTTTAAGATTTTTTTTTTAAGGTAGAGTCCATATCACCTTACTTTAATAATAAAGAAGTTAGGTGTCTATCTCAAATAATCTGTTGGGTTTTGGGTTTTGGGTTTGTTTGGTTGGTTTTTTCTGTTGTAAAATGAGTATCATCCAGGGAAAGATAAAATCAGTGCTAAAATAGGTGCCTTCTTTGGAGGTGACTATTCTTCCAGTGCCTAATGGGGGAGAGTAGACAACTGGTTTAGAATAGATACCAAAGTTTTTGAAAATTAAAACTAAGGTAGATTGATCCAGCCATTCATGTTAGCTATTATTAATTTATAATGTATAGTAGGAAAATAAATCACATATTATTGATTCTGGATTATGAGTAGGTTTTGTTTAATTACTTCTACAGCATCCTTTATATCTTTTCCAACCCTGGAGAACAAGAATTGTCATTACATATTACCTTCTCATCTACAGGAATCCAATGATCCTTAGATTTCAACTATAAGGATTCTCCTGACCAGAGAGTAAAACTGGTACTTGAAGATCTCTTAAAGTTTTAAAAACCCCGGGTTTATCTGTGACACAGCTCTTCCTCTTCACACCTGTGATAGTTGTACTTCAGTACTGGTTCAAAAGAAAAAAAAAAAAAAAATCTACCTTTTGAATCAACATCTCAGTCTCTTTCACTAATTCTACCTCTGAATTAAGATATCCTCTTCTGACAAACTTATTTTTCATTACTGTCATCACTTCACTTACTACATTTCACAGCACTACACAGGAAAATGATACAACATCCATCACAATTCCTACTAAGCTGGAGCAAAGTCCATAACAAGTGAAGTCTAGTTCTGCAATGTAGCTAGACTTTATTACCCTGCAGAATTTGTTTCAGACTATAGTCTGAAAAGTAAAGGTGAAAAAAACCAGAGTGATTACAAATGAGGTCTCCAAAGAAATAGGTAGAAATATTTAATGTAGATAATTATGCAAACAAGATTTTCATATCCTAAGTTTTAATAAAATTAGATTTAACAAAGCTCTCCAAGGAGGTGGCCCTTAGGAGTTTATCGAGATGAGCATTCTTAACTGAAAAAAAAAAAAAAAATTGAGCTTAAGGCTAAATTGAATTAAGGGCAAAGAACTAAAAAATATCGCTGAAGTACTGGACAGGAGTTGTGTACAACTTCTCCATTTTTTTTAGAATAATATTTTAAAAATATAAAATGTAGAAGAAGAATTAGAGAAAAAAGAGGACAGAAGAAAATCAGTCTTTTGGTCCATTTCAAAATATGTTTCCTATAGTAAGTACAAATAGTGGAACTGAGAGAACTTCAAGGTGAAATCAGGTGCGCTCAGCTGGCCAAAGTTAAATTAAGTCCCATTTTTCAAAGGTGAAATCTTAAGGGACTTAGGCTCCCATGTACTTATGTTGCATTTCAAATTGAGATTTTTTCTCTTAAGCTGCCTAGATGCTTCTGAAAACATTGCTCTGGGTAGTCTAATTCATAATTAGATTTTAAACTACTGGCTGTACTGGGAAGATCAGACAAAATTCAAATTTGCTCCATCTCTGCTAAAATCCCTCCAGAACTGCTATTCAAAAAAAAAGGGACAGATATAGTACAGGGTACAGTAAGCTGCAGGGGAGTTTAACTCTCCCATTTAATGTCAAGTGGAATCAAGGGTCGTGGACCATTTGACTCCTGACCTGTCTTCCCATTCCTCTTGAGGAGAAACCATGTTCACCTCACACAGCACCTGAACATCCTACTCATTAAGCTGTGCTGGTTTTTAAGCAATGACAAAACTAGTAGGTACATCTTGTCTTTCTGTCTTGTGTCTACTTCATAGTTAAACCACACAAATAACAGAGTTAATAATAATCACATAAACACACATGATCAGTTAGTGTGGCATTTAACCTACTTATCAAATCACATTCTTACTCCCTTATTACCCTCCTATTGTTTGGTCTTTTTACTAGATATCATTTTATCCGTGTGGGGGTATATTCCTCTTTCTCCATTATGTCACTTTTTCCAAAGTTGCTTTCCACAGTGCCCAAATTTGTAACGCACTGCTATCCAAATACAGCTGGATATTGCTTTGGTCTAGCTAGCAACAGCAAATCTAGCTCTACTGGTAAATCTAGTGTGTAAGCCACATCAGCGGAAGAGTGATGGCTGACAGATATCACCGCATTAAATCTATACCTGGTGATATGCAGAGGTGACACTGCTCTACTCTTCATTATGAAGGGATCATAGAGGTACTTTTCTAGCCTTAAAACCTATGAACTTAAGATGAGTGGAAATACTTTGATTTGATAGATCTTCCCTTTCTGGAGTTGATATTACTATAGTATGTGGTTTTATTTGTTCATATTTCTATAGATATTTCTTATCAAATGCAATTCTCTCTATATTTTTCCCCTGTATTATATGGCCCTGCATTTTATAATCCTACAGTGTGAACTGCATGGTTTCTTTGTGTCTACTCTCTTTGATGCAAATATCAATACACAGTTGCTGTTAAAATGCAATTTCTTTCCTGTTTAAAAGTAATCAATACAAGGAAAAAAGAAAGAGAGTAAAAATTATGTCTTTCCCACATAGAATATTATCATTTTTGTCCAGAGAGACAACTTTGGTCATATTATCTTAATTCCTGGGTGACACACGGGACAGAATTTCACCCAGCCTTTTCTGAGTAGAGCCTATACCTTCTAGTTGTTCTAAAATACACAAGTGCACATCAGTAAGGGCAAATAGAGGCTTGATCTGAATGATGGAGAAATTCCACAGAATAATATGAAAGAACATACAATAAATCAGGCACATTCTGAATATATCAGACTTATTGCACATGCACACATTGACTCAGTGGCGCATGGATATGGCACAGAGATCATAAGTCTTCTCTGATGAGGCTTCTGTATGTTCATAAATCCTTGACAAACTACACTGCAGTGAGTGGAGCTAATGGAGTAGGGAGGTAAATTCCCTTAAGCCAACCTAGTCAATCTGTGCTTTCACTCAGATATAACTCTTTCACCTTCATATTGCAGTTTTACAATGTAACCTGTGCCAGAAAAGTTGTAGAGGCCTTTAGCCCCCGCCATGGTTGGCTGTGGGATCTAAGATGTCTTTTCTTGGCTAATTCCACTGAATGTTCTCTCTACAAGATTTTGTGCAACCTGATGCAGAAAGGTGACTGAGAAAATCCTCCACCTAGGTCTTGAATGAAGCTGTTGAATTACCCTTAACCAATTATAAGGACCTTAAGCATTTATAACTCCAGGTGTAGTTTAACAGTCTAGGAACTGTAATTCCCAGGCAGAATCCTACTTAAATATTTACCACTGATCATGAGAAGACATGATCAAGGACAAGGAAGATCCTTGTTTTGACTCAGTAAAAGCTACGTCTTCTCACACCACCTTGCTTTTTCTTCATCTAGACATTTAGACATACCCACATACATTTTTCTTTCTGACAAAAGAATATTCCAGTATTACCCCACCACACCAAGATGCTCATATTGTGAAGTACTTAGAAAAAGCGTTATTATAAACAAGTGTTGAATTGTATTCACAAGAAGCCATCATAGGTATCTTCAGTGTGGAAATCATCTAACTACCCCAGAGACAGAAGTAATGTAACAGTATTAACAGACGAGAACTGCATATTTTTATATTGATGTTAGAGATGGCCTTAAGACTTAGGCATTAATAATTTCTGTGGATTCTAGGGAAGTTCAGCTTTAAATCCCTTGCACCCAATTTCCCACTGGAATGTTGGATTCATGTCAGATCAACTCGTAAAAGAAACATTACTCCCTGTATTATTTAAAGTTTCAAGAATCCGTGAGAGAAATAAGTGATCAGTTAATACTTGAAGCCCCACAAGAAATACTCTCAAGACATGAATTAACCACAGCATAGTTCCTAACCCTTATTTCACCTTGATTCCCTTGAAGAATGGAAGCTGGCAAAAACAGAGAGCTGGATTTAATGCTGTGTTTGTTACAGGTGCCTTATTAGGCCTCATGTAAGTTACATTCGGCACAGTTCAGATGGTTAACTTGCTTGTGACTACTTGGCTTGGTTGATAATGCAGAAAGCCAGGGTCTGCCATATACAGTTAACAGATACTCTGAAACAGAGTTGGCTTGAACTTGGACTTCAGATGAGTTGCATTGCCTAACTTAGGCATCTGTATTAGCAAGCCTGAATACATTTCTTAATCTTTTCAAATCTCCCCAAATGCAAAGTGGAATGATAACATCTTCCTCAGCTGACTGGCCTAGTACAAAAGCAAACACATTAAACTTCCTGAGTGGTTGACAACTACAATAATCATTAGGACTTTCCAAATCTCTGAAATAGTTAACCAGAGTCAATAGAGTCAATAGAGTCAATAGAGTTAACCTATTGTGAAAAGAGTCTGGTCAAAACAGTTTCTTGTTTGCCCAATAAAAATGAGTTATTAATCTTATCTCCTTGTTATTTTCTTAGCATGAGATATTCCCAACCTAGCTAGAGACGAGGAGAGGAGGAGAGAGGAGAGGAGAGGAGAGGAGAGGAGAGCAGAGCAGAGCAGAGCAGAGCAGAGCAGAGAAGAGAAGAGAAGAGAAGAGAAGAGAAGAGAAGAGAAGAGAAGAGAAGTTGGAAGGGACCTACCTAGTCCAACTGCCTCACCACAAATTTGTTTAGAACTAGTTCTTCTCTAAACTGCAAGAATTCTCTCACATGTGCAATGGTGTAACAGGAACAGTGGAACTTGATGATATGCACAGTTCAGCTAAGGCAGTATCCTGTCTCTCGCCATCACAAAAATAATGTCCTTTAATGGCAGGTAGAAAAATCCTGTGGTAGGCAGAACCGAGTTTGCTCTTTCCCCAGATTTGATATTCAACAGTCATGACATCCTCTTAGTGCTGAAACAGAAACGAATGTCATTTTGAAAATATATCATCATTAGTTATGAAACTTCTGGATATTGCTAGAACCTATGCAGCCTTCTGAAAACTGTAAGATGGATGTATTTTACACCTCTCCAATGCTGTACGCCTTGATTCACTTATTTTTCAGAATTTGAAGAAATGTTCTTGAAACCTGCAAAGCAAAAACACGCAGTACACTTTTAAATGTGTGCCTAGAGCCTTGACTGATTTGACACTTTAAAGTGTTACAACAATGTTTCAATAGTGAGGATGGAAAAATGGTGAAGTCTTGTTATAAGTGGTGGGTTGAAAAATCCTTCCTGAAACTGTGGATTGCCTCTCACTTAGACTTTCTCCTGGCTGCACAATGCAACACCTTTTTCCCAAAATGCAAGAAAAAGATGCTGCATGTGCTTTAAAGTAACATTTGTCTGTGAAAGGGAGTTGAAAGAAACAGTGTGTGTCCATCTGAACAAAATAACTGCAGGAAGCACCTCTAATTTTTAAATAACACCCTCATCACAGAGCTAACTTCCCTTAAACCTATGAATGTTTTGCATTTGTTGGCATTGAAGAGGGAGCTCTATTTTTTTAATTAGCCTGACAGCTTTCAGCAAAGCTCTGCCTGGCCTGCATCATAAAGGCAAAAATGTACTTACTGCAAGAGAAATCATCATTAGACAGTGCAGTTCACAAATATTAATGTTTTAAAATATACTAATTATGAAATAGTTATGTTAACAATGAAATTCAACATCCTGTACACTATTTTTAAGGTATCTATCAACTTTTCCTTTTTCACACTAAACATGTTATCAACATTTGAGGAAGCCAAGAAATGTGGGCTCTGCAATCACTACCAACATCCTGCTACGAAAGCACACATGAATGCATTGATCAAAATATGGAAAATTCCATAGTATTCAAATACAGTCTTGAAGAAAGTCCTAAGCATTGAAGGGAAGGACAGCCTGACTTTTTGAAATGCATGTCACAAGTAGCTGAAATTGCATGGTAGATAAAACTTTCCATTCCTCAGCTAAACCTAATTGGATGATAACTAAAAAGAGGCTCCAGTAAGCATACAAAGATTGGGAGTATAGTACCATAATGAAGTTGCACTTAGACTTTTCACACTTCTGATTTTGATGGCTATGATAGCCGAATACATTGATTTTTAGTATATTTTTTTCCTGCGTTTTTGCGGGAGCATGTACATTTGGCTTAATTTTCTCTCACATAATTCTGTAAACCCAGAGAAATTAATTGGAATTGTAAGTTTACACAAGGACAAGAAATATTTGGGTTTTTTTTCCAATCCAGTTAATTCCTGCCAGTGCTGGTTCATCCTTCTGTACTGTTTGCCTAACTTTTAACCTATCATATGTAACATTGGTTTTGTCAGACAGATTTCCTCTGAGGCTGAGTCATCATCTGCTACATACTATGCTATATCTAGTACCAGACAGTCCACAGCCTGTGTTAGCCAAGTTTTTACTCTGTTCTGCAAGAATAAAGACATCATAAAAAATACAATGGACATTAAAATGGCCTTTAAAAAAACATGGGATGCTTACTTCAAATATTAATCATCTGAGCAGAAAGGTGCCTTTTCTTCTCTTATGAAGATAATCCTCATTAATTTTCTCTGTAACAGCCACAGATAAGCTTTTTAGATAAGTTATACAACAAAGTAATGAACATTATTCTCACTCTTTCTATGCCATTTTCAGATGGATTTCCTGACTTCACATGTGTGTTCACCTGCTGCACTGCATCAGCTTGCTGGACAGGTAAGAAAGACAAGACAAACTTTAAAGAAAACAGAAATAACCTACAGATAGTTTTACACATTTGTAGATTGCCACAATTTTGCAGCTATAAAATAAAACAAGTGTACACTCAGGAAATGCATGTTCACTTCTTGTGAGGGATGGAGATCAACTGTGCCCTCAGTTGGCCCAAGAAATGCTCCAGAACCTGATGTTTTACACCCTGAAATCCAGCCGTGGCACCCACCATCCTCTGTTTGGCACCCAGGCTGCCCGCACAGTGCCTTACACAAGAGGTAAGTGTCTCCAAATTAGATGCAAATTGCAACAAAAGGCTGAGCAAGGAGTGGCCTATTTCAATTTAATAGGAAACAAGTTTTTAATCCTCCCACTCCCTGTGTGCTGTGGCATGCATAAGGGTTACAGATTTCCCTCGGCATGGCAGAGCTCTCGGAGGCAGTTAGGACCACACATTTGGATTTAAGCAGCTGCATTTCTCCCAGAGCTGTCTGTAGGGATCCTTTAATCTGGGTCTCAGCCTGTCCACAAACTAGCACTCGCTGTAATATGTCAAGAATAAACCTCTTTCTTTTTCAGCTTTAAGTGGCAGGGACTGTCCATTGCTGTAAGTATATTTATTACTCTGCCTATAATATGCTTTGGACATAGTTTGCTACGTTTATCATTTAGTATCAGTGCTGTATCAAACAATTTCTGTCAATTTTTCCATAAGTTTTGCTGTTAATGCTGTTCTGGCTATTTTGCAGGGAGTTGTTTTATAGGGAACTGGTCTACAATTAAAAATAACTTATCAAAAATCAGTTATTTTTAATCTGGGTAAACTCAGCACAATTCACAATAAGGTCCAACATCAAGTCCTTTTGTTACAACAGGGGCTGTAAAAAGGTGGAAATGAGCTTTGTGGGAGGGGGAATGTTAAACTCTGCTATTGCTTCATGCATACCTCATGGGTGGGATTTCAGACATAATCTGTTAAGGTGCAGACAGTGAGTTTGTAGGGATGGAATTGAGGGATGGGGAAGCAGAAAAAATTACTAGAACAGATCGTCTGTCTCATCTGACAGCACCATGGAAGCGAAGTTACCTGGGACAGCTTACACAGGTTACCACCATCGGAAGAGGACGATCACCCCCAGTGCCACCACTACGTTTCCTCCTAACTGAGTTGATTCCATTTTGTAGCCTGGCAGAAAACTATCCCCAGTCTGGCTGGTACTGAGACATGCAGACACAGAAAGGAATAGAATCTCCCCCAGCAACAGTGGGAAATTATTAGATGGCTCCAAATCAGCTGCGACCCAGGAGTGTATTAGGAGAGGTGGCTGAGCTCCCTTTTCTGTCCTTTTGCCCGTTTCCCCACTTCAGCCACAAGCACAGTCCCTCCTGGCCAACAGCAAGTTGATGTACTTGCAGCACTTGCCAAGTAGACGTGCTGTGAAAGGAAAAAAAGTAAAAGGAAAGGGTGAGAAGTGGTCCAACAGGCTCACCTCTACTGCAAGAGCTGCTTTGGGTGGAGATCCCCCCAGTTGGGTGGGAGGTGATCCCGGAGCTCATCGCAGCTTTCTGCATGAGCGGAAACAACACCTTGTCCCAGCACTTGCTTTGAAAATGGTGTGGTCTTCATGTCTGAACATCTAACTGAAGAAAGAGGAAAATCACCTGACTGATGTAACCGAAACACCTGATGATACATCGCCAGTATGAAGAAGAGAAGAGAATGTCTCAATGGCTGAGCTTTGTCCACCTGGGACTGGGCTATAGTACAGACCAGACATCATCATTGGGTAGGAAGATTTTCCTATCTATTCTTCTATGACCTTTCTGGCCACTAGACATGCAGAGCACAGTGGGGCTTTGTCACTCAAACCTTGATCAGTAAATACCACTCAGCAAAAACACGATCTTTTACTGCTCATCAAACAACTTCCTCCTTATCTTTCATACACCCCCTCTCACCTAAGCAAAGAGGAAGCCATTTAGCACCTAAATTTTTTGGAAATGTAATTTAGCTCTCCCTGCAGCCATAAAGAGGGAGGGATTAAAAACCTCCCACGGGAGAATAGGATCACTGGGGATGTCAGTGCCTGGGTCTCCAACACGGAAGATGCACAAAGCGTGATGGCAGTGTGAGTCCTTCAGCTTCCCCAGGGCTGGGGCATCTTTGCTGACATCTGTGCAGGGTCTGGCTCATCTACTGTTAATTCAGCCTGTAACGCAGCTCAGAGAAAGGGATGCATCCAGCATTTCATATTTCTTTAAAGAATGCAGTCCTGCTGCTGCCAGAAATCTCCAGCACAGTAGGAAACGGTGCATTTAATGCCACAGTCCTCAGCAGTAAAGGAAAATGATTGAAAGAGTTGGGATGGCCCATCTATATGTAGTCACAGTGCTGCATTGAAATAATTCACTGGGTTTTCCAGGGTTGCTTGTGCTCCTCCATTTACATCCACCTTTGTGCCACACTTCATTCTGGTAACACTTACCAACACCCACACCCCTAGGCATAAGACTCTTTCTTCCACCTGAAATCAGGCTCAGTTTAGAGAGGAAATTTTCTTCTTCGAATAAATGCTATTTATTACCTGCAGGGTAGTTAAATGTTTCACATAAGGGTGTGAAAACTAGGTGCTTAACCCCATTTTGCCTCAGTCAGCTGTTCTAATAAATTTTGCAAATAATTTGTCTCTGTATCTTGTATGTAGAATGTATATTCTTGGTTTGGTTGTGTTGTTTGCTCCACCTAGTTAAGGCATAATAATTCTCTGGACAGGCGTTTGTGCAGCACCCTTTGGGTCAAGCTCTAAACTAGATTACCATTGCCTCAATGCACCCTTAGCTATGAGGTTCAGTACAGCAACTGTGTGCAGATCAGATCTGGCCTTCATTTTCTGTTTGTCTCATACTCTAAATACCAGTTTCATCATGTACAGCAAATTAGACCCTTTAAAAAGAAGTTTAAAGCAATCTGATGGAAAGTGAATCTCCTCTAAAGACTTAAATATAAATGCTTAGATGTGCCAGCTCTGGAAGCTGGTTGAAAATACTTCATGGAAATGATCTCATTCCCTAGTCAGTCTTTGCTTTTTGGCAGCCATTTCTCATGACATTTAATACTTATGAATAAAAGTACTTCTCGGTATGAATCAAGATCTGAGTAAATAAAGGTAAGGGAAACCTATTGCAACAGTCTTGAGACATTAAGCATTCTGTAATAATTGCCCATGGACATGCTCTTATCCTGTAACAAACATGAGGTAACAAAACCCATGATGAAAAAGAGACATATTACCTCCTATTTTTCACTGTGTATGTGGAGAAAGAGCAGACACTTGAGGAATCATAGTAGGCAGATATTCATTGCCAGCTCTAGCTTATCATGGGATGACTGGACTCAGATGCCTGCACACTCAGGATCTAGACTTTTTTATGTTATTTTGGGGGGACTTTGTCCTTTTGACTTTTGTATAGCTATGGCTTGTGGTGAAGACCTTTTCATGTCAGACGTGGTTCATTCTGGCTGGTGACCATTATTCTCACTGGTGAGGCCTTCTGTGACTTCTTTACAAGAGCAAAACTCATAAGCCATAGTTAATAAACCTACAGGTTTACTTTAAAATCATGACTTTGAAAAAGTAATAAACTCAAGGGATTTTTTTTCTCTCTGTCTAGTCTGGTCTTTCTCAATCTTTCAGGATTTCATCAGAACTGCACAAGCTATAAGCAAAATAAAAGTTATGGTTCCTTCTTAACCAAGGGACTACGTGGGCTGGAGATCAGGAAAAGATACTAAGTGCCTCTTAGCCATGTATTAAAGAGCACAAAGGTGTAAGTGCAAGAGCTACAAAAGAGTAATCCCTCACTCTCTGCTATTGAAATCAGGTAGACATGCACTTCGAAAGGTTTCATTTTTAATAGGAGGGGAAAAGCTTCAGAGAGGCTTTTGTCCAAAAAAATGTATGAAATACAGGCTTTTTTGTTAACCCCTTCCCAGGAGGTTGACTTTGGGAAACATTTCTTGTGAGACTGACTGGCAGAGATTTGAACCCCTTGCCCGGTTTAGACTGGCGAGCTGTATGGCATGACCGAATGTCCTACCCTTCTGACTTGGAAAATTACAGAAAAGGGATAGTACATTAAGAAAGCTGCATCTTAATCACTTCCACTTCATTAAATCAGTCTACTTCCCATTTGAAATCAGCTAGGATGAGGACATGCAGCAGAATGGACTTGCAGTGACTGGCAATCTGTAATATTAAACATGGCTTGAAAGCCAGTTAATCTATCACATTTTCTTTCAAATTTTCCATTCTTTATATTCCAGCAAACCCTTGCAAATGTGCAGACAAGTATTAAAAATGTCCTGATTTAAATAGGAGGTGAGCATATTACCACAATTTAGTTCAGCGTCATTATCAGGCTTCTTATGCACCACTGAAATAAAATAAATGGAGCCATATTCTCATGATGGTATGCCAATGAAAACACTGTTTGTGTCCTAGTAATATAATCTGTAACTGAACAAGTCACTGTCCTGGTTTCAGCTGGGATAGAGTTAATTGTCTTCCTAGTAGCTGGTACAGTGCTGTGTTTTGAGTTCAG
>JAVJGG010000090.1:702455-785989 GCA_035590195.1 Aviceda cuculoides | reverse complement strand
AGTGCAGGACCCGGCACTTGGCCTCGTTGAACTTTATCCAGTTGGCCTTGGCCCATCGATCCAGCCTGTCCAGATCCAATTACAGGGTTGATTCCTTTTGCAGGTGGTGAGTACTATTAGGCTGTGAGGTTACTATAGTAATTATTCTTGTTTTTAAATAGTAGAATAAAAGCTAGAGCCAGAGTCTATTTAAAGTGAAAATTAGATCCACCTACTGCCTGGCAGAGTTGAATAAAGAACTTTTTATCCTGATTTTATCATACTTTTTTATCATACTTTCCTCCTTTTTATCATACTTTCTCTTTTTCCCGGAGTTTTAATTTTCGCTCAGACATGTAATTTATTTATTCTGAGGGGGTTGGACATGACATTATATAGCTGGGCAGAGGATCATTGGCTATTCAGGACTATTTTGGGTAGACAGGGAGTCTGGTACTGCCAGGAAAGTTTACCAGCGCTTTCTCAAAGTTCTGAAAATAAAGTAGAAATATGTCAAGAAACTTACACTGTTATGAGTTAGTTTCGCATTTAATTAAGTACAGCAGTTGCTTTTTCAGAAATGAGCTGACAGATATCTCATGCAGCTGAACTGCAATTAACAGCTTATATTAATACTTATGAATATTTGGGTTAGCGCCAGAACCACCCCCAGCTGCATTCCAGCACATACCCTGCAGCCAGTACCAGCTGTGGGGACATGGTGGGTGCACTGCTCCGTTGACACCTCGTGCAACTGGGTGTCTCACATCCTCTTAGCAACTTGGGCTTGGGCCATGTTTTGCTTTTGCAGGAAAGCAATCAGAGAACACGATACTATGGGTGGATTTTTTCCCTAGTAAGAAGTATAATTTACTGTTCTGCTAGATTTTGCCATTAGAGATAAACACATACCTGTGCACATATGCGTGTAGGGAGATATAAAGAGATAGTCTGCACCAGAGTAAGTACAGTGATCTCAACCTCATGAGAAATACACAGAATGAATATATCAATTATGAGCATATTAATGTCATGGGGAGACACTCTGTGTTGTTTCTGGTCATTCTTAATCCAATAAAATCATCTGGGGTTTTATCTATGAATTTAGAATATGATAAAAAAAAAGACTTCAGGAAACTAAAATGAAAGGATTCTTTTTTTAGACTCTCTCGGAGCTGCATATCAAATTGTTCAGAGTGGAAATCAGAAGATGTTTACTTCTGCCAGTCTTGCAGATTCACGTCAAGCTGTGAAAGACCAAGTTATCTTTTTACTGGCTATATGATGAAATGTAAGATAAAAGTATAGCAGGGACAGAGCTGAAAGCTGCCCTCTGTGTGCATCAGGACATTGCTCTGCCACATCCTCATTCGAGTGCTGTGCTGCTGCGGGGAGTGATGGCAGCTGGACCTGCGTGCTGGACCGAACCCCTCACTCCTCGGAGGGGTGGGTCACTGCTGGCCTTCACCTGCTTTGGCCCAGAAATGTGTCTTAGCTGTGAGAAGCTTTTCTATTTTTGAAATAACCCTGGCTCTTGAACTGGTCCCATATCTGTCTGGATCAGTATCCTGTCTCGTGTATTGGATGCTCTTAATGTTTTCTCATAGCAATGAGCAGCACAACTTGCAAAGAAACATTTTCTTTTAGAATTTTAATTTACTGTCTCTCACCCTCACTAAATCTATATTTATCCCTGTACGTGAGAAAAAGGAAACAGCAAGATCTCTTGTGCTGGTGTTTATGTCATTCCAGATACTTAGGAGGAGGTTTCTGACTGCAATACATGCAATATCAAAGGACATGTTCTGAAGGCTGATGGAGCCTTTCCTGTGACCCTCCCTGAAGATCATTGGAAAC
The DNA here is from genome assembly GCA_035590195.1 of Aviceda cuculoides. Classification (NCBI taxonomy): domain Eukaryota; kingdom Metazoa; phylum Chordata; class Aves; order Accipitriformes; family Accipitridae; genus Aviceda; species Aviceda cuculoides. Next base: position 784,153 of record JAVJGG010000090.1, on the reverse strand, counting down.
ACAAGACTAACAGCTCCATCATCTTCAGCCTCTCTCTTCATCTGTGGGTTCAAAATTCAGAGCAGCCTCACTGACCTAATTGCAGCTCCTTCTCTGCAGGCTCTCCCAGTTCAGACGCACCACCCGACCGAAAACCACTGCTCTATGCGTACCTCCTATCACAAACAGAGAGCTTGTTGTGATCTCTATCTTCCATGACATCCAAATTCTTGGTTTTTTAATTTACATTTGTTCTTTACAGAAGGGTAAAACTAAGAACATTTCTGTTTACGTTCTGTTTCTGTTTTTGACATTTTTATCAGAAGAAAAGCAATGAGAAATGGGCATTCTCTAAAAGGACTAGAAAGTGGGATTCAGTCTCCAGCAGCCACGTGGATTCAGGCTGACTGAAACAGCTTGTGAAACAGTACCATCTTCTCAACTGCTCCAGAAAGTTGAAATTCAATGAAACGTCACACCTTTTTAATTTCTTTAATTAAAATAAAGTAAGAGAAGAAGAATCAATGTAATTTATGTTTCCCTTCTATCTACAGAATATATGTAAACCAAGAAGCATGATACTAATCAGAATCGGTTATGGATTTGCAGCTGACTGCTAGTGCTTTACCTTACACTGCTAGTCAAGCCAATCATCGCTAATGAAGCCATATGTTGCAAACAATGCGCCTGCAGCCTGTCCTCTTCAAACTACAGAAATTTATTCCCAGTAAAGCTCTGCATCCCTCACCCTCCAGATGCAGCAAGCTCCTGCAGCCTGGGGCCAGCGCAATGAGAGCCTCGCGCGGGGCTGGTGTGGTCCCGTCCTTCCCCTCCTGCTGCTTGCAGCTCCGGTGCCTGGGGTCAGACCCCAGGTGCACGTTCCTGCATTTTGTACTGCTAAGCTTCATCCCAATTACGTTACTCCAGTGCTTAAGGTCATCTTGTTAATTCTGTGCAATAGACCAGCCCCCTCCTGTATTGACAAGATCTCTCCAATTTGCATCGCCAGCAAACTTCCTCAGCGTACTCCCTCTTTCTCTGCCAGTCATTAATCAAAATTTTGAAGAAGTCTCATTCAAGAGCCCTGAGCAATGTCCCCGGTAGCTTTCCATAACCTGGCGCATGTCCTCCCCAAACTGCTGATGTCCCTCATGAAAAGCGAGCGGTCCCAGCCCCATCCTCTCCAGCCTCACCAGCAATTTCCCTTGCAGCAGGGTATCCACTCGCACGGCCACGCGCCGGCGAACGTGACCTCTGCGCTCCTTGCAGGCACCAGAATGACATGAAGTGTGGAGATAGCCACAAAATCACAGAGTAGTGGTTTTATTCTCTTTGCCCCTCCTCCCTCCCGTCATCCTGCCGTGGGGGAAACCTCAGGGAAACGCAGAAGTTATAAATCAAAATCCTTTTTCTGCCTGGTGTGAGATGAACCATGCGGAGAATAAGCAAGACTAACACCACGGCTGTGTGGCCAGGGCACAGGTGAGGCCCCAGCCCCGCCGGGCCGGCCTCCCCCGGGCAGGACGAGGGGCTGCAGGGCCCCCATCCCTTCTGTGACATGGCGGCCCTGACCCGGCCGGGCCTGCGAGGCCGCAGCCGCTCCTCTGGGAGCCGGCAGACATGGCCTTCCTCTGGGCTGGGAGCCAGGAGCCCTGACCCGCAGCCGGGGCCGGCCGGCATGGCCTGCACGGGCCGGGGAGGGCATCCAGCCGCCAGCTCACCCTACCTCACGTGAGGCAAATGCTCACTTATTAAAACCAGAAATGACGACGTTTACATAAAGTAACCTCCAGAGGTAGGACCCTAATGATATTTAAACTAAGTAATGCCGTCTCGAAATAATTTAATAAACTTCCGGTGTTAAACCCATTTTATTACTGCAAAGGATCTCAAGTATTTTTAATTTTTAGAAGCTCGTGTGTCCTACTATTTGATTTTTATGATTAAAAAAGGTAGAAGCGGCAGTCACTTACTTTGCATGAGTGAAAGCAGCACAATTGTGCACATTATACCAATGAAATAAAACCATACTCTCCCATGATTTGCTGTATTATTAATAGTGCTGCCAAGCTCATTATAATCTAATTTAAAGACAGATCTAGCACAGAGACATACGAAGGATGATCTGAGTTCAGGCCCTACAGCAAATTGCTTGAATCTTGATCTAATTACCCCAGAACAGCCAGTGTTACCAGTGGTTCCTATTCGGCAGGGAACTTTTGAAAATTAGCCTGATCAGTGTCAGAAAATTGGAGGAGACAGGAGACATTTTAGGTGTTTGCACTTAAACAACTCTCTGTGAGTGGTGGATAAAGGAACGGCGAGTGCTCTGGGACCCCTTGAGGTGCCTCAGTTGTTCATCCCTGGGCCAACTTTTTGGTGACTGGGCGCTGGGATGTGGCCGCGGGAGCAAGGAGGTTTCCCTGTGCCGGCTGACAGCAATTAGAGCCTCCGTGACGACTTCCTCGTGCCGCAGCGGCGTCCGAGGGCTGGCGAGCCGAGCAGCAGATCAATGATTATTCATGCCTAAAGTTCAACTACATTTTAAAGCAGCAATTGAACTGTTTGACCTCCACCAAATGCTTTGCCTGGCTGAAAACTGCAAGCCAGAAGATAAATCCATGCGTTTTAGTAGGCATTTGAGTCATAATCACTCTAGGACCCAATACATAACCGAATATTGCTCTTAATTAATGAGACAATTAGACTTTGATTATGGCACTACAGTACCCATTATCATTTTTATCTATCATGACCCTCTCGCACAAAGCATCCACGTTTCCTTATATGCCACTGTATTTCTGTCTGGGATAATATTAGAAAATAATTTATATAATGGCATGGACTGGACAAGCATTCAAATTGTCTGTGTTACGATCTGATTGGCCAGGATAACGAGCAGCCAAAACGGCCCAGAACTGAGTTACAGGCTCACTGATCACAAGGAAATGATGCCCAACTGGGGCACAAAGGTCTGTTTAGCATTTCCAGTGCTTTACATCACGCTGAGGAGGTCACTGTGCCCTGCACTATGGCTCCCCAATGCCCTGGGACCCCACAGCACTGGGGACGTCCACTTCCTAACGCACACTCTGCAGCAACCTTTTCATCTTCCTCATTCATATACATTTTCTGTAAAACCACCTCAGCTCCATTTCATCTTGGCCTTGGCCAACCTTCCTGCCACCACCCCACAGTTCGGTGGTTGATCTCTTAGCTGCCCAGGTGAGCAGTGGTTGCACCAGGGAGTCCCCTCCCTGCTCCAGGGACCAGCAGTGCCCTCCGGGACCCCCACTGCAACTCCTCCAGAGCTGTCCCTTTGCTTTTTCACCTAGGTCTCAACCAAGACTTTATGTAAAGGCTCTTATGAAACTTAGCACCAAGGGAAATACGCATAAATAAATTACAATGTGTATTGCCTAATGCCACATCATGCTGAACGACTTCAACGGGTGTCATCTAGTGATGTGTAAAACATATGAAATGCTCTACCTACAGCTTTTGGGAAGAAAAGGAGGTTTTGTCTAGCATGTAGATTTATTATTCGTCGGTGAACTCAAACATTTGCTATTTAAATTTTTTTGCCTCTGTATCCAGAGAAAACAAAACAGACGATTCAAAGTGCCTCTATGTTAATACTTCTTGGGTTTCCAAATGCTTATATGAGATCAAATCCACTAACATTGTATCAACTTTCCTTTCATATGAGATTTTCCATCAAGGCAGATTTTTGTTCAACGAGTCAAGGAAAGTGTACTCAGTGGCAGGCCCAGAGACACCAGTATAAATCAGTGGGAATAGGAAAGTAAAAACCCAGCCGTTCGGAGCATCCATCCTCCAGTTGTCACTCTAGACATGGAGATATTATCTATAAAGCTATCTCTGATGGTCTGCAGTATTTAAAATATTACGTACCCTGCCAAAAATACTTGTGTTTTACATAATGCTGTGCCATATTACAGCTCTGGAAAGAGCCGCCTGGTCCTGTTTAATAGGAAAGCCCTTCAGATGTTCAATCAACTCAAGAAAAAACTCTCTGTCACAAAGGCACTGCTTTTCAGTTGCTGTTTAACAAAAACCAGAGAATCGTAGACCATTGTACTTCAACTAGCAGCTAGTGTCGCAAGAAAAAAACAACCCCCCCTCCGCTGACAACTGTATCTGATAACCATACCATGAGCACTGCAGTTTCCAACAGTGGAACATCAGCACTTCAGAGAGAAATAATCAAATTTTTCACAAAGTTTATTTAAGGCGGGGGATTATTTCAGTTCTGACTTTTCATGACTTTAGAAAGCTGTTCTCATAGACATGTAAAAGTAACCTAGTAAAAATAAAATCCTTTCATACGTTATGAAAACCTCTGGAGAAGAACTCCAGGATGAGCTATTTGCTGCAACAGACAAATTATGGGCAATGTCTTTGATGGGCAGCTGTCAATCAGCTCTTTCTGCCATTTTTGTGACCACTTATGTTAATGGGTGTAAGTATAGAAAATGCATGGTAGCAGGTCACTAGATTTGGACTGCAGATATGGAATGCAAATAATCTACAACAGTTTAGCATCAAGTAATTGATGGACAGTTGAACAATATTAATTACTAAGCGACAGAGGCTGGATACCACAGTGATTGTGGACAGTTGCCCTTCATCTCTGAAGAGATGGGTTCAGGTCTTGGTCTCGATTGCAAATGAAAATTCATTTGGTAGCCTCATCCTTCCCCCCTTTGCTGAGATTAAACACGCATCCACTGGCAGTGTTTGGCTCTACCAGCACAATTGCCAGCCCCTGCACCAGAGAGCTGTGGAAGCCGAATCGCAGGCGAGCAGCAGCTCCGTCACACAGAAGTGCATGGGAAGCCTTCCCGGCCCTGGCCCATCGCGTCCCGGGTGCAAGCGGAGCTTGGGGGGTCTCTGCCGCTAGCGCTAAATTCACCCCCAGCATAAACTGCAGAAGCTGAAGCAGCTGCCAGGAAATGGAACTTTTAAAGTGAATGAAATTCAAGGGAAAGGAAATAAGAAGTACAATGCCTCACAGCGTGCGTCAGAGGTCCCACATGCAGCCTTATGGACAGGCACAGTGCACGGGCTGGTGGCGGGCGTATGAAAACTGCGAGGACACCAGTCTGTGGCACCGAGGAAGGTATGACAGCTTGAGGACATCTCGTGGCACTGTGTGGGCCTTGTTAGCTGGAGAGGAAATCCACATTCACACAAAACCCTGCCCAGAAAAAGATTTTGAAATGAGAGACCGGCTGGCAGCTGCGGAGGGGTGGGAGAAGGATCCCTCCCCTGCCTGAACTGCTGCTGGCAGGATGCTGCTGCGGAGCAGGGACAGGGATGGGGAAAGGGAGAGGGATAGGACAGGGATGTAGCTGCCGCTGCGCCCAGCCAGGACAGCAGGAACGAGCAACCGCCCGGGGCTAAGCCTGGCCTGTGAAAGTTGACATCGGCTGGGCGAGCGCAGGAGGGGACAGTGCAGGTGAGGCAGCCAAAAGGATGCACAGCTGGAGGGAGGCTCTGCTGGAATGAACGGAAAGAGCCTCTCCCCTTCCTCAGCAAGGGGACATGGGGAGAAGTCTGACTTTAACAGCTTCCAGTTCAGATAGCATCTCATACCCGTTTTACTACCTCTGCTCCACTTTTTACTTTTTTCTTTTACTTTATATTTGGCATGCTGTCTATGCAGCTATGTCCAAATATCGAATGGTGCCATTTAACTCTCATTCTTTGATTAGGCTGCAGGCGTTAAAACTCAGATGCACTATATCCTGGAGACGCTTAGTGTGTTGCAAAAACTGGTCAGCTGGTCTATGGTCAATAGGGGTGCCTTGAGATCCAGACCGGTGTAAACAAACCACCCTGCCTGGAGAAGGTCAAAAGGAAAAGGTGGGTAATAATATTCAGAGAGCTGCATTATTTCCACAGAGTGATGAATATTCCATAAAACAATTTGGGAAGCAGTTTATTGGGGCATTAGCAGCAGCACTTTATAGCTCTGTGCACTGCACTGTCTTTCAGTAAGTGTTATTAGAGCTGTACCTGAAAATTGCAGTGTTAATATGCTCCTCATAGTGCTGGGATTTGATCTACTAATAATGATCGTTTGGGACTTGCAGGTTCTGCGTGTGGCAGGGCTTTCTTCTGCTAGAAATAATAATAACCAAGTAAAATACATGCACACTCACATTCCCAGTGTAACTAACAAAATTGTGCTAAGCAATTTGTAGATATGTGCTACAAAGCAATAGGCAAATTGCACTCCTCAAATTTTCTCATTTCCTTTCTTTTACATTTCATTATGATTTGGGCTAAAAAGTGTTTGGATAGACACCGTGGCAGCCGTTTCCCATGGCACTTTATGAGTTGAAGCATACAAATACTTTCAAAATTCTTATTCGAGCCACCTTTCAAAATGTCACCCTGTGTCTTTCTACACCTTAGGGAGATATCGCATCTGTGATCCCACGCAAACAAGAAGAATCTCATGTCTGGGCCTGCAAATCTGAGAGGTTTTTGATGGAACAGCCGTCTGTGGGGGCAGGCACTGGGAGGGTGCACTGCAGGACCTAGCTCCACCACAGTGCATGCCCCAGACCATATTTCACAGGAGCCCTGCCTGCAACACTCACACGAACTGCAGATCGACCATTCCCCTGTGTATGCCTTCAGAGACAGATTTTAGGACATTTGCCAAGATCTGACAAGCTTGCTTTGTTTATGACATGGACCCTTCTCATATTTGTATTAGTTAAGTCAGAATATGCAGACGCTGACAACGAGATACTGCCTATATGGTGGGTTACACTCCTGTCAGCAAAAGCACGTCCCCCTGGACACCTGCAGAGCTATTGCTGCGTGAACAAGTGTGCACGTACTCGTTACTATTTCATAGTCTGAACACATGCACACGTTTTAAGCCTGTGAAATAACACCCTACCTAGAGCCTAGTGTCATGTTTTCTCTATTTCCTCATATGGTCTGGGAGGGAGAGCAGGACCATCACACCTCTTGTCCTGTTCAGCAGCTGTTGGAGTTACAGGAGACCGAGCGGCAGGTCCTGACTTCCCACTCTGTGTCCTTAGATAATAAGGGCATAACCCATCTTTCTTTTTGCCCTCTTTCCCACCTAGCCTGTAACTGGAGCAGGGCCCAGTGGCAGTAAGATAAACAGAGATGTACAGAGCCCAGGGATGGGGAGCATTTTGTTCCGTTTGAACGGAGCTGGAAGGAGAGCCCCAGCTCAGCTGCTGCCCAGAGCTCCACGACCCACCACCTCGGGCAGCCTTGCAGCCTGTCTTCCCTGGTGCTGGTCCTGCTGGGGTCATAAGATAGGCCTTTTACTTCTGCCTTTGGATTTCTCGCCTTGCCCAGGTTTTTGTGTCCAAAATTTTCTCTGCCTTTGGTCTGTGACAAAAGCATCAGATTTCCTCCCCATCGCCTTGCCCTGCTGCTGAAGACATCTCTGCCTGTGCCTCATCCCTCTCCAGAAGCAGCACACGTCAAATCCTCACAGAAATCACCTCTGTATTGATACATTTTCTTCACCGAGAAGGAGAAAAGTATATGTAAATATATTCAAACTATCAATTGCTGGTGACCTTGCAGTTGTGAGAAGCAATGCTATTTTTCATTTGTCAGGCATTTCAGCTATACTAACTGCTGTGGTGAGATATAGCTGAAATCTCTGCTTAAAAGTTCCCCAATTATAGTCCATATGTCCAACCATTTGCAATGAAAATGGGAGCTTCATTTCATCCATCATAGCATAATATCATCCTTCCTGTGCTGTGCTTTTGTATCTGTTTCCTTCTCGCTCTTTTTTTTTTTTTTTTAATATCAAATTGGCTTTGAAATTTGCAAGCTTTTGCAGTATCATGGAAGATTAGTGATCAGTGAGTGAAGTAATGTCAGCAGAGGAGTAGCAAGGAGTGATTTTGGATCATTAATCATCAGAGCATGCCCCAGTGCTGTGCCAGTGCTTCCAGCAGCATATCCCACAATGACTGGGGGGCAGTGGTCAGCCAGATTTCCCCCAGGGGAAGAGATGCTCACGCCTGTGGTCAGTCCCCATCTCTCATTGCCAAGGTGAGGATGTCTGACTTAAGGGGTAACTTGAGCTTTGCAGTTCCTACTGGCACCCAAACCTGATTTATGAGGTTCTCGTGCCTTTTAGATAACGCACGGAAACAACGTCCGTCTGATTCTCCCAGCACTTAACTTTTACTGTGAAAAGTCCCACCGGTATTCAGTGCAGATTTAAAGTCACTGCGGGATTCTGTCATTGTTACAGGTTTTGTCCAGAAAGTGAGTGAGAAAATTCAATGAAGAAAATTACATCAGGAAATGTAGAAATACTGGGAAAGACGGACCTTCCTCCCGAGTTGCAGTCACAGGCTGAGCAGGGCTCTGGTCCTGAGTGGCAGCCACAGACCCGCTCTGTGCTGGCCTTGCACTCCTTCCTGCTGGGACAAAACCCCACCAGCACCTGGAGAAGGATGGATGCTTCTTGCATGGAAATGCCATGTAACAGTCCCAAATGTTCAGGTTTTCAGAAGTCTCCATTGATATCCTACCTCTGCCCCCACAGCCAATGTGAATGTTTTTCCCCAGTGAGAGCAGAGCTGGGCTAATTCCTGATGATGTGGAAGGTCCCAACTTTTCACTGTGATCGCTGATGGATTTCACGGGAGAGACGAGCATTAGAACATCTCAGAGCCTGCCAACAGTTCTTCTAAAGAAAACGTAAATTTAAAAATGTATCAGTGACAATTTATTTCTATGACATTTTTAACACTTCTGTCAAGCACACATTTACATTAAAAATGAAAAAGAAACTGAAATAAGAGACAGGGATGAACTGGAACAGATCAAAGAAAAATGCTAAATCCTTAAGCCACTGCTCCGTGTCTAACTCCCTGCCCTGTGACAGTCTAGTGCTGAGTAAAAGCCTTCAAGATCTCTTGATATTTCCAAGAAGAACAAGTTACTAGACTTGGACGTAGAAGGCCCGCGCTGGAGCAGCCTGTGACTGAAGATCGGCCCCAGGCCAGGGCAGTTCGTGAGGAACTGCAGCCCGCGCAAAGGACTCACGTTGGAGAAGCTGGTGGAGGACTGTCTCCCGCGGGACGGACCCCACGGCGGAGCAGGGACCGAGCGAGGGGTCCTCCCTCCCCCTGAGGAGGACGGAGCGGCAGAGACAAGGTGTGGTGAGCCGGCCCCAACCGCCATTCCCCGCCGCCGGGGGGAGGAGGCAGAGAGAGAGAAGCGGGAGCGGAGGTGAGGCGGGAAGGAGGGAGGGCTGGGGGGAAGGTGTTCTCCGGTGGGGGTTTCCTTCTCCTGGTCCTCGTTCCGATTCGAGTGGTAGTAAGTGACATGGCTTCTGCTTCTTCCCCAAGTTGAGCCTGTCTTTTGCCCGAGACCGTAAGTGGGGAGCGACCCCTCCCTGTCCTTGTCTCGACCCACCAGCTTTTCTTTCTATTTTCTCCTCATCCCACCGTGGCCGGGCCGGGGGGGTGGCGGCGAGCGAGCGGCTGCCGGGGGCTTCGGTACCGGCTGGGCTGAAACCTCGACACTTTCCTATTTGCAGTTTTAGTCAAAATTTTTCATAGCTTTTTAGGGTATTTTTGTGATATTCGTGAAAGCAAAATCACAATCATTATACAATGGGCTTCTGGGATTTATTTGTCGGTAATGGGGTAACTTTGCTGTAAGAAGCAATAACACAGTAATGAAGGTGCTGCCCATTGTCTTTAAGTACATCTTAAGTATAGTCATTACATATTGAATGTATATAACTCCATCTTTATGACTGGCTTTTTCATTTTTCCTTTCCCTCACTTTACAAGAGCATTACTAAGCTAAATTAGCCCTTCCTGAAAGTGAAAGGCTTAAGAGTTTGAAAAAGATTAGAGAGAACATGAGGAGAGGATGGGAATGGGGAAAATGAGAGATGTTAAAACACAAGAACGTTTCCTTGACTGAACTGTATTTTCCCTGCCTGATTGACTCCAAGAACTGTGTAACACGTATTGTGTAACATGTATATGCATGGGATGGAGTGGAGAGTCTAAATTTTAAAAATCATTCAGTGAAACTTGTCTTAGAATAGTATAGCTTTGTATAGGTCATTTATTGGTATAAACCTGGCACAGATAATGCATGAAACAACATTGTAATAACTGCAAAGTAATTTTAAACTCAGAATCCACTTTTATAAAGCTGGGCAGCAACACTGCTGAGTGGGATTTTCCCAGCCACTTCCCAGGCACCTTCTAAGGGGCTCAGGGCATGTAGATCCCCTCAGCCACTCTGGAAGCCTCACCCAAAACACATCCTCAAAAGTAGAAATATCCACCCATTTCTCAGCCAGCTGGGTGCTCTAGGCTCTGCTCCATGTGTGCGGAGTCTAGTCTTATATTGCAGCCCTGAGGCATGGGCAGTCAGAAACCTTGCCAGGTCTGAACCATGGCTCTCTGGAAGTCAAGTTAGGGGATTACTGAAAATAATCCCATCACGTTCAATAATGGGGAAAATTGAAGTTAATTTCCTCTGTAAGTTCTAAATTTAACTGAGGGGGTGGATAGGCCCTTGGTTCGTCAGCATGCTTGCTGTGCTTTAGTAATTAAAGGCATATCAGCCCCCTTCAGTGAAGCTGGAGTGAAGTTTAAACTACATTCTTTGGTCCAATACTGCAGCCGTGCTGTTGTCCACATAGAATTTTTTTTATTATGATTCCTATATATCAGTATGTTATCTATTGATACATCAGACCGGTACAGAATGGCACATTCTACGCATTCTGTAAACAGTAGCTGGTCTCATTTAATAACTTTCCGATGATTTCATATCTAATAGTTTCTTGCAGTTAAAGAATAATTTATGAGTTTATTCAGCATAGTAAATATGTGTTTATGTATGCATACAGAGTCAAAACTCATGGTTGCATAGAAGAAAATAAGTATATTTCAATTGATCTTCACTGTGCAACTCTGATTCTTACTCTTTCAGTGTTTTCTATCTGGAAGTGAAACCCATTTGGTCTATTCAACACCAGTTTGCTTCTGAGCAGGAAGTGATGGTTGGTTGGATTTCTTCTGGTTAGGCTCCATGACTGACACCATGTGTTGTCTCCCCATGTTTTTAATGTTAAACTGCTACAGGTTTAGGAAAGCAAGTCATTTGTCAAAATTGATTTCCATGTTGTCAACATGTAATGCCATGGTAACCTGATGGTAAGGGCTCCATCCAGATGTAGACATGCTGTTAGACTCCCGCTCAGCTGGGATTTCACTCTTCTGCTTCAAACTGCATATATTAACTAAAACAACAGCATTTTCAAAACAAAAGCTTGTGACATTTTGTGGTGGCATGCTCTACAGATCTCAAAGCACAAGGGCAAGTGCTCGTGGTGATTTCTGTCTTGTGAGCATGCCCATGAGAGGGGCTGACAGCAGTAACTCTGGTGAACTGGCGATGGCACTGTGAAAAATTGTTCCTGCCTGATAGCTGTGGGAGAGTTTTGTGCTAATTCAAAAAGTCCGACATAAACACCCTACCCATAAGTCTCCTTGCTGAAAAACAAAGCAATTTCTTCTCAGTATTCTGGTGTATCAATATGTATTGCACACATAAAAAATTAAGATGCATTTTGTTGTTTAAATAAAATATGAGGACATTCCAGGTGCCAAATTGCATTTCGGTTCCTAAAGAGACTCCTTGGGATGCTGGAACACTCTATGGAAAACTGAGGCTATCTAAAACAAGCCAAGAATAAATTACTACTTTAACATGAGATCCCTCAATCCATGTATACTGAAAGAACAGCACATGCCAAACTGCCTCCTTGATTCGCAGCTTCAGAACTGGGTCATTATCAGAAACACATTTGGTTATTTGCCTTAGAGCACTAAGCTATTTCCCCTCAACAGCCAGAAAGACCATTGGTAAGAGAAGTCTATTACAGCCTTTAAAATTGCCCGCACCATTTGCACTTGCACACATGTGCTGCAGTGCAGCAAAATATTTCTTCTTTTAATTGGGTGCTGTTCTAAGTTGTTGGCTTATATTGCAAGAAAAAGAAAGCTTCTCACTTAGTTAAACTCAACGTAGAAAATTCCAGCTGAAAAAGGAGGATAAACACACATTTAGCACGCTGCATCGTTTAGCCTCAGAGTCCAACCTATAATGATGTAAATGACCCTCTTTAGCTGGGAAGTAAAACAGGAGCTGGGATGAGTTGCAGTACTTAAGGATCACATGGCATCTTCCCTGAAGTAAGGAGGGAGGGTCATCTCACTGTCCTGGCCAGGCTCATGCTTGAATAATTAACCTCTGTCTCCATCTACATTTCCCCTGTGTTCTTAGTTCTCCCGTGAAAAACTTGCGGTAAATAATGTTTTCCGAGCAGAGTGGAGGACGTATTCTGTTTCAAAGGCGAGATGACTAATCCTTTCCACTCTGTTAAGCAGTTTGAGATCATTCGATATAAAAATCACTATAAACATTTAATATTCTTATAGAAGTAGTGTCAGTGCTGGCTGCCTGGGAACCCATCCCAGGAGAAAAGGGCAGAGATCAAGGAAAGTATTCAAAAAGATAATTAAATATTTAATAAAAGCCGTTAAATATTGTGGGCAAGAATTACAGCCAGCATAAATCAAGATGACTATTGGTGGATCTGTGCTGCTTTATATCATGGAAAAGAAGCTGCTTTGGGGTGGTTTTCTAAAAGCCATTTACGTTTGCTTGTGTCGTTAAGATGTCTTCTATAGCTAGGACAATGTCAGTTACTGTATTTCAGAAGACCTAATGAGGAAATCAGTGTAAAAATGTATTATTAGAAGTAAAGTATTTTTATGTAGAAAATCTGTTTAAAAATTAACTATCATGGACGGTATGCTATGTATCTGGTGCTGCTAACAGACACTGCATTTAATCACTGTTTTTCGGTAGGCCAAGAAACTGAAACTCTTCTGCTGCCACATTTGTGAAAGTAGACTGACGTGAAATATATTAAAGGGGCACAGCCCCAGAGACCTCATAAAAGTGTGCTGCTGGGTTTTGGTACCAGTTTGAACAAGAACATTGAGTATATGCCTGCCCAGTGCAGATCTGGTCCTGCAACCAACTGAAGACATGAAGCTTGGCAGATGTTTACCACCATGATGAATGTTCCGACTTTGTCTCTGAGACCGCATTTGAGTTTGCAGCAGTTGCTTCGCTCATTTAAAGTCAGAGCAGCACGCCTGGGCTCTGCAACTTGGCAGCGATAACAGTGCTTAACTATAGAGAGAGTTTTTCCAGATTCCCCATATCTGGCCCTTTTCCTCCAAACACCCTCCACCAGGCCGTATGTCATCTTTAATCCATCAGCACACACAGAGAATAATTGGAATTATTCTTTATAGTATATCTGCTTGCATTGTAAAACAAAGAGCCAAATGCAGAGGTGAATTGTAATAGGAATAAGTGGGTTTAATTGAGGTCAAATTGATGTTACATGTCTAGGAGCTAAATGAAGTTGTAAGTTAAAGTGGGAGATGGCTTTGGTTAACTCACACACCCCTTGAAGTTGTTTTTCATCCTACATTTTTTGGCCCCTTAATTTTATCAAAATAGTCTGGTTTAGATTCAGCAGGTTAAATTTAAGACTAATAAACAGGGAGCAAATATATGCTTTGGAAAATGAGTTTGTGACAAAATGCTGCTGCTTGCAGTGTGAACAGGACCAGAACATGTAGTGCACAAAACCTGAGGTTCTTTTCTGCCTACTTCTGAGCAGTCCATTTTTCCTGCCTATTGCTGAGCAGCCCCCCTTTTTTTTTTCCCATGTAAAAGGTAAAAATAGTGAAAACTTGGGGTTTTAGGCTGTTGTGTTTTGACACTGAAATAGCAAATAAATGTAATGTCTTTATTTAAGACACTGAAATAGCAAATAAATGTAATGTCTTTATTTAATATCCTCCTGTATCAGTGGGGAAGGGGAAAGAACTAAAGATGGCATATGTCACAGCTCAGTGGGTGGATGTTCATCCCACAGAAAGCAGGGTCACTGCTCTGTACCTCCATACCATAGCTGCACCCCAAGAGGGCAGTCACCTCCCTGCCCAGGTCAGCAGTTGATCCCGCTGTATTTCCCGTACATCAGTTGCCAGGTGTCTTTGAAGACAGTGATTTAATGGCAGCCCTGGGCAAAGCCGGAGCATTACCCTATTTGTGTAATGGCTTTGAGCATGAAATGTTAGAGACCAAAGGCAAGAGCTGTGATGGTGCACTAGCAGCAGGCTCTGGAGAGGCCACTACAAACAGCTATTTAGCTGTTATAATTATACCTTTGTCAGCTTGCTGATTTCTTTTGTTGCAGTGAAATGTTGGATAATGACAGACAGCATACACCAGAAGTGTACCTGCAGGAAGACTGAGATTTCATCAGACGTCTTGGCCAAAGGCAAGAGAGGTGCCCTGGATGTTGTACTGTGACTGTGTTATCAAGAAGTCTTGCCACTGCACGCTAACCAAGATTGTCTGTCTTACTCTTCATGTTCCTCTAAATGTTCCATGGAAATTCATCTTGGGAAAAATCTCACCACGTGGGATAACTTCTGCCAAATTCCTGTTGCGTTTTTGCATTTTGCCATTGCTGTCTCGAGATTGTGAAGAGCACAAGAGCTCACGTCCTCCAGCTCTGGCCACTCATCCTGAATAACCATGGGTTGTTCACAAGACGTCAACCACACTCACTAACCCAGGGAGCAACAGTAATCTCTGGGAGTAGGGTGCAGCCACACAGACTCTGCATCTCGTCAGCTTTTGTTGCATGGGTTGCGGGTAGAGGGAGTGAATGAGATGTAAGGTAAATCCATTTTGTGTGGCCCGGGAACAGCAGCCTGTGAAGGCAAGCCAGCATCTCACCAGGATATTTATGGCATCCTCCATATAAATATGCACATGGGATATAGGCAAGGATATCACTTTTCATATTCTTACCACAAGTGCTTGTGCCATTAATCTTTCACAGTCATTTCTTTAGGTGCAATTTCAAGTTAGATGTAGTAAAGATATATGAATTTGCAATTATATTTCAATGCTATCATGTGAATGTGTAAAAAATGAAAATAGTAAAAAATTGTGTGTTAGCTGTTGAAGCATATACATTCAACATGTGATTTCAGAAAACATGAAATGTGTGTAGTTGGTAGTGGTACATTTCAGAAATACTGAAATTTTCTAAAATTTTATTTATCCTTATATTGAGAAATCACATTTCTGTCACATACCACAAACTCAGCTTTCAGCTTTTTGGCTGCTTCCTGGCTGTACATTTAATTTTTGTTGGAAATTCTTTGTTTTGCAAAACTGGTTGACTATCTCACAAAATTAGCCTCATGACCTGATCTCTCAGACCCCTTTTTACTTTTCTCTGTACTTCTTTTTCCAAATGGAACAAAAAACCCCACCCCTATAAAATAACCTAAAAAAAAAATTTTGTTTCCATGACATCCACAGATTTGCACTGATTCTTCCAAAACTGAAGGGTGCAAGTGACTCTCAATAGTCCTCCTTTGGCTGACTAGGGTATCGCTTCACTCTGTGACTTAAATACATTAATAATAAGGTAGTGCTTAGTGTCCACTGAAGTCAATGAGACTTAAGTATATGAAAAATAAGTTTGCTGAATTAGGGTGAAAACAAATTTATGTTGGTCAGCTGTGAAGCCACAAGTGAACTAGCTGACAGGGAGTGAGTTTGCTTAATGTGTACAGGAAATAAAAATTTACCTTGAAATCACTGAGTTTTGGAGAAAAAAAAAGTGTGAAGCTCTTAAAAATTGAGCCTTTGAATGTTACAAAGGTATGACGTATTTATAGCAATGCATATAATTTTTGTAAAATGTTCAGAGTTATTTAAAAGGCAATGAAAATGTGTCTGCTTTTCTGATGGAGCACAGTTTCTTGGAGGCAAGGCCAATCCTATAACATCAGTGATCAGAAAAATATTAAGTAATCCCCTGTAGTTAGCAGAAACTTGGTGCGTAATTGCTAATTCTCCACAAGCAGAGCCCTTCTTGTTTTTCTAATTCTGGTTTTCTTCCTCTCTTCCTTCTTTTCATTTTAGCAGCGGTTATATGTCAAGAAGCCTGCCTATTAGCCCCTCACTTTTAACATGTCCAATGGAGGTATAAAACCCAGATAAGCAAACATCAGCAGGAGCAGCAGGCACGGTGCTGTTGTTATAGTGTAAAATGATATCACATTCTGGTAACTCTGATTCTGAAACTGTTTAAAATGAAAACACTTTTCTTCAAATCATACTGTGCTTTCATGTGTGAAGATGGTGCTGGGAGGCAGGCTGGCTCTAAATATAGCGCTGCAGCTTCTTTTAAGGCTTTTTATGAGAAGCAGAGGACAGAGGTCCACTCTGAATAACAGGCAAGGGGAAGCCTGCCTGGGTAGAATATAATAATGCTCTGTAATAGGAGATTGATATATCACTAAACATCGCGCTGCGATGTCAGGAAGAAACGAATAGCGTGTTATTTGGGAATTCCTCCTGCCTTCTCCAGCACATCAGGAAGCCAAGAGGCAGTAAAGCATTCAACTGAGCCTGGAAATGTGACCTCTCTAAACCAACAGTTTCATCAGAAGACGTTTATTGGGGTCACACGTGAATCTTGCCTGCTTTGGCCTTTCTCTGGAGGCATTATCGCCATCTCTGGGATGTGTAGGATTTACCATTTATCTCAAAATCAGATTTTATCCAGTGTAGGCAATTGACATTGGCTGGCCACTGTATTTGCCCAGGAATAATAAGCGCTACTAAGCCAGACATCACAAAAATCTCTCCTTTCACATGCAAGCACCTCCTTCCCTACCCTTTTTGTTTGTTTTCTAAATATAGGCTCCCCATCTGTTCGTTTTTATATGACAATCTGCCTTGTTTCTATTTTATTCTTTACAGCGTAGTCATAGTTGACACCGACACAAATGCACTTACATGGGAAGAAGAGGTTTGAAAGGCAAGGCTAGACCCCGCAAGACGGGGCACGCCAGGAGGGTCTCGGCACGGACCTGGCTGCTCTCGTCCCATCTGCCAGCCATGAAGACCTTCAGGGAGGAGTGCTGGGGACCTCGCTCCCGCTGCCAGTACTCTCTGACTTAGGTGCAAGGAGGTTGCCACTCAGTTTCAAATTCGTGTTTTATCTCGACTTCTTAATGATAAAGCCATTACTGAGTAGGTCGAACACCATTTTCAGTTGCAGCCATTTTCTGCCACACTGGCAGTGATGGAGGATGGAGGGGTGGTGGGTAGACATGTGCTACAGCCAACCACATCACTTACGCTTTAAGGGATTCCAAAATTTGTTGTCAGTTCTTTCTTTAATTACTTTCAATATTTCAAGCAGAAGCCCTTACACATTTTTCTTCCTAAAAAGTCATTTGTTTCAACTTATTTCTTCCTCTCTATTTGCCCAGTAAGAGTCTCGATGACCTCCCCTTCTGCAAGTGTGTGGCAGAAACCACAGTTCATCCTGACTCTGGTTCAGCCTCACTCACCGTCCTGCCCCATGTACTTGTAGCTGGAAATGGGAACATTTGGTGTTTTGACAGAGAAAATGTATTGGTGACAATGAAATGGTCATAAACTTGTTCCAGCTTTTCTGAATTTTTACATTAGGAAATTATAAAGTTAGACTAGAACTTAATTTTCAGAGTCACCAATGAAATGTGTGTGTTTGCTGATTTAAAATAATTTCAGCTTATATTTTCATTATTTTGATTAAGAAATGTCTTTCAATACATCTTTTAGTTTCAGAGGTAAATGCTTAAGGAAAGCTTAAACCTGCAACAAAGTATATCAGAGTATCAAAGGGTTAAATGAACCATTTTGTTTGACCTGAGATGACTTCTGGATTTCTTGGAACTGCCAGAACATTGAAAAGTCATTTATTTGCACAGCTTTAATTAAACAACTGCCTCCAGTTATGATTTATGCTGTCATTCAGAAAATTAGACCTTCACACTGTGCTTAATTTTTGCTACAGTCCTTAAGGACAACATTTATGAAGATAAGCTGTGGTTTGGGGTATTCCAGCTTTCAGATGCTGAGCTTGAAATGACTTCAGATTTCCAGAAATGCCTCTGCAAATCAGCCACCATAAAGGAGATTTGAGTTGGACACTCAAACAGTGAGGTAGAATTAACAATCATTTTTTAGAAATCCTGGGCTGATTATTTTTATTGCAGCAAAATACTGTAAATTGTATTTTGGTGAAAAGTGGCAGATATTTAATGCCTTTTACAGCAATGTACATTCCAGTTTCATAACCACCTTTTGTAGCACCACATTAAGTGACAGCACTTTTATTTTATTGCAGATTCACATGCACTGTAGTTGTAATGAAGACTTCCTACGTATTCAGAAGACTTCCCATATATTCTTGTTTATTTGCTATATTGCATTAGATGGAGACAAAAGAGTTCGCTCTGCTGTGAACTTTGCTATTTGTGTATTTATGTTGAAGTCCTTAGGGCTGCTCAGGTACTGAGCATTGACATCAGTACTTGTGTGTATGGCTATATGTGTATTTATATATATGTGTGTGTGTGTGTGTATATTTAAAAAAGCATTCAGAAGTGGAGAAACAGAAGGCTGGGGTATGTCTAATGGATTGCCATAATAATAGATTCAGATTCATACTCATCCTCTGAAAACATCCAGCCAGAAGATGAAATAACTTTACATCAATCAAACTCGAAATGAATATGTTATTAAGGATATTGTACAGTATCAAAATAACTGTGTAAGAGCTGTCTGCATTCAATACCTTTCATGGTTAGCATAATGTTGTACGATAAGGGTCACTGCCTAAAACAAAACAAAACAAACAGTGAAAAATTAGCCACGCTGTCATTTCTCACACATTCCTCTCTGTTGTATTCTTTTTATATTCTATGCTAGATTTTTCTCTCAAAGAAAAGAATACAACACCCCTTTTACCTGCATTTCTCAGTAATCAGCAGAGCCTGTGCTCTGTTCAGCGCTAATTTCTCTCTCACACTTCTAAAGCAAGTTGAAGGCTATAATCATTGCTACAACCAGTGTAGGATTTGTGGTTTTTTCAGGCACGTGGTCTGGTGTACAGCAGTGATCCCATAGTTACGTTGTTGGAATCTGCCGACACCAAACCTATAGCACTGGTAACTAAACCAAGACTAACACCTCTACCCTAACAATCTCCCTCTCACTGATGGGTGCTGCAGGCTGCCAAGACAAGGGAATTCTTGGCTCCTGACCAAAGAGCAAATAAAAAATGACTGGAAGAGGACTGAGATGCTGGACACTGAGATGCTGAAGACTCCAGACTGCAGGAGTTCAGAGAAAAATGGTGTGTACAGGTGTTGTGATTGAAAAATGGACTCCGAAGCTGGTTGCAGACGAAGGCCCTTTATTGAACAATACTAGTCCTTTTATATGCTAGTTGTGGCCAATGCAGCAGCCAGCAAGCATAGGCAGAAACTCTTCAAAATTGTCCACTCAGCTGCAGCTATTGTATCTCTACACTATTCTTAGCCCCATGTTCTTTCAACACGATTATTTCGCTGGGAACCTCTCTGTTCCCACGGCTTCCTGCTAACCGGAGCAATAATATCACCGTTTCCACAGGTGGTCACTGAGTCAAGTGCTCCCACATACAGGTGTCAAGATAGGTGGTAAACCACCAAGGTCAAAGAATACATGGAGAAATCGTGCTGGAGCCAGATCAGAAAAATAGTCCTAGAGCACAGTGCTCTCGTCCTCTGTCCTGGTTTACTAGCCTCCTTCCAGAATCCCATTTCTACTTCCACAACAGCATCTGATGGTCCCATTTGCATGACTGTGACATAAAATGATCTGCAGAGCAACGACTGGAAGAATAAAAAAGTGGATCCTCTGCTGTTAAAATCAACAGGTAGTATACATCAGAAATCCCACTGGACTCAGGATAATGCAGTTTAAGCAACAAGAAGCAGAGAACACACACTTCTTTGGAAAAAAAAAAAAAAAAGAAAAAGCTCTGTACGATAATGACATCTGAGATAGAAAGAGCACAGTCCTCTCTAAACAGCTTCTCCAACTATCTCAAGTTTAAAAACATTTTCCAAATACTGCGATACAGAGATCAGAGGCCAGGGAGGACCATATGCAGCAGCTAATGTGACCTATTGTACCAACCAAGCCATAGCATCTGGAATTAGAGCACCTCATCTGGAAAGCACACAATTACGTGTCGAGAACTGCCAGTTAGCTAGTTGTTAATGCACTGCATGTTTATTATGTGCACTTTATATTATTCTGGTTTCTTAATTAAAATGTTATGTGGTACCAATTCAAATGCTGTACAGACATTCATTACAACACCACTATTACCTTTATCAACCAAGCTCATAATCTCATTAAAAGAAGACGTCAATTTGGTTTGACAGGATCTATTACCAGTGCACCCTACTTGATTGGCATTATTTATATTACTCTTCCTCAGTTTATTAATTGAGTCCCTTATCAGCTGTCCCATTATTTTTCCTGGCACCGCTGGCAGTCCGTTAGCCCTGTGCTGCCTGTGCCATGCCGTGTGCCCGTCGCATGCCGGCACAACCCAAGGCGTACCGGTCCTGAGGGAACACCGAGGGCCCAGAGAGCCCCGTGGCCAAATCTTTTAAAATATTTTTATTTACTTGGAGGTTCTGGCTTTTAAAGACCAGGCTCAGTAGCATCTTTCTAATGTACGTCGTGAGTTAATACTGGAAAGAGAAGTGCTTCATCTTCCTATGGTACGGCTTTCTCCCAGGTATAGAGCTGCCACAATTATTGGGTTTTCCTGCCTTTTATACTTGAAAAGGTTTCCATTTCCATCTTAAAATACACTAATCCCATAACTGGAATTATTTTTATTCATAATATTCATTAGAAAAGCCATTTTTAGTGTTCTGACTCCTGCTAGATACTGATTTTTCTTCTGTCCTTTTCTTCCTTTAATATTATTCTGGATTTCTACCCCTCATGCATATTCATTACTGTTCACTTTCCCTTTATTCCATTTGCTTTTCATACTAATGTCTGCAGTTTTCCTGTAGGTCAGTGGAAGTTTCTTTGGCTGATATTTCTTTAGGCAGTATAGCCTTCTTTCTTGATCATACCATACGGTGGCCTTTTGAAGGACTTCAGGATGTTTTTATAAAATTGATCATAACTGTTTTCAGAATTTTAATGATTTGTTTACATTATGAAGTCTGGACTTCATTTTAATAACATTTGTTATTGCAAGCAAGCTGTGATCACTTGAATCTAAGCTAGCACCAATTTCTGGTGTTGTTATAAATTTCTCCTTAATTGATAAACGAGACCTGTTACAAACTTCCCTGTATTACTTGGAAAACTCCCTCTCCTGCTCGGGGGTATTAGAATTGCCCAGAGTTGTACCAGCACCTGGAGATTTCTAAATTATGTCCCTCAGACCGAAGTTCCTCAGCAGAAGACACTTGTGATTTGGTATCTGTGGTCTCTCAGGCCATATTTTTTTTTCAGAGTCATTAGTGACTTCAGAAAATAACAATTCCAGACTCTTCTGCTTTCTGTCCTCTGCTTCCATCGAGACATCTCATCGACTCCCAATTCCGCTGCCTTCTTTCCTCTCTCTCTGAATCACCTCTTGCTGGTAAACAGACCAAACACACCCGTAGATTGTGGATTATTTGTTTTTAAGACTTACCTCATTTTAGGGGGGCGTTTTGTGTCACTGTCTTGATGAAGTCTGCATACCTTTGAAACCATTCTTCTCCTCGATTATTGTAAAATCCCTGCCAGGGACCCTGTGGTCCCTCCTGGGTTTTCTGTTGTTCCCCCAGCAGCTCCACAGCTGCCTGGCTTTGAGCTTACACCTGCACCAGCGTGAGAGCAGTTTGCATCCTCGTGCACACATGGACTTGAAATAGCAGAAAATTAGGAACTGGAAGTAAAATAAATGCTATATTTTTACTAGAAAAAAAAGTAGGGTTGTATGTTGATTTCTAAGATTTTGTACTGGATCCCATTTTATTGCATTTTTGGTTTCCTGTTAACGTGGAGTTTAACGTGCCAAATTCTGAGTTGTAGTAACAATACGTTAACTAGGAAATAAATATAAATAAAACATGATGCCACTCTGATTATCCTTTAGGTACTATCAGAAGTAATAAAGCACTTGACAGGAAACTTTGGAGGTGTCTTTTCTCCTCCCCCTCCAAAGAGTCCGGGCAGTTTCACCTTGGATATTTGGCCTTGTTTCTTGCTTTTAAAGAGTGACATTTCATTAAAACTGCCCTTGCTGGAGTAATTGTTGTTGGGGATAAAGACGACTGCAAACTCTGAGGTATTGAATTGGTAAAAGCAATACAAATTCTTCAGTGTCAGTATATATCATGTTTAAAATGTGATATGCAATCTAATTTTGTATCATTTAGGAGCATATAAGGGGGTTTTGCTGGTTGAATTAACACACAAGATGGTATAAGAAGCATTTCAATTAAAATCATAGTCAAATAGATATGAAGAAAATTCTACCTTTATTTGAAACGCTGTGCATAAAATTATTCAGGCATCACATTGAGTAAGGAGAATTGAGCGAGTATGAAATCGGCCCAAAGTTTTCTCCATGAATTGATGTCTCTTCCCCTTCATAGTATGCAGTTGTTTCACAGTGACATTTAATAATGTACGTGAATAATTGCTGGAGTTTACTGCTCATTACTTCTTTAAAAACCCAGGAAAATTGTAATAGCACTTTGATTTTTTTTTAATAAGAAAATAATTTTCACTATAAAGGTTGAAACAAAATAAGTGATCTTTACTTATAATTTGATAATGTCATTGCTGTTTCTCTGCTGTATTTAAATTCCCAAAATTATCATTTCAATCGCATTTGTGCGGACTCTAAAAAAAGGGACTTAAAAGGCAAGTCATTAATTTTCCTAAGCAAAGCGTTTTAAAACAATTCCTTGCAATCCATGCTGCGGTAGCTGGAGGTCTACGAAGACAAGCGGTGTCCACCCCGCACTTCGGCCGCGTCGGGTGGGAAGAGTCTTTAAGGGTCCCCCACGGGAGCCACGACCCAGTTTTCAGGTTTCGCGTGTTTGCGGGGCGCTGGGTGCCGGGGCTTGGTCCCCGAGGCGGGCGGGCGGGGCTGGGGCAGAGCCGAGCCCGCGGTGCCGGTGGCGACGCCGGCCGTGGCCTCAGCGGAGGTTTAACTGGGCAGCGTGCTCTCGGGGGCTGCCGGCGGGGCCGGGAAATGCCTTTCCGTCTGCGGCAGCTTTGCAAAGGGCGCGCGGCAAAGGAATAGGAGGAGGCGAGGCTCGCACGTCCCGGGACATCCGGAGAGGACCGGAGGGAGAATCACCGCCACAGATACGCGTCTTCTAAAGGCGAGGCGGGAGGATGCATTAGCGTAGTCCCGCGGGATGTCTGCGGTGTTACTGCTCGCTCCTCTCGGCAGAGCCAGAAGGGTTTGAGTTACTTTGACTCAAGACTGCGAAGAAATATTTTACGTAGTATTCTGCAGCATACAACTTTGATTACGTCAGAGCAGATATTTTGCAGACTCTAGTGTCCGTGGTGAAGTGACCCACACAAAATTTCTGAGCTCCTAATACCTTGCAGGTAACCGTGTGCCTAGAGCTCATGAGCAAAACTAAACCAACTTAAGTCAACTGAGAGCTGTGAGCATCATGGCTGTCCCAGGCACAACGCAAGCCAGCCACAAGTGTGTTTATCCTGATCCTTGCCTTGGTTTTCCAGCCTGTGGTGAGCCCCATATTGCTGCAATTTCCCACTGCTGGAGTCTTCAGAATTAGCTAAGTAAATTTATATGAGCAGTAATCGCTCCTTTCACTACCACGTGGGCATCTCCAGGCTCTGGAGATAAATAGGCTTCCAGAGGAGAATGCCAAACGTAGGCATTAATAATAATGTTGTATTTGATGGGTTTTCCTTGATTTGCAATGAAGCAAACTATGGTAGAGAAACAATTGATTGTGCATTTATGTTTTGGCATTCCAGAGAAAACTAGAAAGTTGTTTTTGGGTCAGCACAAAGGGTTTATGTGAAAACGTATTTTAATTGGAATTATCCAAATAATTGGCTATTATTTGATTTTTCATGAGCTTCTTCATTTACTACCTTATGTTATGAGTGGGTTTAAAATAAAGTGTTTTGTTGTTGTATTATTATTTTTCCTATTGTTTGGAAGTGTGTTTTTTAATTTCTCTGTATGTTACCCCAGGCTGGGATTAACTACCAATTTGACTGGGAAACTGTGCTCTAGTTCTTGGCACACTCGTCTCTTTTGCCTGAGCCGAGTTTTGGGGACCACCCTGCCACAGCTGCCAGGCTCCCGGGGCTGGGCAACAAGAGGTTTCAGGATGCTGATTCCTCATTACGGGAGGTGGATATAGGGGTTGCTTGTTCATACAGTGCACCTACTCTGATGTCTGTGGCGGGCAGCAGAGGCTCTACTCTTTCCTTTTTGGAAAGGTCATTCAAGCACAGATCCATGATCTATTTTTGAATCGGCCTCTTCTTGCAAATCTTACCTTGAGTAATGAGACACTGTGAAGAGCTTTTCCAGAAGGTTTACTGAGAAAATACACACAAGTTCTCATGAAGACTCTCACTCTTAGTATGACAAAAAATAATTTTTAATTATTTCTATTTTGAGGAGTACTTGTGCTAAAAAGCAAGAAGCTGTAGCATTGCATTGGCTTCAGACGGATTTACCCTATAAAGACGTCTGCTCTATCCTCTTTGAAATGCATAGCCATAAAGCAGCTAAGCTCTCAAGGTCATGAATTATGAACTCTATAGGATTACAAAGATTTTTCACCAAATTAAGGACAGGGCACAAATATGCATCTTATTATTAAAAGCAGTCTCTAGTCTACATCATGCATTGGAAACCAAGGTGATAATGCAACACTTCTTCAGAGGAAAGTCCTCCCCTGAAAGCTTCTCCCTTACTGATACCATAATCACTAATAAAAAAATGTTTTAAAAAATCAAATTCATATACATGCAATATACTGCCTTGTCACCTGATGTAAATTGGTGTAGTGCTCTGTAGTAAAATACAGCTTTACTGATCTTTACCCTCTGGAGAGTAGATTATCGTGGTTATCTAACATTAGTTAGTTTTAAAATAGCAAATAGCCCTCTCTGCAACATGCAGAGGTGGATCCTCATCTGTTCAAATGGGCTTGTGATAATTTAACTCTCACATTACCTGCAGAAATAGAAAAGACTACAGGATCTTATTCCAAAATCACTGTTCGTTTTAAATACATGCATTAAAAGAGAGCTCACTGCGCAGGTGATGTATAGATGTGCAAGTACTGTTAGTTTACACGTGATAAAGAAATCATAGGATGGAACTACAGGACTGTCGTATGGTGTCAGAAATATGCCTCCAGGGCATCCCTCGTAGTCCCTGTAACACACATCAAAACACAGAATCTGCACTAATTAAAGTACGGTGAGAGGAGGCACCCCGGGAATGTTTCGAGGCTAGCCAGCTGGAGATGTCTGGTCACCCTTTCGGCACTGACTGGTGACTGAAAATGCGATGAACACAAAGAGAAGCAAGTAACACAGTTACGAAAGAAAATTATTGAACAAACAGTTCTCTAATTGATTTTTCTGAATTGTTGTTTGATTCTGCCTTCTTGCATGAGGAGGACCCCCAGAAGGCCATTGCCTGCTTGGGATGAGCATCCCTCCAGAAGGTAAGAAAGCTGCAGCAGCATAAAGCCTGTCTTACATCTCATACCAGGGCTTTAATACAAAATTAAATAGGCTCCTCTAGAATGTGCAAGGATTAAGATATTGATAAGAATTTAAATCAACACATTTCCACAGCTATTACTTGACAGATGGTATTTCTTAGTAGGAAAGTTGCTTTCCACTAGAGGGGAATGCTTCTCCCTGGGTGTCCAGTAGAAACAGGGAGCCAGCACTCTTCTCCGGCAAGGGAGATGTCCATCCTCCCCACCCAGGTCACAGCTCTTATCTCCACCTTCCTCACCAGGGCTGGCACCTCCACAAGGCCTTTCTCCTGCAATGCCTTTTTTTTTTTTTTCCCCCCACGTTTTCTTCCCACTGAAGTAATTTCAAATAGGAAGATGTTGTACGGTGGGTCTGCAAACCGAAGAGTCCTAATGGGCAGATTGATGGAAAACACTGTGCTTAGTCCTTGAGAGCAGATCCTTACTTTTATTTCTTGAAAAGTAATCACAGAGGAGACAGTGCTCTGGCTGTGCGTAAGAGCAGGTTTGTCTTTCATACATCTATTCACTAGTGTGCAGGAAAGAGTCTCTCAACACAAATATTATTCACTTCTAACTTCTTTTTAAGCTTAAAGTTGTTCAGTAATGAAAGGAGAGAGCAATCTAATCAAAGCGATACTTGCTATGTTGTTAAGAGAGAACAGTTTCACAATTCACAGACTCAATCATTTTCCAATCACAATTAACGTCATGTTAGCTAAAGAATCACAAGTGAAAAATAAAGGGATGTGCACTCTAAGCAACAGAAATGTGGTGAAGGCTGAAATACTGCTCATTTCCAAAGCCTCCTGAGCTCAGACTAGCATATAATCAAAATCCTTCTCTTGGAAAATTGAAGAAACCAGGTAGATACCCTTAAAATCTGCAGGATTCTCCAAACTAGAAGTAGAGAACAGAAGCTTGCTGTAAGAGAGCAGAAACAAGTAATACTTAAATCTAGGGGAAATTTTTTTGGTGGCTGTACCAAACTTTCAAATAAAACAGAAAAAAAAAACCCAACCAAGCCCCTTTCCATAGTAGTAGCAGCTGAGAAAGGCAGCTTTTACAGGGGTGGTTGCCATCGCAGCCTTGTGGAAGCACTCCTGGAGTTGGAGGTCTTTCCTGGCCCTGCCGGCTGGCTGCGGGCAAGGAGGGGACCGGCAGGACCTTTGGAAATTGGAAGCCCGGCTGCTTGGCCTGCTGGCCAGACTGTCCTGCTGTCCTCCACTCCAGCCCCACCAGGGCGGAGGTGCTTTGCTGGGACCTGAGCTGACTGCTGAAGTGGTGCTTGCTGATTTCCAGAAGCATCCCTGGACGTCTGAATGAGACATCGTCAAAGGCTGCTTTATTAAACTTTGAAAAATACAGAATTTATGGTGAGGTTGACTAGCCTGGTACACTTTTATCCTTCCGATAATTCAAACTGCACCGTGTTCTGGATGTATTTGACAACAGAGGGGATCCGGATGTCGTGTGCAATCATGCTTACCCATTTTCTCAGAGATTAAATCAGGCCAGTGAATTATAGTTTGCAGATAGCAGTGTCAGCTGGTGACCCTCTGTATTTGTTGCTCTGCAGAAAGAAAACATGGGAGTACCTCTTCCCCAGGAAGTTTAAAGATCTAAACTGAAACATGACTCCAAAAGTGTATGTGACATTAGAAGGAAGAAAGGCAAAGAGTTAGTTAACGGGAAACAAACGTGAAGTGATGTGGTCGTGTTTGTCAGCTGCTGTTATAACCCTATCACTCATGGTTTTCCCATATAAAATCATTTCAAATTGAAATTAAACCTTCCGAGCCCTCCAGTTATCCCAACTGACAGCCTGCAGCAATCGCTGGTTGGCTCATATTGTCATTTCATCAGCAGCTGTCACTTTTTGTAGGTAGAAGGGTTTAAAGGATAAGGGAAGAATTATCTCTTGACATAAGTCTCAGGTGTTTGAAGGAAACAAGCAGTTTATAGATCCATCAGGGCCTGGGGGACCAGTTGCACCCTAACCTGAGCCTTTGGGATCGTGAGCCCTGCACACTGCCTCGTGCTCTGTCCCAGCAGTAAGGGGACCACCTGCAATGGCTAGAAAGGATCTCCCGAATAAGGTAAGAAGACAGAATATTATCAGAAAAAATAAAGCCAAGCCTACCAATGCGTGGAAATTTACATCAGATGTCTGCTGGTATAAGAAATGCAGAGTTTGCTCAAATTATTTTAACTAGTAGTTATATTGAAAACAAAATAATTGCTTGACAGTCTCATTATTTGTCAAGGAAAAGCATATAAAGAGTGGGAGGTGCTATGAACAGCTCCGGCGCGAGCCGTCCGACAGTGAGAGCATCACGTTTACGTGTCAAAGCAGCTTCGAATATGTCTATTGCCAAAGACAAGCGTCGGGGCTCACCCCCGCGGGGAATGACCGCCCCAGCCCCCTCACCACAACCACCAGGACCCTGCGATCTGCCGTTGGGGTGTTCCTTCGGTGATCCTAGCCGATCTGCGTCGCCCTTGGCTAGGGAGCCATGGAGAGCCCTGGAAAATTCTTGGAAACACTTGTTTAAATTAAGTTCGGGGACTGCAGTGCACTGGGAACCATTCACCGAATTCCCTTTCCCCGGCACACCGGGGAGTCGGGAGGCCACGGCGCGGGCAGGGTGCAAGCAAGAGGGAGGAGGCTTTGGCTTTCGGATCAACACATACAGATTGGAAAAAGGACTTCATTTGTCCCGGACTGCTTCGCCGTCCTTGTCGATCCCAGCAGCAAGCAGATATGAGGGTCTGCTACTCCCGCTCCCCAGCGTTACACGGCTGTGCCTTACGCCGCCCGCGCGGCGCGGTGTCCTCGCCCCGGCATCCCGAAAGGGAGCAGAGCATCTCTGCCCCTCTGCTGCAAAGTGACCTTCTGCGGGTTTCTCCTTGGTGAAGAGCAAGCAGTTCGAAACTGGAAACGGGCAATGCCGCAACAGCGGTGACCTTTCCTGTAAGCAGTTATTGAAATCTGAAGAGGATGGTTTCCCTGTTCCCACTTGCATGCCCATTGGGTTCCCACTCATCATCAGCAGAATTATTTTAGTAATATAGTAACTTAAAGTAAATTATTTGAGCATATCTTGTTTTGAATCACCTATGCTTTACTCTAATTAAGGCTAATGTTTTGAGTAGTCGAAATTTGGTTTGGACTTAATAAATGATAATTCATGTAATATCTGTGCAAGATCTAGGTTTCCTGTTTCAATGAATTAATTTTCCATTGTCAAATTTGAATTAAAAGAAATCAACATTTCTAGCACATTTTAAAGTCATTTTGAATTAATAAAAATATTTTGCTTTCATTAAATTGAAATGTTGTCACGATGTTAATCTTCAAAAGTCTTAATTTTTTTAAGTGTAAGCACTAATGACTTCACTTGGACAAGCTCTTTGGAAACTGAAGATCAAAAACGTTCCATTAAAACTGTTGAAATGAAATATGTCAACTCTACTGAAATACTTGATTTCAGTGTTTTAAAAACAAAATTTTATTGAACTTTATTTGATGTTTTAAAATGAGCCTGATTTAAATGACAATAGAATTTTTCACTGAAAAATCATTTGACTTGGAAATGTAACTAACATACAGAAAATAATCAACTGAAAGCTTTGAAGTACCCGAATCTTCTGAATTAGCTATAGCTGAGGCATAAACAGAGCCTTGCATCTGTCAGCACTTCAGAGGACTTAGAGGCTGCATAGAGAAAAATAAGTGATGTCTTTCTAAGGAACTGGGCTTTTCCTAACAGTCAAAAGGAATGAGAGAGAATTACCATGCTAATTAAACTCCTGTCCTTGCCATTAGTGCAGAAATTTAAACAATCCTCTTTGGAAGGGCTACGTCCCCACCACACCAGGATTTTCTTTCTTCCCAGCTTTGGTGGGAAGAAGAGTTGCCCTTGAGTAATATGGGTATCTGCAAAAGAGATGAAAATTCTCCATAAAATCATGTGTATACTTAAAGTTTGTCTTGTAAAGTATTTGAATACTTTTTATATCCAAAATCTCTTAATTAGTCCCATTATATAGTAGCAGCATTCTGTGGAACGAATTCAGTCATCCCTAAAATTATTTGCTAAAATAAATGAGAATGAGAAATGACATTATTTGTTAGAATTCTATCTAAAATTGTGCCTTGACATAAGGAGAGCCGAGATACTGTTTTGCTAACATCAACAGCTCCTGGCATATAAATTGCAGCTGTGTGTGTGAACAACAAAACTTTCCAGACAACATATGTGTGTACACGTATTAAACATTTGTACTTCTGTCTCTTTAAAAAAAAGCAAACCCAAACCAAGAGGTTATTTAATGAAGACATTCCATATACTATCTTTTCCACGTGGGATGCCTCAATTTCATTCAATTTTGCACTCCCAAATGTTCTCTAACAGGTGGCGTGTGTAAAAAGAATCTCTGTTTTTCAAATGCAATCTTACTGCATTGCCAAGTGTTTAAAGTTCATATGACAGGTATAATGAAAGGGTTTCAAGAAAGCCACCACGCAACGCTGAAGAGTTCAACATAATTATTGGATGCAGTACTTAAAGCACACCACGTATTTGCTTAACAAAAAGTAATTGAGAAATAACATTAGTGCAGTGCCAGGGACGGGGAGGCTTTGTTCAGCATTTCTGTGGGGGCATAATGGGAGTATTAACTAAAGTACCCAATTGATCTCGCCACAAAACCCACAAGTTATAATGACGGCTGACGTGAGGAGGGAGACGGAGAGAGGAGAAAAGACGGGATTTAAGGGCCGCCTGGCCACCGTCCGTGGGCGAGCCCAAGGGGGCGCGCAGGCGGGGAGCGGGGCTGGGGCTCCGCCGCCGGCACAGCCCGGCACCGACGCCAGCTCCGCCAAGGCGATACCGCGGGTGTTTCACCCCACCCGCGGTGGGCCCGGTTTTGCCCCCCGGCCTGCAGGTGAGGTGGTCCTCGGCCGGAGGAGCGGGGTCTGCGGGGGGTCCCTGGGACGGTGGCTGTCCCGCAGACCCAGGGATCCGGTCGCCGCCGCCCGCCCGGGGACGGGGTCTCCCCCAGGGCTGGGACGGGGCTGGGTGGGATGTCCGTCCCCTGAGCCAAAACCTGGGCACGCCTGGGAGGAGGTGTACGCTTCGGGAATATCCCCTCGGGGAGCAAATCCCCCCCCTGCAAGGGAGCATCGTCTCTCTCTAACGCTCGTGTGGGGTTAATCCGCCCACGGTGGTTTCGGGGCCGTACCCTCCTGGTTGCTGGCAGCGGTTTGTTTTCTGCAGCCGCGTCGTCTGTTTGCAAAGTCGCATAACCTTGACAAAAAGTAAAGAAGAAATTTATTTATTATATTTTGCTTTTAGACAGCTCTGTCCAGGCGCAGTGGCACCAATTTTAATTGATTATACTGCAATTTTCCTCAACTGCTCCAGCAAATATGATGCAGTGTCGCACCTCAATCACCCTAGCAGGAACCCGCTCCGAAGACCTTATCATTCCAATTTTTCACACGTTCTGTGTTTGTGTGTGCGCGTTTGGTATTTCACTCTTATCTCATCTCCCAGCCCGCTGCAATAAACTGGTATTTCTTAACAGGAGCCATTTGCAGTCTCAGACCTAATAAAAACAGAAAAGTCTGTATCACAAAAGCAGGCTGTTGGCCCTTCCTTTTTTATGATTAAAGATTTTTATTGTTTTACAGATAAAGTAGACAGAAAGCAAGCATTTTTGCCCATACTTTTTAGTCACAGACTAATGTCACTAATGAGAGGCTTGCGCCAGCACACACAAGCAGCACGTTGAAACATACACAAGGAAAACAATTATTTTCCCTCGCAGGGCTCGCAGGGCGCTCCCTCTCCAGGCGTCACTGCTGCCTCAAACCCACGGTTCCAAACCAGCCCAGCGTACGAGCCTCTGCCGTCCATCATCAACTGGGTCCTCGCTGGTTCAGCGGTGCTCCCCACACAGCGCTTGGGTCACGTACTGGTTGCCAAGCAGGCATTTCCAGTTCTTGCATGTCTCCTTGGAGCTGCTGACCCTCGAAGCGGGAATTGCTGCCCATACTTCAGGTTTGCTGTCTTTATGGTACCAAACATTTCCAGCTGAACTCCCAGCAGCATCCACGATGCACTTGCTGCTTCATTGACGATTTGTCCAGAGATAAACTGATGGAAGGGTGATTACTACAAAAAAAAACAAACCAAAAAACCACAAGAAAGTTGAGGGGGGGAGATATAAAGAACTTATAACTTCTTTAATCAAATGTGTACAGAGAAAAAAGAAGACTAAAGAAGGCAACAATGTTAATAGTGTTCATATATGGACTAGTCAGTGCTACTCTAATAGAAAACACAGAAAACACAGTTGACATTTATTTTTGATGTGATGGTCGGGACTGAAGTTCAATATCAGGAGAAACTGCTGCAGAATTAGATCCTCTCTTGATGCATTTATTGGCCTATTTTATCTAAAGCTCTCAAGTTTCCATCTTATTCCTTTATCTTGTCTCAGCAATAGCACTGAATATTGATAAGTAACTAAATGTAGACAGTTTCCCAGGTAACTTCTCCTCATACTGAAAACCCAAATTTGCACTTTTTTGGGTGCCATATGGGTCCAATTACCCATTAACTTACAAGGAAACCGGTTGGATCTGATATTGCATTAAGGTGTACAATATGTGAGCTAAGATTTTTTTCCTACTGGCATTTGCTTCCTGGCATTTAAATTTCCTGTCAATCACAAGACAAGCAAGTTATTTTCACTGTGCCATTGAGACCAAACTGTCATGAAGAAAACATCACAAAAGGCACAAAGAACTGTACCTTTTTGATGGTACAACATGATTATCCTGATCTTATATTTTGTTGTGGTTTCTATTGATTATTTTTCTGCCTTTTTTTTTTTTCAGAACAAAGTTCTCGCTTTGATGCTTCTCTTTGATAAAGTTATAAAGCTGTGCCAAAGATTTGAAATCTGTCATGGGACTTCTCTCTTCACAAGAACAAGTTGCAAATGATGTCCCCCATATTTTTAAAAAAAAAACTGCATGCCTCTCAATCAGCAAATATTATTCCATGATACTGTGAATCTGTCATTTTTTCATCTCTGCTTTTGTCTGAATCCTACTGAAATATTAACTGGGTTCCTTACAGACAACACGAGACCCAGCATCTGCTCGGCGCATCGCTATTAATGTTTATTCCAAGGGGACGTCAGGAGAGCAGGCACTGCCCGCCCCAGGCCCCCGTGCCCACCCTGGGAGGACGCCCGCTCGCGCCCGCCTGCCTGAACCCGTCCCGAGCACTGGAAGGTTTTCCGAAGCAGCCGTCCTGGCTACATCCAGCTTTAATTACCGTTGCACTGGGAGGAAATATCACGGAGGTTTCACTCTCATGAATCAAGAGATTCATGCTGTTCTACCGCATACATAAAAATTACTCAAGTAGGGAACAGCACCACGACCATCCCCGAGCTTTTGCTTTGAGGTTATTTCCTACTGATCCTATTTCCGTATTTTTTTTCCCCCAGCTCGTGCGATCTACTTTATCTCTGCCCAAGGGGTCATCTCCTGACATTTCCCCGCCTTGGACTCTGCATGCTGAAGCAAATAAAGGAGTGTCCTCCTCGGTCAGAGGTCCATCTCTTCTAAGAACCATGGCCATCCAGCTTTACGTAATGACTATCTGCAAAGGTTTTGTTCAAAACTACTTGTTTGAAACATTCTCAAAGAGGCAAACACCTATAACCACCCTTTGAAACTATCTCGGCCTCTTCTTGTGTTGTAACAAAGCTGAAGATGAAGACTAAGTCTTAAATGTAGCTGAAAAAACCCTGTATTAAATCAGACCAGATTTAAAAATATACTTCTGTTTCATTTGAATATCAAGAAGAGGGAAGGCAATGTGATCAAACAGTGGAACTCAAAGCCACAGAGCACAGAGGATTCCAACAGGCTGTGGGATCTCCAAGGGCAATTAAACCGTTTAGAGAAAAGAAATTAGATGTGTTTGACAAGAAGGCATAAGCCCTAGATCTAGAGGACCTCAAGGCTACAGGCTCCTGATGCGTGGGGAGCTTATGCCAAGGCAGCATGGATGGCTCTGCTCTTATCCTCCTCTGCAGGTCTCAAGCTGGAGGGGCTTGGTGGGAACCAGTACGGATGTTCCCCTGCTTATGGTTTGCATCTCCTTTGCGTCTGCTTTTACCTTCATAATGGCACTGAGGATGACACTCTTCCTCGCTTAAAAAAATCCTTGAAAAAGAGGAAGGACCTCATGAAGAGCTATGACAATCTGAGACTCCTATATTTCACCTGGTATCCAGCACTGAGTGATGAGGTAAATGAGTGAACAGGCTGTGAAATGTTTTACAGACCACTAAAGAGTAAGCCCGTTCAGGCCAAAGCTGAGAGCCCTGCCTGTGGTTCCGCTGGGAATAAAAATTGATAGTGGAGTCAGGTATTTTTCAATGCAATTTTTGTTTCCATGAACACAGGAGAAACCAAATAACAGAACATTTATTTGCTTGCAGCTCCAGCCCTTTTTCAGCCAGCACTCAACTCGGAAAGCACGGAGAACTCTGAGTGTTTCATAAAGGCCACACTTCCAAGGTTTGTTCATTTTGTATGTTTTGCCATTTTTCTGTCTTATGCTCAGCGTGTCTTGTCTTTTCCCGGTTTCCTTCCAACACACAGAATTTATTTCTCTTGCTAGTAATGACTTGGCTTCCATTTAAGGTTGCCTTGGGTGGTGCTGTGTTTTTCCAGCTCTATACTCACAATTTCTGTAAGCCTACTGAAGAAATTGGGAGAAAAAACATCTCTTGCATACGAAAGGCCGAATACCTTCTTCAGAGGAGAAAATCCCCCCCCAGCAGTGAGAAGGATGCGTCTCTGTGCCGGGACTGTTAGTATGGGCTTCCCTGAGTGGGTCACCCACCCAGATGATCAGGGTGGGATGGTGCAGGACACCACGGCACTGGGGCTGGAGGTTTCTGCTCCTGCATCTCTCCCCAGCGCCCGTCCTTGAGGCTCAGCACCGAAGCCGAAACAGCCATCAGCTGCGGTTTGTAGTCGTGCAGCCCACAGTACGGCCCAGGGGCACCTGCAGTTGGGACTGTCGCTGTTGAGAGACCAGCCCCTCTGAATTTCTCACTGCCTTAGGAGCCGCAAAGAGCAGCTTGTGCCATGGCTTTATCCCTGCGGTGCCTAAAACTGTGGCACAATTCTCATGGGCTGGTCTTCTGAAACAGGGCTACGTGGTGTCCGTGCGGTCATCAGCAAAGTGCGAGTGAAATAATAGCTTTGGAGCACACTCCTCTGAAAAGAAAAAGAAAAAAAAGCTCACTTGGACTTCAATCTTCAGCCCAAATATTGAGGCAAAAGCAATACTACTTGTCTGCCAGAAGCTATGTACGCTGCATGAGTATTTATGCTGCGTATATCAATCTTTCTTGCAAGGAAGTATTATTAATGTTGCAACTGTTTTTAACCATATGCATGTCCCTCTTAAAAAAAGTGAACCTTGAAGTTGCTGGATGAAGACTGCATTTATCATCTTCAGCACGAGCGCCATTAAAATACACAAGTTCTCAAGCTCGCTCATCTGTCATACGTGGGATTCAGCGAGAGCAGCCAGCTCCATGTTACATCATTTGCATAAAGCCCGTCACCCATCCAGCTAAACTTCCACATTTTGATGTAAGGCAGCCAAAACCCTCACTGTGCTGACCACGCGTGTTTCCCGGAGCACTAAACCCCCCCCCAGAACGGTGCCGCACCACAGACGGTAAATCCCGGCCGCCGTCACGGCGCTGCTCTACCGCTGCGGGAGGGGGTCCCGCAGCCGGGACCCCGCCGTCTGGCTGCCCCGGGTCCGTCCCGGTGCTCCGTGCGCCGCCTGCCCCGGCGGAGAGCCTTGGTGGGGGTTTCCCAGGCAGGCTCTGCACAAATGGCTCAGGACACTTTCTGCTGGCGAAGCCAACGGTTCGTCTTCGTGTCTCGGGTGCTCTTCCCGGCTTTTAGCTAGAGTCGGAAATTTAAAGTCAGCTTCACGTCCAACCCGTTTTTGCAGACGCACAACCGCTGCTGAGGGCGTTCTCATCCCCCCCCCCCGGGTGGGAAGACCCCGCCGTCTCTGCCGAGCACCCCGCTGCCCCGCCGCAGCAGCCCCCAGCTCTTCCCGCTGCCCCCGCTCGCCCCGGCTCTGCCGGGGGGTGCCCCGGGCACCCCCACTAACGGCAGAGCATGCTAGGACGTCGCCTCCCTCGCAGGAGGCAGCTGTTTTGGTGGTGAAACCCAAGAAATCGGACGGCTTCACGAAGCCTGCCGTCGGCACTGCCGTCCCAGGGCATCTCTGGCCAGGCGCGGGGGGGGCGGCCGGCCAGCTGCCCTCCCGTCCCGGAGGATGCTCCAGCGCGGCACGGGGGGGACGGCAGAGGGTGCTCCTAGGAAGCCCCCCGACCCTCTGCGGAGCCGCAGCAGCCTGGGGGACTCCAGCTCCTTCCCCACCGAGCTCCCTCGAGCTTTCGGGATCTCGCGGTCAGGTCAAATTCAGCTGCTCCCCGGGTTTGGGGGGCCTTCCCCGGCTGCTCCCCCGGGGGGGTGCTCTGCGCGGGGCAGACCCGGCTGCTCTTACCCCCGGTGGGTGAAGGAGGCCTCATGCCGGGGCTGGGGGCCGGGAAGAGGGGGGGCACTGGGGGCAGCTGCCCACCCCCCCCGGGGTGGCCGGACCTCGGCTCGGTGTCCCCCAGCGCGGAGTTTATTTTCTCTTCTGGCTCCGCGTTTCCACCCCCATCTCGCCACTTTCACCGCTACGAGCGATGCGGGCAAATTAACAATGCTGACCGTTTTAAGCTCGATTTTAGCACTTCTTCGTGAGTTCTGCAAAATTTCGGTGCTTCCTCGCTGACGGGTACTCGCAACGAGCACGTGTGAAATAACTGCGGAGGCAGCAGAGAAGCAGAACGTAGTAATTCAGTTGTAAACATCTGTACTGTGCGTGTGGGCACTACACCCTTTCTTAAAAATAATTCAGATACACCACTGTAGCCCTGCACATCCAGCATCTGCCTAGGAAACAGGGAAATGAGTACTATAGTGCTGCCGAAGCCAGGTGATTAATAATTAGCCTTTTAAACGTTCTCATAATTTTTCCATCTACTGACAATGGCTTATGCATATTATAAGCATGTCTCACTCAAATACATTACAGATTTTTATTTTTTACTAAGGTCTTAAAAATAGGCTTTTGTTAAGCTTCTGCTCAAAAATAATTTTGAAAATCTTGCAACTTAATCAATTTTCCAAATCTGCACAATCAAATCTACTGACAAAAAAATGGCAGAAAACAATCATCACTTCCGTTTTCAAGAGTAAAAATTGGTATGGCTATTTACAGGGCTTCAGAGATGGACACAATACATGTCCCACTTAACTGAGCAAACAATAAAATAGCAATTATTGCGCTATCCCATATGTTTCCATTCAGATATTGATAAGAATGTTATCACACTTTGGAGACACTGATTCATTGTGTTGTGAAGTAGATATGAAAAAAAAAATTCTTGATGGAAGCTCTTAATATAAATTCCCTCCATGTTATGCGCATTAAAGAAATTTCAGCCCATCAGGAACTAATCAGATTTCATTTTATCTTTTTTTTTTTTTCTCATGGTCAACACATACCAGCACAGCTGAGGTGTATGATAATCAAAGCCTTCTTCATGGTTGAATAAATTTAATACTCTTGCTTCATCAGTGCAGTGTATTAAAAAGTCCCTTGACATATTTAGCTTGATTGTTTAAGGCATTACTCTAGAGCCATGGTATTACAGATTTCACATACAATATGGGGGGCCTTTGCTTTCATTTATCTGTAACATGACATAAGAAATTGGATTGAAATAAGTTTCTTTGAAAAAAAAAAAGCCAATTGATAAAGTCATAATACAATCTCCACAACATAAGTGGAGAAATAAATGAACATTAATTCAGTCTTTGTAATAGCAGCTAGCACAAATAACACAGGTATTTTGATCTGTAAATAAATAATTCAACAATGTAATGTAATATGAAATAGATATTTGTTTTCTAAACAAACAAGTTAAAAACAGTTCCACTATGTTTAAAATGTTAACTTGCTTTTCTACGGCATAATTTAAAAATGCATATTAAAAACGCACGGTCGGCTCCCGTAATTCCACGTGTGATTCCAGTTTGAATCACGCCTTTCTTCTCCTTTAATTTATTAGGACACCGAACGTTTCTGTTGACTTGCCGAGAGGAGCCCAGGACTCGGGCTGAGTGGAAGCTGATGCCGATGCGCGGTGCGGATTCGTCCCCATTCCCGGAGCTGGGCACAGCCGGCCAGGAGGAGGGGTGCTCCTGCTCTGGCTCTCAGCACAGTTAATAAACAGGCATGTGGGCAGCGGTTTGGTTGCTGACCTGGACATAGTTCTACGGAGGCATTAACACAACTTTACGATTGTTTTCTCTGATACGTTTTTCCCCAATAAAATGGTCTGAGAGCTCACCGTGAGACCGCAGGCGACCCCGACACTTTTCCTCTGAGCTTGACCCGTTTCTTCTCAGACCCGTCTGAATCCTCCTCCTGCCAACTGGGAAATGTAGAAGAGAGAATTGCGCTCAGCATCCAGGAGCGGCTCAGGACCAGGGTTCGGCGTGCTGGAGACCTGCCGTGTCAATCGCCCCAAATTCACACCAGCGCTCGGGAACGGATGGCACTCACACGTTCTCCGCCGCGGCCCCGGCCCTCCCACGCAGGAATCCCGCAGGACACGTCCCGAAGGGAAAGGACCCGGGGCCGCGGGAGGAAGGTCTGGCCCCAGTCCCCGAGGCAGCGCGACTCGGGGGCGGGCGCCAGGACGTCACCTCTGCTGGGCGTCGAACTGCCAACTTAACCAACT
The DNA here is from genome assembly GCA_035590195.1 of Aviceda cuculoides. Lineage (NCBI taxonomy): Eukaryota > Metazoa > Chordata > Aves > Accipitriformes > Accipitridae > Aviceda > Aviceda cuculoides. The sequence goes on along the minus strand of JAVJGG010000090.1, from coordinate 745,421 downwards.
CAGCTGCTAGACAGTCTGAACAGCTTCAGGCAAAAAAAGTCAGACGTTTGGACCCTGCTGGGCACCATGACATCTAAATTAGGAAACACCAAAGTGAAAACGTGCTGATTTTCTAGTTAAGGTTTCTGCACTCAATGCCAGAATGCAACTGGGGTAAACTGTCTTCAACAGCATTGGCTACTAAATCCAAGAGCCTAAAGCAAATGCCTGGGTCTGTGATAAACTAAAATGAAGCCTCTCTGTTAAAGGCCGGGTTGCAACTTGTATGAAATCAAATTAAAGTTAAAATATCTATTTTCCAGGTCTTGCTAATAGAGCAGATGGTAATGACCCTGCCTCAATAACTTCAAGCTTGCTTTGGGATATATTCAAGGGTGCAAATTTTCCTGTCATTAATAAATCATTTTTTATTCCACTGCACTACCAGAATTGTCTTGGTACACCTGTGACTGGAGAGAAAAGGATATAGTGCTGAAATGTCTCTTAATATTGTTTTTCCAAGAGCAGATTCCCTCTGAGAGTGGGACAGAGGCTTTGAATCCGGTGGTCTGCTCTTCGCCAGTGCTCCCAGCAGCAGGACGGCGTCCCACCCCCCCGGACACGGGCTGGGAGCCCTGGTGATAGACCAGCAGCAGAGGTTTTTACCACACAAAGCGCTTCCCAATGCCAGAAGGGAGAGAAATCCACCTCTTGCCAAATAGCCAGTGGAAATAAAATAGACCTAACCCTCTCCCCCCGACTTCAGCAATATCTCTGTCCTTCTCCCTCTCCTTCGAAATGCAGGAGTGCAAAGGCGCGGGTGAGCTTGGGGCTCCACCAGGATCTGGTCTCTAGATCCCTGGAAAACAGCACCGACCGTGCGAGTCTCCGTAGCAGCCTGTCCTCTGCTCTAAGGGTTTTGTGGGGGAGATGAGGAGGACATGTCCTGGCCTTGAATGACGCAATATCTAACCAAAACCGTCCATCAATAGCCACTATATAAAGTCTGCATTTTTCACTTCCCTGTCGGGGACAAAGTCGCCCCTTGCTTCGTGAGGTCACCCGGAGCAGGTGGCAGCCAGCACCCCCCTCCACGGAAAACCAAGTCCTGTGCAAAACGCCCAGAAAAAAGTCTGCTTTGTGCCCTGTTATTTTTTCAGGTCGCTCAGACAGTGGCAAGGTTCAATGTCATTACAGAAGAGGTTTCTGAGAGACAGGCTTGAGAATTTGGGCTCTGCCAGCCAGCTCTGTAGCTGTGCGGTGCCCTAAGCTGGCACAGTGTGTGGATTTTAGCACGATCTTTGATTTCGTTTTGTAGACTGTGTCTGAGGCAGCATCTTTCCTAGAATGATTTTTCTGAAAGGCTTATGCCACCCCTACATACAAACGCAATTGTGCTAAAAGCAGGAAGTTAGTCATTTTAAAAAAAAAACAAAAAACAAAAAACAACAAACCCAAAAGCCTGCTCTTGGGAGCTTGTTCACATAAGCCCCAGATAGCCTGGGGGGGGAAAAGATGCTGTGCCTCCCTCTAGAAATGACTCTTGATTTATGAGCTGCTTTGGTGAGTTGTCGTGTTCACAACGTGAGTGCTGCACCCTCCAGATCTTGATACACGTCCTCTCGAGTAGGAAAAACTTCCAGGGTGGGTAAGAAGAAACACCGAAGCAGTGAACTGCGCCACCTCATCCACAGGAGTCGTGAGTAATTCCTTTCAACACCTTTGGATGAAGGAGAGTCTCCCCACTGAGATTCCACAGCACCGCTCTGGCCAGCGGAGACCAACATTTTCAAGAGGGATCAGCTGCAAACGCCATTGCCAAGGGATGATTAACCAGCGACGCTCTGGGTTTTCAAGGGAGATCTAATACCTGTATTTATGAAGAAATTTATTCAGTAGGTCTTGATCCTGGAAATACTGAAGCAAAGGCTGGACAGGTTTGTTTCCCTACCGGTACACGTATGCCTGAGTGGGTCCTTGCTCCCCAAGCTGACAGCAGGATGGGGGACAGGACACTGGGAAAGCAACACCACCACCACCACCATGCCCCCCCAGCCTGTGCTTGGGCTGCCTTACCTCCCTGTCCTGCCGGGGCTTGAGCACACACCACCAGCCAAAGCCCCCGCGGCCCAGAAACAGCCAAACGCCCACCCTGCGTGCCCTGAGAGCAGGCACGGCCCCTGCAGAGCAGAGGGTCTGCTCCGAGGTGGGGCTCTGGGCAGCTCCCGCCTCAGCGGGGGGTGACACGAACCTTTGCCCTCAAGTTGGAAGGTCTGTTAAGGAAGACACTGAGCTTGTAAAAAGATATTTATTGTTAGTACGGAGTCTATTACTATGTCATTAGTAATAATAACACACAGATAATGAATTGCACTGTTCTTCTAATGACTTGGGGTGGGGAATCATTCTTTCTAACTTCTGTTCTTCAGAAGACCACACGCCAGGCAATTAATATTGTCACTTGCATACCAAAGATCCTAACCCCACTGTGATTAGAGCAAATGAATAATTTGCCATTCAGCTATACTGAGAATAAAACTAGGATATGACTGAGAACAAAATTCTTGAGTCGCAAGCTGTAATAATTAACATCCAGCAGAGAAGCGGGGGAATGGTTTAGAAAGGCCTGATCTAAAGTCTTCTCAAGCCTCTCCTCTCCTCCCTTTTTTATCTTTTTTTGGCTTTGGATCAGGCCCACTCTGCAAAAAATTCATCGTCATCATCCCGCATTTTGAAAAGCAGAAAACCAAAGTCTCTCCGCAAAATATGGCGGCCGCCGCCACCACCACCAGCAACGATGCGAGGAGGGTGCATCCGCCCAGCAGCAGCCGCACGTCAAGGCCGGCAGAGGGAAGGGGAGCCGCCGGCACCCCCAGTGCCCGGGCACGGCCGCGGTGCTGCGGCTCCCACGGCCCGCGCTCCCTGGCCTCGCTCCTAACAGCCACCCTGGTCTTCGTGGGACGGCGCTAGACCGCAACGTTCGGAGGCGGTTTCGTTGATAATGAAAGGTAAGGGTTAGCGCTGCAGCCCTTTCCAAACGGGATTCCTCAACCCGAGGTCCTGCGGCCGCGTCCTTCAGAGGTGACGAGTACCTCCTGCTGCCGCTGCACTTGCTGGGAATTTTGCTCTGAAGTGAGGTGTGAAGAGCTTGGCCCGATCTCCCGTCACTAGCTCGCAGAAGGTCAGGGAGGTGTTCCCCCCAGCAGGGCCGGTCCCCCGTGTGCCGAGGGGCCGCGTGGGACCGCGACCCCAGCCCCGCTCTGCCACCGCCCGCATCGCTGCTCCCAAACCTCGTCCCTCCCCGGGGACGCCTCCGCCTTTCCTTGTGCTCCTCCCGTTGCCCAAAGCTACTTGAACTGACAGCGTGTTCTCGGGGGAGCTGAATGGTGGCTGGTGACATGGGAGTTTTAAAGCTAAAAAAATAAAAAAGCAGCCTGAAATACCTTATTTGAAAAGGGCCGAAAAAAACCCCTACCAGGTAACATTTATCATGGAGCAAAAAAACTATTAAAAATTATGGTGACAGGGAATGAAGGATGAGTCATTTAGTGCGATTGCATTTTTAAAATAACAGTACTTGTTTAACGTTAGCCCCGAGTCTGGAAAACGGGATTGAAAATGGATCGAGGAGCACCCGGGACAGTGGAGGATCTATAAGTGATAAATGAGTGAAATACCCTCACAACACAACGCGGGCCATACGTTCAGAAGTAGCAGGCTGTGTTACATATGACAGAGAGAGGGAGGGTCAGCTCATACATACACATATATATTTATATTTCTGTACCTGCGCATGCATGCGTGCAAGAAGAGGGAGCAGCTCGCTTCGGCAGAGGTGCCAAAGCAGATGTAACGGGGACGTCCCGTGCCCCAGTGCCACCAGCCTTGCCCAGCCAGCAAGGCAGGGAGCAGGGCCGGGGGGCAGCCGGGGGCAGCCCAGGCTGCGGGACGGCAGAGCCCAGCACCCCGCTCCGCTGGCCCGCGTCCCCGCCTTGGCTTGGCATTGCCCCACTGCTGGGGCAGCTATCTCTAGCAACACCATACGTTTGCTTTTTTTCTGTCTGGGTCTGACTAGAGATTTGGTTAGCTTTATTTCTGGGTGCAAACCTCTCCGTTTTGTATTCTCAAGACTGCGTTTCGGAAACACCCGTGCCATTACCCATCTGACTCGCCGGGAGGGCTCCTCGCCGCAGCCTGGGAGAGATCGGGGACATGAGTTTCCTGAACGTTAGTTGGCAAATGGACCCTGAAGTGTTGGTTACGTCCCATAAAACCCTAAATAGACCAAAGAGATTCAGGTGAGGAGCGTGTCCCTGCTCAGCCCCACAGGGAGGGCACGAAGGGTACCTCGTGCGTGCACGCCTTCGGGGAGGGGGCGTCTGCAGGTGATGAGCCAAGTTCCTCTTCCAGTCATTATTTTAATGCTTCGGGGATTTTACAGCACTTATCAATACTGTGTTGGAGAACCTATAGTCCCGGGTAAGTGTATTTAATATAAAATCACCTAAGCTGCTCTGTTGTGGACTGGAATAGCAAGAAGGGTTAGCATTACTGCACTTACCAGCACTTGCTGGGAATATTATTCCTAAAACATCTCACACCATTTACCCCGAGGCACTGCTCGCACCGGCCTCTCTCCCTGGTGCCGTGTTATTCCGCATCCTGAGCAGGCAGGATGCATGTGTCCCATCCAAAATATTTTTCACACAAGTGAAGGCAGACATGGGCTGTTTCAGATCTGATTTTGGCTTTCTCTAATCACCTCATTGGAGTTTTACTTGTTTAAAGCCGTAACCAAGAGTACTTCAGATCCAATTTTCATGACAACCACACTGGCAAGGGGATTAGAGGCTTGAGTACAAATTTCGCCTATTGCTAACGATGATGCAGGGCACCGTTCAGCCATACTCTGAAGTATAATCGCTGCTCTTTATTTCCACAGCTGCTTTGACCCAGAATTACCCGTTGTTACCCACTTCCACTCGAGGAGAGTGGGAGCTGCCTCTTCCCGGCAGGTCCAGCTCTTGGGCAACACGGCAGGGATCCAGATACCGCTTCCAGCCCCTCGGCTCAGCACTGAGTTTAACTCTCTGCAGGGTGCACGCGCATGTATTTTATCTTTATCATACCTCTTCTGAATAATTTTAACTTCCAAATCTCTATAAAGCTACTTTATTCCCATTTCCCAACACAGTTTCACCTTGCTTTTGCATCAGGAAATCCCTTTCTCTGCTCCAACCTGGCATCTGGCTCAAACTTCCCAGGTTTCGCACCGGCGCTGCCACCACAGCGGCCCGCTGGGCTCCTTGCCGCGGCGTCAGATAAGCGCGGCTTTGGAAAGCTGAGATGCTTTTAGGAGCTCTTCTGCCAGTGGGTTTGATCCTACCGTTTGCAAAAACGTTCTGCAAGCACAAAGAGCAGATCAGCCAAATGAAGCTGCTGTTGCCTTTCCCGGTCCGCCCCGGGCTCCGGCGCGGGGCGCGCGCAGGCAGGTTCGCTTCCCGCGGTGGGAGCGGGGAGGCATCTTGTGTCGCCAGGATTTCTTCTTGGTTGTTTGGGGGTTTTTTTGTTTAGAGGCTGCTGCATATGGCACTTGATCAGAAGCGCGAACTGAGCTATGCTTACGCCAGTTTGCTGGGTAGTCAGGCCAGATTTGGGGCTTTATGTTCCGTCCATTTTACTCAGACCTCACCGATGACAGTAGGAGCTGTGCGTGCAAATGGTGACAAGATATGACCTCCATCAAGAATGATTGCTAGCTATAATTGCCCAAGCAAAAATATAAGCAGCCAAGCTCAGAGTGCTCTGAAAGAAATGCTGGGTCTGTCACAGCCTGGCAGTGCAATCCCATTAGGTTGTAATAAAACCACATGGCTGGGACATCTTCCTTTAACTTCTCTGTAATGCTGTTTCTTTCTCTGAGGATGCAAAAGAAAAGTGCTTTTATTGCCGGATAGGATTCCTGCGAGTTAATACTTCCTGCCTCAGGTGGGAAGAAATCCCATTTTCAATTGAAGCTTATTTATGTTAATTCTGGGGTCTGAATTTTTTAAAATAGCAATTCCTTGTAGCCATCGGCTAGCATTTGCAAACTAGGGTGCCTCAAGTCAGGTATCTCAGATCTATGTTTATCATATACTGACTTATCTTTTCAAGGCAAAATAAATAGTTACAAAAGTACTATTTTATGACACTGGAAATGCATGAAATGGTGCTTGCGCAGTCACAACCAGCCCAACAAATTTTACAAGTGAATTTTTATAAATACCATTTGGGTTCTCAGATGTTCTAAATGGAAAATGAAGACCTGCTGAATTCTGATAAAGGAAGAGGAAAGCGAACCACGAAAGGTGTTAAACGGAAGAGTCCTGCGAGCACAGGGTTTGGCTGCCTCCTCCAGCAGAGGAGCTGCCTTCAGCCCTGCCGCGCCGGGAGCGAGCCAGGCGCTGTACGAGGCGGGCGAGCAGCTCCGGCGCCCGGGTCAGCCCTGCCCCGAGCAGCAATGATTCGAAAGCAAAAGCTCCTGCTTTACTTGCAGTCAAAATTTCACATTTTACACCATTCAGATTTGTTCTTTTCACCCTAAAACTAGGTTTTTTTAAAATTTATTCTCTGGAGGGGGGAGGGTTGTTATCTTTTCTTTATTTTCACTCCCATGGCTGAAAACAGGAAAAGGACAAGCTGTTAGGCTCATCTGCCTCTGTTCTTTAGGAAAGAGAGCTTCCCAGGATAGCACAACACATGGAGGAAAGGAAATACAGAATAACACAGAATTTGCACATTTGCCATGTTTCTGTGGCCATTTAACAGCATAATTTTCACAAACACGATTTTATCGTGAGGAAATATCTTTGACTATTACACATGCAACTTCAATTTGCTGAAGGTTTCGTGCAGTCTGCAGGAATGCAGTCTTAACTTTGCAGCAAGGACAGATTCATTCTACACCATGCTCCAGTCCCTTCCTGGAAATGGATTCGTGTTGTGACATTTTCTCTTCTTGCTACAATTTTTGTCACTGCAATGAGGTAACTGGGATTGTATTGTCTCATTTTCACATTGCCATGCCACACTCTGTTGACCTTTTTAATATTCAGTATTTTGAATGGTTGACCATTGCACTCCTCCTCTTCCTATTAAAAGGGGAGCCTAACCTGTTGCAAAGGACTGGGATGACCAGCCAATTGAAATGAAAAATTCTGAAAAGGTCAGATTAGTGCAGTACTCCGTATATTTCACAAAATATATTAGAAATTGAAATTCGGATGCCTCCTCTCTGTGACAAAGACTGTTCCAGCAGCAAAAATAAAAATAGGTACAACATCAGTCTAGTGTTATGCTAACAGCAGTGCTAGAAAAATTGTGGGACTGTATAATTTATCCCATTGTTATTATGGTTTTTAGCTTCTGCTCCTCTTTGGATGGATTATTACAGAAACGTAGCAGAAAGCTTAATTTACATTTGATTCAGGAATCTATTTATGGTGCCGTTCAGGCTCCTGGCATTTTTGAGAGACTCCTCAGCTGTACGCCATCTCTAGATAAAAACGTAAAACTCATTCAAATAAGAAACATACATTTTTCTGCTTCTTCAGCAACTTTAGGAACATTTTCAACACCGCGTCTGCATCAACGTTACCGTTATCAATGGGCATCTGCTGCTCGTCGCTCCCTGCACGACCAGCACGTTTAAGCCCAGTTTAGCACATCCAGCCCTGCCGCTGTGCGGGAAAGGAGAGCGAAGGCAGATTGCAGCCAGCGCTGGGTTTGGATCTAATCTGACCCAGCGCCATTCCGGAGCCCAGCGCCGGCGCAGAGGACATTCCCAGCATTTCCAAGATTGCTTTGAGGGTTCCAGGAAAAACAGAGATTCTAAACTTGTTACTTGGAAATTAATTTTGAAAATATACTTAGCATTTCTTCCCCCACGATCAAACATTAGTCTCCAGCTTTTGTTTGGGTTTTGTTTTCCATTTTTTTAATTTATCATTGTTTAATGACATAACAGGACTACTACTAGCAGGGACTCACTGTGGCTAACAGTCTGTACTACAGAATGTGTGACAGCCTACTTGCAATAATCTTTTGATTCATTATTTACTTTTAAATCACTAAAAGCAGAACTATTTGAACTAGATCACATCATTTTTCCAGATCTGTTTGAAAAAGAGCAACAAGGTTCGCTTGTTTCTTTAACTTTTCCAAGGCAGCAGTTACAATGCTAATTACGGTCCAAGTGGTTTACTGTGCTCTGTAGAAATGATCCCAGCCAAAGACAAGTCAGGGTTAAACCCCTGGTGTGGTAGGTGGTTTAGAAAGGAAAACACAATGAATAAATATTATTACCATCTAAATTTGACAGTTTATCAACACTGTTACATGTCAGTCATAACAAATAACAGCCAGGTCAATTTCACTTTCCTTCTCTCCCCCTTTACACAAACATTGGTTTACAGGTGGCCTTCAGAGGCCGGCACTGAAGGCAAAGCTGGCTGGGAGGCGCCGATTTCCCAGCCGCTTAACTGGGAATAACAGGCCCAAGCCAACCTGCAGCCCAGCTAATTAAGAAAAAGGCAAAGAACTGTTCTCTGGCACGAGCTCCTTCCGGCGTTACGACGCACGCGTTTTCTCATCGGAATTACCCCGTCCGACATGAGGGAACGCCGTGCCCCCGTGCGAGGACAGGGCTCCCCGGCGGGCCCCCCAGGGGGGCCTCCCCTCCCTCTTTCTCCAAGACTTCTGCTGGAAAGGAAGAAGAATTAGGCACCATGAGCAGACAGAACAAAGCCAAAAATCTGACAGAAAGTATTTCTAAAAATATTTCTGAAGTTAACCTAACAAGGAACTAATATATCTGTTGTTTAAAGAGAAGCAGCTACCCAACAGAACTGGACTGCAGTGGCATTAGCTCCCTAAAGGGCAGCTTTAGGGTCATTTCCCTGTACAGGTCTTGCTATACTGAGTTCATAGTATGCATATTTTCTAAGATATACTTAATTTTTACAGGCCTAAAAAATGAATTATACTCGTCATTTCAATGACTACAAATGACAAGAGTGAAGATCCCTGAAAGTCAAAGCTGCCGCCAGCACAGTGACCACAGTATGTTTCATCTCTCACTTAGACCCACATCGTAAAGGTTTATCTTATTTCCATTTGCATTTTCCCAATGAAACAAACCTCAGTCTCATCCAGATTTCCCAGTGGAAACGGACTTCGATAAAATCTTTACAGCCCAGAGAGCAGCACCGCGTCGGCAGGCAGCTCTGCCGGGCACGGAGAGCCGTGGTCCCCTTGGGAGGCTGTGCCGGGGGGTGCCGTGCCCCACGCCGGAGCGGGGACAGCCCGGCCGCCGGGAATTACAGCACAGCCAGCACCCACGCTGTGCGTAGGGCAGCACCCAAACCGCTCACCAGAACCGTCAGAGGCTGCAGGAGGGTCCCCGCAGGAGGGTCCCCGCAGGAGGGATCGTGCGGAGCCCGACTGAACCACGCCGAGTCACTACTGCCCTGCTTCGGAGCACTCATGGCACCAGGCAACAAATTTGGGAGTTTTTAACATGTTCGGAAAAAGTTGCCCTGGTTTTCAAAGGTCCAGTTGCTTTAACACTAGACACATGTCTGCCTGCTTGGTTTGGATTAAACTATATAACTTTAAAGGGAACACAAAACCCTGGAAAACTCCTATAAAATAGAGAGTTCCTATAAAAGTTCCTATGTAACAATTATCATAGCCAATATGGAGATGGCCACAGGTCCATTTAACATCATGCCTATACTTGAGAGGAAAAAAACCCAACAACAATGGGAATAAATTCAAACCTTACAAAATATTTTATTTTTATGGCAAAGGCCTCACTTTTCTTCTCCAGAATTATGTTTGTTTATTACCATCAGTAAGAAGCTTCAGTCGGCTTCTCCCAAGCTGGAGAAGGACCAGTGTGAGCGTTCAGACCTTTGACAGGTTCCGCGGTCAGCGCCGAAGGGAACAGTGGGCACGACAGGAGCTGATCACCCGCCTCTGTGGTGGACTACCAGTACAATTTCCAAACCTACTGGGAAGGAGGCACCCGAGTTTGTGTCTAGAGGAACTGCTGCTGTCAACAGGCACCGATTAAGCCCTCTTGGAATTACTTTGCAATTTCTCTACTCTAGCCCAGCACCTTCTGTAATAGTACCGTCTGTGAAAACTTGCATATTTATTACCTCTTCTCTGACAAGATCACAGAACTGGCCTGAGCTAAAGAACAAGGGGTTTAAAAATAAACCACTGGAGCATGTTAATCTGTTAAAATGCTTTTGTGCTGCAAGCAGCAGTGTACACTGCATGCACCTGAGTGATTCAGTACACAATTTGCCAAGACACATTTTTTAGCCTTCATTTTCATTTTATTACTTAAGTGCCTTCAGCATTTCCATTTAGTTACCCTTTACCATGTCTCCTTGTTAGAAGAAAATGATTTTTCTCTTATCCTTTCAAATGAATAAATGCAGGGTCTCTTTCTTCAGCGGAGGCGATCTTGGAAGCCAGTTTTATCTGCATCTCCCACCGTCTAAGGCGAAGAGCAGCTTTGCCAGCGGGCACAGGGACTGCAGGGTCTGCCTGTTACGGGCAACACGCGCTTCGGCTAATTTCTGCAACACGGTATCAGTCCACGTGGTGATTTCTGAAGCTGCTTGCATCCTCAGTTTCTGCCTATCCCTACCAAACGAAGAAGATGACGTGTTATTGCCTGGTCACAGCGACACGCCGACGATCACACCACCACGTCCCCAGCCCCATCCTGCGCTGCCCCGAGAGGTGCTGGGCTCCCCGCCCCCGGCCCACAGCGGTGCTCGTCAGCAGTTATTACTGCAGGCAAAAGACACGGCAGCTCGAAACGGTTAATTCGCTTTCCATAATCATACTTCACATCACACGAGGCTGATTAGCATAAGGAAATGCAGAAGAAATCAAAATGCAGAGAAGAATTTTCTAAGAAACAGATTTTCTCTTCCCTTAGGAATTAAAGAATAATAAAAAAACCCCACAACAATTCTGCAGTCACCCCTACACACGGTTTATTGTTCAGTAATAGCGCTCACAAAAGTCAGCAGTACATTTCATCTTTTTCTCCGGCATGGGTAAATTTCTTAATAGGATGTAAGCTCAAGTCCCAATAACAGATAAAACAGACTAACCATTTTTTTTTTCTTTGACACCCTTTCCAATTATATTTTAAAATCTTCTTTGGATTCATTATATTCTGTAATCCTGCCAATTTGCATCATTTACTGTGATGCCTTCCCTTTGGAAGCAACAATCCCTTACACATTCACCACCCTGTCAAATTTACAGAAAGTGGAAATGTTCAGATAATCTCTCTGAAATGGTTTCCTAGGCATTTGGTAGCCCATTTTATTTTTCTTGTACTCAACAGAGAGCGATCAGGAAGAAACATCAATAAAACGTCATTGCACAAAAGCATCTCAAAGAGGTTGTAATTATTTACGATCTGGGCTCCATTGTGCTCACACCCTACCCCTGTTATGGGAAATTACCTCTGCCTTGATGTACACACTTCAGTAAATGAAGTGCAGTAAATCAGAGACCTGAGAACCACACTGGCTGCGCTTTGTGTGGCGCAGGCCAGTTAATAAAGATCACTCAGTTCTAATTGCAGATGACTTCACACAGCTTCATAATCCATTCCTCCAGATACGCTGCCTGGGAGATGTTAAAATCAGAATTTTATTTTATTGAGCTACTGTTGCAATTCAGCCATAGCAATTAATGACTTGCAAAACAGCAATATTAATTTAGTGTTGGTGGCAACTACCAACCCTAACTGTTTAAGGTTAAAATGAAATTAAACACCTTAATAGATTGGAAAGAAAAATTTAAAATGCTATTGACAACCTGCAAGTTCCCTAATGCCAAACACAAATTATGGGCATGACCTCTTTCTCTTTTTATTAATTCAATACTGAGCTTAAAACACAATACTCGTAAATGTTTCAGGAGTCACTTCAACTTGAATACCAAGTGGGCTGCGTAGAGGTAAGAGTCAAGAAAGCAAACGACTGCTGCACCTTTCCAGCTCCATGTGGTTTATGCCAGTTCCACATTTGGTGTTTTAATTGCACCTAGGTCACGTTTCACACATTTTATTAATGTACCTGCTAAAGTACTGGAGCATGGCAGGCAATCACAAACTAGATGAAATATTTACCATTCGCTTTACAGATCGGAGACAGGGAAGAAAACACTTCATTCCCCTCATGCAGTTCATCCCCACCGTTTCCACCCTTGGATGCCATGGTGTGCAAGGATCAGGGTAACCCCCCCAAATCATGGTGTATTTCCGGAAGGTTCTTCAAGCAAAGGACAGATAACTACCCTGAGCATGAGGCAGCATCACCTCTGTCCCCAGGGCTGGCCAAGCCTCTGGGTTTTGAGGAACAGCTTTGAAGCTGATGGGATTTCCACCCACCCCCCCCCCAGTAACTTCCTAGCATAGGACAAAGGGTTTATAGAAGTAAGGAGTTAAATGAACTTCTAATTGCTTCAAATGTCATTCAAAAATTGCAATACATCCTTTCGCTTGTAGTTTTTGCTTTGTGATTGCTTTCTGCCTTTTAAGATGACAGAGGAATCTTGACATTTTTAAAAGATTATTCATAAATAAAAGTTAAGACGATGAATCATGGCATCACAAAAGCCAAATTTTATACTTGTAATACACCCATACGATGACAGTAGTTACCTATAAACATTGAAAGAACATTTAGCCTTTTAGAAGCCGTGTATGAACATTAGACAGCTAATCCTGAATATTTAATTTCGCTGTTTACTGTTATCTATGCAGGATTAGGATGATCAGAAGCACTCTGAAACTAGGGAGCCCCATTATTCTGTGGGACTGCACCTAGGACGGTGGGCAGGGCAGGAGGTCAGCACATCCTTGATGTTCCAGAGAGAAAAATACTTGAGTTTCATGAAGAAAACAGTAGGTCAGAGATGACTGAAAGCAAAGAGACAAATAACAGGGAGAGAAGAGAACTTTTTTCCTGTAAAGTGAGTGTGGGTGTTGAGACATCCCTACATGATTAAGGCCAGCAATGCTAAAAAAGGGTATCCGCTGGCTGTAACTGATGCCGACGCTTTTTTCATAGGGTGCTGCTGTAACCTGTGCCCAGCTCTGGCACCGGGGACCCCCCGATCCCATCTTCACCCCCTCGCACGGAGGAGTGGCAGATGGTGGGAATGGCTCCCAGCCCGGCTGCATCCGTCCCTCCTGCGACCTAAAAGCCCGGCTACCCTTATTTTTAGAAAGAAATGTCCTTAAAGAAAAATTACATTTCTGCTTAAAACCATGAGAGCCAGAGCGGTTATTTCTTCCACAAACTGAAGGCAAAACCAGAGTTTGTTTTCCTCCCCTCGCAGCAGTGCAGGTCTAAAGGTTACGCAGAGTGGTGAGTCGCAGCCAGCGCAGAAGACCTTGGTCTACGTAGGGTCAAATGGGGGTCCTGAAAATACCCGTTGCGCCCCAGCGAAGCGAGCCTCACGAGAGCACAGACATTCGGCTCCCAGCAGGCATCACCGTTTTGTTTATGCAACAAGAGTTTATCACAGACTATTTAGGAAAAAAGGCAGGTTAAGACACACTATTTTGTAAGGGCATGGTGTGCTAGGCGCGTGGGTGAGCGAGGCCGCTGTTCCTCTGCCAACCATCCATGTGCCTTCATTAACACCTGATCGGCTCGTCTGTAAGCATCCCATAGGATGGCACTGTTTTCCCAGTCCTCACCAGGACCATCACCATTCATCCCCAGTGCCCCAGCTGCACCCAGGACCCCGCCGCGTACTCTACGCTGTGTGGGAGCGATGGACCGTAAACTGCCCAGGACCGGGTCAGAGCACGGATTGAGATACCGCCGGCGGGGACGACCGGCAGGCAACAAAACACGTCACCAGTTAGCGTAGCCAGCAGCAGCCAGTCAAGAGGCACTTCCCGAACACTCCAAACTGAAAAATAGCCACAGCAATATTGCCTTGGGGACACTTGATTTTTTGGAGTCCTCCAAGCCCCTTTTCCTTTTTATCTTTTTTCCCCAGCCATATACAATTCTGGCTGTCAGGTACTTCTGGCAATTCGGGAAGCTATTGTTTTCAGTGAGCACCCAGCCCCCTTCACCTCATCGTCCTCGAGTAGGTAACTGGAAATGTAGATAATTATAGGAAAAGGTTTTCAAACACACACATTTTCTAACTGACACATGCTCAGCTCTTGATGTGTTCTGTGCCTGTTCTCATTAAATTTTATACACAGCAAACCTGAACAAAAAAGCTTGTGCAGTGTTAGGGAACAATGATTCCTTTTTGCAAGTAAAGAGGAGATTTATGGAGAAAATCACTTGAATCTGACAGTCACTGACATCAGTTCTTAGTTCATGAAAAGTGTGTGGGACCTGATGGATCCTCTTCTTTTCATCAGAAAGCTGCTGTTTTTCTTGTCTTGGCTCAGAGTGGGAAGTGAATAATGAGCATGTTGATGATTAAAAAAAAAAATCTTACCTTTTACTTTAGCCAAAATTCTTTGCACTTATGACATGAATTATTAAAAAAATTCTGATTACGTACCGCAAAGCATTTCATTAAAGAACATTTTTTCAAGTACCTTTTCTGTGGGGGGGGGGGGGCGGGGCAAAAAAAAAAAAAAAAAAAGGCCAGAGTGACTTCAGAAAAAAGATATGTAGAGGAAAGGGAATGGCAAATGGCACTGGTTAATTGAAGCTGTCCTCGTACGGAGAATCAATCTCCCTTTTCATCAAGCAGTATGAGAAAAGAAAGCTGCTTGATACATCTTGTGATCAAGGAATTAAGCTATGCATCTCCGAAACTCGCAGGAAGAGAGGGAAGCCAGAGCTCGTTCAGTCAAAGCAGAAGCCACATCCAGAGAAGAAAGACTTTGCTTGAAGATAATTTTCTTTGTAGTAAGAATTACCATTCCAAAACATTTGTTTTTTCAGTAATTGTTTCACATGACATTTTGGCACTCTGTCTGCACGTGTGTACATATATACACGTAAAAATAAATCAGAAAAAAATAAGGCTATTCATTTGTGCTATTTGTTCATATGCATGGTATGGGAATAGTTTCTGTCATGCTGTTGTAGCTTGGGAGTGATTGTAGCTTGGACGGGGTTTCCTGGAGAGCAGCACGTACCCACGCAGAACCGGCACAGCTCTGCTGTCCTCCTGCACACAGGTGATGCACCTCACCAGCCAGGAGACATTGCTCATTCAGGTATATTTTCAGGAAAACAATTTGGGGCTTCCCTCTATGTCTGGGGTGAGCGGGGTTTCGTTCTAACCTCAATGCCTGGATGAAGTTTGTTTGTGAACATCTGGGAGCTCCAGGCATGGGAGAATTGGCGTCTGTGCTTAAAACCTGCTGATGGCTGTTGCTTGTTTAGCTGTTGTCTGAGCGTGTGAACGTGGGGCTGTTTGCTTCATAGAGGTGCCTGAGTGAAGCAAACAGTGAAGGATATATAGAAATTAAGCTTCAGTGCTGAGACCATGTTAGTTTTTCACAAAGAAAGGTGTTCTGCTCAAGCGATGCGATGGGGCATTTCTTGCGTTGCATTTATGTTCCAGTTACAGTAACTGTCTCAACTGTTGTTGTAAGGGCTAATATTAAGTACAATTTTCTGTGAATACCATAGCTTCTGCAATGGAAATGTTTTACTGGACAGTGTACTTAACAAGTTATCATTTCACCTGCTAGTAAAATCTTATGCAGTATGAAAACCCCTAAGTTGTTTTAGGATAGCAGCGTTACCCAGCAGTGCTTCTGAAAAGCTTAACAACTACCTACCTATCTCTGATATGCTAGGGGGAATGTGATCAGACAGCTGTGTCCCGAGTTGAAACAAATATGCTTAATAGAAAACATCAAATACAACAAGTGTTTTGCATTTTTAAAGAATTTTTTCTTTGTTTATGTAGAGGTGTTTAAATTCCCTGTAAGAGTGAAATGCATTTAACCAACAATGTGTCTCTTCTCTCTTAGATTACAGAAGTTTGTGGAGCCAAGCGCGTGGGTTATTTTGGTCCTGCTCAATTTTATATTGCTTTGAAGTTAATTGCGGCAGCGCAGTCAGGGTTCCCGGTACGGATTGAGAGCATTAAGAATGGTAAGTAGCAAATTTTGCTTGCAGTGCTATGCACTTGTTTCTCGCTTTCTTTAATGCTTGTCAGCTCTCCGTGGTGGTAAACTTTTCTTCTAACCTGTCTATGAAACAATTGTATTTTGAGGAGCAGAGAAAGAGTAGAAGGTAATGTTCCATTTGCCAAGTGACTAGTAGAAAATTGCGCTGAATTACACGCGTGGCAAAGCTGAGATGACATCCCCCTCTGGAAAAGACATTACCAAAGGAATGGCACGAGTGACAGCTGATCAGTGCTAGGGATGCATTTCTCTCTCACCTTCAGCCTCTAATCTTGACAGCTGTGCAGAGTGGGAGCCGATAGCTGCTTCGGGCAGAGGCATGTTGCGGGGGGCATGGGCAGGTCAGGGGTCCCCCTGTGCAGGGCAGTTTGCAACGCTCATCTGTTTTAGCAAATAATCCTGCTGAAATAAGTGGGTAATGGTGACAAAATCGTAATGCTTCCTATCAGTAGGTATGAAAATGTGTATTAGATGTAATTTAAAACAGCTTTGTTCTTCCCAATGAATTGACAGTAATATTAAATGTACCATCTTTGATGGGGAAAAATGCTTCTTAAAAGAGGCTTATCAAACTCAACAAAGAGAGAAAGCAGGTCCCTTTTAGCTGTGAAACCTTGATAGCAACTAAGTGGAAGGACCTCGGTGGTTTTGCCTTGGTGATGCGTGCTCTGCCTCGGCAGGGCTCGGGCTTCGAAACACACAGCCTTTCACTTGGGCCTGAGCCTGAACAGGTTTGCACCCTCCGCTCCCACATCCCAGGCGGGCGTTCGAACCGTGCCGTGAGGCCGTGCTCTGGGCCAGGGTGCTTGCCACCGTCCTGCTGAAGGCAGCGATGCAACCAGCCCTGAGACCAGAGAGGAGGTAGGAGAGGCCAGGTCTACCCATAGCCTCGCGATCCGGTCGCTGCTCCCAGCGCAGTTTCCACTCTGCTGTCCCTTCTAAGGGCAGCGAGGTGCAGAAGTCACCTATGTTAGAAGGCACGGGGGGGTTCCCAGGTCTGCCCCATCCCGGGGCGAGGAAGGCGGGCTGGCAAGCACGGGCAGACCTGTGTGAGCTCAGCTCCGGCGGTGCAGAGCTCCAGACCAAGTGGAGGGGATGGGATGCAGCTGGCGCGGTTCGGTTTGGTGCCTTGCTGGCAGGGGAGTTTAAACCAGGGCAGCCTGGATTTGTCCGACGGTTTTCCTTGCAGAGAGCTTGTGTGCTGTCTCTTTCATTGCTGTCCTTTTTAAGGATGTTAATTTGAAAAAAAAAAAAAAAACCCCAACAACCAAACACCAAAACCCAACAAAAAACAACAAACTTAGAAACCTGACATAAGTGAGATTTACTGTGGATGTTTTACAAGTCCAGCATCTGCAAATAATCCACACATCTAAGTGAAGAAGGGTACTTGCAGTCCATGTATTGATATCCTGCTTACTTACTGTTACTGAAACACTTCCAGTGTTAATTACATTTTCTCTTGAAATTTACGAGTGCCGTTAGAGTGAGGTGAGTAACATGCACCAAACTCCAACTGATTTCTTTTTATTCCTGGTAGTAGCTGTAGGTGTAAATGATTACGGAGGTGATGTATGGTTTTGCTCAGTTTTGAGCTTTCTGTTAATTTTAGTTGTATTGATCTTTCAGGGTGACTGTGCACAAAACTGCGACTGTGTTTCTTCAAAATAATCATGAATTGTCTTAAAGAGTGAAAAAGTGTCATTCTTTTGCTCTGCGGAGCAGATGCAACATGGGACCTTTTGACATGGTCATCTCACAAGGCCTTGGTGTGATCTCTGAACCCTTCCATTTTTAATTTGTTCCTTTTGTGATGGCAGTGTTGAGCATACTGTGATCCTGACTGATTAATTCATCAGTCCCACAGTTTCTCAGGGAAACTATTCTTTTCATTACAGACAATGTTTTGAAGGCAGGAAATGAGTTTCCCACTTGCTTTAATAACGTGCACAAGGCTTATTTCTTTCTCTTTGCGTGGAAAGATGATATATTAAGCTAGTGAATGTAGTTTTGTGTAACATTTCACATTTTTATTAACACATAAAATAATCACAGGAGCTCCACGTTTATAAATGTTACGAAATATAAATAGTACTCTCTTATAGATGAACTTTTCATTGGTTTTACAAGATGATACTGCTCAAAGTACTCTTAATGTTCTGTAGTCTCAGTTGAGTTTTTCTCTCTTTTAATGAAGAATTGCCTCTGCCGCGGTTTATGGCGCTGAAAAATGACAGTGAAGTACGTTACGGGACTACAGCAGAACTCCATGGAGTTAAATTTCAGGTTCCACATGCAACTTTGGAAAAAAATTCCTACAAAAGAACAGATGAAGGGGACAAACAGGTAACAGGCCCGTCTCCTTCAGGCCAATATGTCATTACGCATCCTCCTTTTGGGTCCAGTCCTGTAAATGATTACACTCACGTGGGCTTACTCAGTTTTGCAGTACGAGACAGGAGATGGACTCTTGGCATGGAAATAATCCCCACTGGGGCCGTGCTTTGATTTTGATGCATCCCAGTTGCATCCCTGAAGGGAATTTCTCTATATAAGCTTGTATAAAGCTGTCAGCCCTGTAATATTTGCTGTAAGTTCTTTCAGTGTTGTCCTCCTACTTAGTCCAGCGCTGTTTCTTGGCGAGGACTAGGGGAGGAGCAGCAAACAGAAATCTGTCTGTGAAACAGAACAGGAAAGTGAGCGATTTCTCATGGCTGGTATGATCCTTAGTCACTACAGAAATATTGAATTGGAGAAGAGGTGCTGAATCATGAGCCACTATTTCTGCGTGCGATAAGGCTACCGGGTTTTCTTTCATTCCGATTTCCCTTAGGAGTAGTCCAGAAGAAACCTGCTTTTCTTTTGTCCTCAGTGAAACATCATCCCAGCATCTGTTGTTCTGAGTTGCCAATTTAATAAAGCTGTCTAAGGGAGATTGGTATTTACCTGTATTTAGGAGACTTGAGAGCACTTACTCAGATACAAGTTGCTTCACAGCGCGATCTTGATTTTCATAATTTTCCCCAGGCCTGACACCTTCTCTTCTGGGTACCGTATCAGGTCATGTTGTAAATGCTTGGTGGCAGGTGCTTTATCTTCCCATAATGTGCGCACACATTTATCACATGGTGTGTTGGCGTGAGTAAATGGCGTTCCCAGCCTGAGGTCAACCCAGCAGGAATGAGCTGATGACAAGGTACACGGGTGGAATAACAGGATGAGGAAGAAGAGCACATATGCCTGTGTACTGACACTGAAGCAGAATGCTGCCCTCAAACCCCTGGCTCCATCTAGGTTATCTGTGGTGTGTTATGTTTTCATTTTTACACAGTAAACTGTTTTAGGATTACATCCTCTTCTTAAACAATCTGTAAGTCAAGGTAAAGAGGATGCTGTAGGATAGATACCCAGTAACATTTATAAATCCACAGAGTGCTTAAAGTACCAATTTGGAGATTTACTTTAATTTTTTGTGCGTGTTTTATACGAAAAATGCTCTCCCACAAAGAATGCACTCACTCTAACTGTGTTAACGCAAATTCAAAAGATACCCACTCAAATTAAGCATTCTACATATACTTCTGCAGGCATCTTTTGGAAGTAAAATACCTTAAGCTGTTCATTGTAAATCTTTGCTATGCCATTGCCATGCTTTACCCCTAGAAGGCTCAGTACCAAATTATGTCTTTACCAACTTTTGTTTTTTAAGGAGCCTTTTCATGGAAATAAAGGGCCTCAGGGAACTACAGCGTTTGCCTTTTCTTTGTCCATCATGCTGTATGCATTCAGATCGCCATGCGGGATTACTTGCTTTTTTTGCTGTCGTCTCAGAATTCCATTTTGTGTTGGTGTGTTTTTGAAATAGGAACCCAAGTCTCCACCGATGTCTCCAATCTGCTCACCTCCTGCTTCTCCATCGACTTACCAGAGAGTACCCTTAAGTTACGGATATGGTAAATCAAGAAGTGGGCTGGAGCAGCAGCATGGAGGTAGGATAAAAATTGGGATGTGCACATTGTATTAAATTCTTTTTGTTTTGGTTTGGGTTTTTTTATTTCTCGGAAGCATCCAGATTTCAAATGCAACTGACAGTCAGCCTAATGATTTTAACATTTAATTAGACCTGTATTTTGGAAAACGATTCAATCATCTCATTTTGTTTTGATTGTTTAATCCTGTTCTCTTTCTGGTAAATTAGTTAGATTTATGTGTCACTGCTCACAGATAAATGCTAATACCTAATCTCTGACAAGACTACGTGCAATATATCCCAGTGGCAGAGTGTTTGCAAGTATTTTCAGAGTGCTTGATGCTTTTGATTTCATTAGAGGGGAAGAAAAGCCTGCTTCTGATTTCAGTAGCAGCTATACTAGTTTTCAGATTGGCAGTGAATCTTCCTTTGCAGGAAAGGATAGTAATCTCTCTGGTTTTGTGACGGAAATAATGATAGGACATGAATATAAAAACAGTGCCACACGGTAACTTAGGCAAAATGGACAAGAATAAGGCACTACGTAGATGCTCTGTCTTTGATCACGCTGCCATTAGCGTAGGTGGCAAAACATTCTGATTTTAATGAGAGGGTAGTGGGGCAGAAGCCAGTTTTACTAAGGTTTTACAAGCTCCTGTGAATAGTGAGGTGCCTGTGCTCTCCTAATTGCAACATTTGCTGACGAAGAGGGTGGCAGTAGTAGGCATTGGTGTATACCATCCTTCCATCATCCCTCCAGCCTTCAGGTAGCGTGTTTGCGGTGAGTGAAGAATGGAGCATGCTAGTCCTTCAGTTGTTGTCCTTGTTTACAAATGAGTGAAAAACCAGCTATTGCAATGTTTTGAAACTCACTACAGCCATAATAAGAATGTGTTCAACACAATCAGGTGGCCTTCACGTGAAAGTTGTACCAGTACTGAGTCACAGGCATTCATTTGCCAGTTAGGTAAACTGTTTGTTCAGAGATGGGATTTTTCCCCACCACACCCTTGGCATAACTGGTCAAAACAGCGGTGGTTGACTTCTGAAATAAGCAACACTAGCAAGGTCGTCTTTTGGTATGACAGATGTTCCACTCCAGCGAGGAAGACGTGGCAGATAGCCCTCACCCTGAAGAGCTGTCGGGAGCAGCTGACCCTGTTACATGTTGTGCACTCTGCTGTTTTCTGGGACTTTGTCCCAGATCTGCCAGTGCTATGGGGGTGGACTTTGGGTGCTGGTTTGTTTTTTTTTTTTTTTTCCTCTGAGCTTAGTTGCAATCGCAACTTCAGTAAAATTTCTCATGGAGTCAGTGGCTGTGCAAAGTGAGGAGAGGCAGCAGCGTCCAATCCAGCTGTCAACTTCTTCTAAAATTAATTATTCAACTGCTTGAATTTTTAAGGTGATAAAATCCTAGAGGTGTAGAACACTATGGTTATTTTCCAGAAGGGGAATTTCTCCTGTTTTCCAGGATGGGAATCTCTCCTATTTTAATCCCACTGGGGATACTTCAGCCAAATGTGTTTTCAGTGGCAGCAAGCAGGTAACAGCCCATGCTGTACCAAGTGCCAGGCTACGTGACCTACGGGTTCTTCCTGGCCTTTAGGATGAGGACCCTTCCAGTTTCCTGAAGAGCACTTGAGGGGGTGGGTCTGAGAGCCGCCGCGTTAGCGTGTGGGCAGGAGGCGTTGGCAGCGCCGCACCGAGCTCGTGGGCTCTTCTGCGTACCGCGAGGCTGACCCTGGGACTGGGCAGCGGGTCTTCAAGGGCAGCCCTTCGCACGGCAGCCATGACTATATACTGGTTTTTTTCTTAATAGTTCTGGAAATTTTCCTTGGTAGCAAACACAGAGCAGAGTGCCCTTGTGCTTAAATCTCCTCTCCAAGCACATCTGTATGTTTCCCAGCTTTCCGTGTTTTTTTTCTGAAATTAGAAGTTATTTGAACAGGCAGAAAACCAGATACCAATACAGGATAAGACGACTCAGGAAGGCAAGGGATGGCAAAGGTCTTCTGAGCTCAAAATTTTTAAGATTTCTTGGTCTCACTTTTCATCAAGAATCTTTTAAGTTCTGTTTATCTAATGCAGACTGTCTTTAACGGTAAGTCTGTCTAAAACGGTACGTTTTAAATAGGTTGGCAGCAGAAGTTTTCAACTCTGTAAGAGTTTGCAAGTGAGTTGCCTTTGTGTTTGTGTACTTGACCTATTTTTAAAACATTGTTCTTAAACGTACTGTTATGTCACCACTTACTATATTTGCTGCAGTGGAACACAAGTGACTTATTTTAGCAAAAGAAGTAATTGTTACTTTTCTTTACTAACTTTACTCCAAATAGTTCAAAGTGGTGGGTCATGTATTTGATTTTTCAACAGAAATTAGGGAAGGGGGAAGAAGACTATATGGAAAATTAGTGATTTACTGTTCGATAGCATTGTCAAAGCTTTTTTTTTTTTTTGCAGCTCAGTTGAATTTTTTCTTCTTATTTGTAACGCGTTCTTGTGTTATATATGGCTATAAATATAAAATGTATAAATATATAAACAGGCTATATATATATTTCAACATGATGAACAATGATTTATGTTATCTAGTAATATATGACACAGTTTCTTATCAGTAATGTCTGAAGAAGAACGATGTGATGTGAAAGACAAGTATGTGGCCAGAATTTTGTTGCAGAAGACAAAATGGATATTGATACTATGACACTAGATTCACAAGCTAGATTCTTGACCTTGTGGTATTTAATTATTTCCTTTAGCCTAGTAGAATCTTTTTTATTATCCTTTCATTTATATACTTTATTTTCAATGTCTGTAGCTCCTTATGAAGTCAGACACTCTGCTCACCAGCAAGATGGACCATCGTCAGGGAATTATGGAACCAAACCTGCACTCACGTGTTCAAGTCTTAATCGGGTAATGAATTGATGTTTTTCTTCAGTAGTACTACTGATAAAACACAAAAGAGAAATTAAAAAAAAAAACCACAACAAAACAAAAAAGGCAGAAGAATTCACACTTCAAAAGTAAAAAGTGTTCTCCATCACGTTTTAAGACTAGAGGCTGAAGCATGTTTTTTTTTAGTATTTGAAAAAGAAAAAAACAAAGCTGATGGGAAGGAGAAATGAAAATAAATAACCCAACTAATTAAATTGCTGAAGCGTAAGTAGAATGAGAAGCACCAAATAGCACAGATAGGAAAACTAGACTGAGAATCTTCAGTTCAAAAGTAAAAAAAAAAATTAAGGTTATCCTAGCAAAAGTAAAACATTTTCATTTAAAATATATGAGGTTGCACAGAGATTCCTGCTTGATTTAGAATGCCATCTGTAACACATGCACAGAATTTATGGCCTAATATTCTGTGTATTCTGTTTTTTCACCCCAGTTGGTTAAATCGCATCTCAAACAGAATAAATGAATTTCTGGATATTTGTTTGCTTTTATGAGGCAGGTCCTGTGTTTTCTTGCTGGTTGCAAAAGCAGATCTTTCCAATGTTCCAGTATGCCTGCTGTGCACTGACTATGCAAATAGGTAGTTTGCCCTATGGAAGGACAAAGCTGTCCTAAGGGAGAGCTTTTCCTAAAGAAGTAAGACTCAGAGACTCTGTACCTTTTCCCTAGTGCTTAGCACCCCACACCCATAATAAAATGCCACCTGAGCCTCAGGAAAAGATCTGCAGGTAGTGTCACATAATTTGTACTAACTTGAAGTGAAATTGGGTGCATTCGTGTAGCACTTTGAAATGAAAATTAATTTACAGCTTTATGATATTGCCTGTTTCGGGGCTCTTTTGATGTATTTCAGAACCAGTGTTTTGCATTTGATTCTTAGGAACTGGACAGGTATGTCAGAGAAAGGGTTGTGGAGCTCGTTGGAGCCTGGTTATTGTTCACTCTTGCCCTCCCTCTTTAAGACTGTCGTCATCCAGGCCTAAATCTTGAATAGTAAATCATTCCAGTTTAACAAAGGCAGTAATTGTACCAGCAGCCCTCTTCCAGACACCACCACCCAACCTACCAAACATACAGACCTCCCTTAAACAAGTCAATCGGAAAGCGAAGACATAAATGGATAAAATGTCCTTCTCCTCCAGAATATTCTTTTCCCCAAAGTAGGATTTTTACCTAAACCATGGGAAGTGACAGAAGGTTGAGGAGGTCTCGAGGGGTTTGCATGTCTCCCTGGCCCCATGTAATGTGTGCCGAGCTGCTGGGGTGAGCGGAGGGTCCAGAAGCAGTACAGCTCCGTAGTTACAGCACCACTCCTAGACTAAATACATAGTTTCTTAGCAAAGCTAAATTTTCATGCACTGTGCTGCTTAAATACAGCTTTAGGTCCTTTACTGGTTCCATCCGTTCCAGATGTACAGTATGCAGTTCATCTGCATTGTTGTAATGGCAGCCAAAATGAACCCCCAAAATCAATCCAGAGGTAGTAAAGTATGAATTGGGCTTTCCTTTTTGCAGTCAGCAGTAGTAGGCTTTCCTTTTTCTTTTAGCTTTGGTCATGTAAAACTTCCTTTAATGGCCTGGATAAAGATACCTAATACTAGCCTCAGCTTTAACAGCCAAGTAGTGGGACGGTAATCAGCGTGGCTATTTCTGCTTCTCGTCTATTTTAAAATATGTGTCTGCTAAGAGAAGAGAGTGAATCTGGTTTCTTGAGGTTCCCAGTGAGCTTCTGGCCCCCTGCCTGCAGCCGGTACCAGTGTCCCTCCTTTCAGTCTCTTTCAGTGGAGCGGGAGCAGCAGGAGAGCAGCACCAGCTACTCGGATGACCCTTGGAGGATAACGGAGGAGCAGCGAGACTACTACATCAACCAGTTCAGGTCCCTGCAGCCTGACCTGAACTCCTTTATTTCAGGTAGTTTTTAACAGACACCGTGCGTGTTGAGTATAGGGACCAGGCTGAGCGGTGAGAAGTGCTAAGTCGTTAAATTAATTCTTTTTTCTCTCTGGAGTGAGTTTATGAGAAAGAGTTGATTGCCTTTTCTTTTTAAAGGCAGACGACTCAAAAAGCAAACCAATTCTGTGGCCATTATGTTTTTTCCTAAAGAGAAAAATAATTACATCTAAGGGGGAGAAATGTTGGTGATTCAGTAAAAAATAAAATGAGCTCTCTGTATTTGATTGACTATATTTGTGGATCACACCTGCAGTGTATATTGAGCTGAAAAACCCCTCAGGGTTGTGCTTGCTTTCCCAGCAGAAATGTGCCAGCGTCCACGTGAGGAAAGTGAAGCACGCGGTTAGCTGGCCTGTGTGGTCAAGCCTCAGTGGTTACGGCTCTGAGGGACTGAGATTTTGACCTTTAGGTGATTAAAAGCAAATCCTGGAGAGCACACACACGGTAAAAGTATCGTTAACAGCACATCGAGGTTGTATTTCCATGCCGAACAGGAGGATCAGGCTGCTGGTGAGAGGAGTCACTGCGGGTACATTTGTCTGGCAAGGCAGACGTCACAGGTTTCAAACTGGGGCAGTTTTGCTGGGCCCTGCTGTGTTACTGGGGTTCAGGAGGCTCGGATCCAGCCAAAATAAATAAATTACATGCTGCTGACAGAAATTAGTGCTTCACCAGTTCTTTGCCTCAGTTAAGTCTCCTTTATAGAACTTGCTTGAAAGAGAAAATCCTTGTTCGACAACATTGTATTTCCTCACAGACTTACATATGTCTGTAACTGTGTATGCATGTGTATATGCATATAGAGCCTCTCGGGTAGTTGTGCATTTTCCTTTATGTTAAGCAAGATTCTCAGGCAGTCCCTGCACATGCAGAATTACTGTTTATAAATTATAAATTTGAGCTTCTACAACATCCTAAAATAATTAAGCTGTAGAAACCCCTGCTGCAGGGTGATACAGATGCTAGAGGTTTGTCTGGGTTTAAGGCGTTACTTGAGAAATCTGTGACTGAAAAATCTGTCAGAAGTTACTGAATATTTAAGTGTTACCTCTGGTTGAGAAAGTTGCCGAATTGCAGGTTCTCAGAGGTTAGGGGGTGTCCTGGAGCTCCATGATTATTGCGTGGCTTTGTCCTGGTCACGTACTCCTCCCTTGGCACGCAGTGTTGGGGAGGATGTGCTGTGCTAGCCGAGTCTTGGACCTGCCCCAGGGCCAGCTTTTCGTGGGCACTGCAGTAGGTGACAGGGCCTGAATGCCCAAGGGGAAGAGGGTACAGACCTAGAAATCTGTGCTTTTTGTTGCCCTACGTTATGTAAGCCTGTATCCAGGGGGGGCTTACAGGGTACCCCTGATAGCCCACGATATGGGATGGTGAAGAAGTGGATTTGTCATCTAGGAGAAGAACGAGAAGGGCTGTCGTGACAGGGTGACTGAGGATGCCTGCAACAGGACAGTAGCTATGTGCTATCTGAATCTCCTAGCTTTTGTTGGTTTGTTTTTGGTTTTTGTTTTTTTTGTTTGTTTGTTTGTTTGTTTGTTTTGTGTGGGGGTTTTTTGTGTGGTTTTTTTTGTTGTTTTTTTTTTCTTGTTGTTTTTTCATAAAAATTGAGCCACTGCAGGGAAAAGTCACGGTTGAAGCAGCGTCTTGGGAGAGCAGTGCAGACACTACGGCACTGTACTGCTACACACAGGGCACCTGGGTGAAGCAGAGCTGTTTGTGTCTGTTATTTCATCATTGCTGACATAGTCATTATGCTGGTTAGAATCAGTAGTACTAAAGTGTGTTTTCCTTTATTTATTTTTCCCATATGGAGGGAATGGGGAAATGAGGTCAACAGCTCTGTCTGGCTTTCTCTGTCACTTATTCAGCAAGAGACAAATGGTCCAACAGCTATATTGGCATCCAGTTAATCTGAGTGTCTCTCGGATGTAAAGTAACCAGCTGCTTCTGGCACAGCAGCCCCGGCCAAAGGTAAATAATTGGAGAATTAGTTTCCAATGGTTGATAAGGCATGGTTTCCCAACAGGTTCCGTGGCAAAGAATTTCTTCACAAAATCAAAGCTGCCCATCCCAGAGCTTTCTCACATCTGGTAAGTACTGTAATAGTGTTGGGGATGTGTATCCTGTTTTTTTTAAAAGATGCTTAATTCAAGAGTTCTTGTTAAATTTTGGAAAGTGTCTTCAATTATAATTATTGCTCTTATCTCCAGAATCACTTTCAGACCCCAGCAGCAGGGTACTCATTGATCTTCCTGACATGTTTGTTTTCTGGAGAGATGTTCACCTACTCAGCAGGTCTGGGAAGGTTTGAACAGTGATAGAACTGAGAGCTGTTGTTAAGTATATTGTAAGCAGCATCAGTAGCTCAACAAACTGACATTTTTCATGAAACGGCACAGAGGAGAGGCACCTCTGGAATGTTTTAGATGTGTTGTTGGTTTTATGTTTCTGGCTGTGTTTTGTCAGAGAAGGCCTAATTAAAGCCTAATTTTTAGTAAGTACAGCTACATAATTAATCAGTGCTTTTCTAATGAAGCGGTAGACTTACTTTTAATGAGCTTATTTAGAAACGATTGCAGATGGAACTGTACATGATAAAATTTGACAAGGATTCTATTATATTTTCGTAAACAACATGGTGCTTTGTAATTCAGTGTCATCCTTGCATCTCAGATAGGAAGAACAAACAGTTTTAAATGTTGATCAGAAATGCTGATAGAGGTTTTACTTTTATATATGCTTTTATGAAGGGAGATGAGAAGAAAAGCTTGCAAGAGCCTGAACATCTGTCGGGGTCAAAGAATATGTCTGGAATCTTTTCAAAGCGGATTGTCAGTTGTGAAAATAAAAAAAACAATTGAAGAAACAGTGTTGGGGGAAGCGAATATTGGAATCTAAATTTAAGATGGCTTAAGAAGAATGGATTAATCCAATATGTTAACAAAACACATTTTATTTCTATTGTTGGCACAAGTTGTTCTCTGTGCAAAATTTAAAGAGTATTCCTTTCTAGTAGATAATTATAATTTTGTGATGATGTGATTTATCAGCTTGTGTCGCTGTGTTAAACACATGGCATTTTTTCAGTCTTTGTCACTATAACCTTAACAGCTTGAAAAATGCTCATTACTTTCAATGAGGAGGAAGTTACCTGTTTATTTGTTTTAGTCCATGTCCTCATGATAAAATATTAGTCAATTCTTGCAAAGAGTTAATTTATAAAATTGAATTCTTCAATTTCTGAAGTTCAGCTTTAGTATTTGAGAAGAATCCTGTAATTAAATAGAGAACTGCTTTAGTGAGAAGTTAACAATATCATTTAAACTTGTCAAGAGCATTAATTTAGCTCTTTTCTTGAGGCTAGTCAATGGTGCTAAGTAACCAATGCTGAAGTCCATTGTTAACTTCTTCCACTTGAACTAGTTTAAGATCCTGCATGGATTGGCCAAAAGTGCTTCCGGCCATTGGGAAGTTAATTTCAGCCTTGGAAGTACAGGATATGTATTTCATGTTATAATATATACATACCATCGTATCGTATGGTATGATGTATAACAAAAACAAATGTACTTTATTAAAAAAGAAGAAGGTGACAAGTCAGCATTAGAAAATTAGCTTGTTTCACTTTCCCAGCGACAAATGTACAAGTTAGGATCGAGTGCAAATGACAGAGATGCTTGCCTTGTATTAAAATAACCCTTCTCAAAGTTGCGTTTCCGTCTCCCCTGTGATCGCGCCCATACGTTTCCCTGAGGCAACGGCTTGGGAAACGGGTGCCTGTCGCACCTGCAGGGAGCTGAGCGACGTGGATTGCGACGGGGCGCTGGCGCTCCCCGAGTTCTGTGCTGCGTTCCACCTCGTGGTGGCGAGGAAGAACGGTTACCAGCTGCCGGAGACGCTGCCGGAGACGCTGCTGCCCGAGTACCTTCGCGCAGGTGAGGTCCCCGCGGCAGGTCGTGTGGCCGTAGCCACCCACCGCAGGTACCCGGCGGGTGCGAGACGGGTTCTACCGTCTTCCGTCCTGCAGGAAGGGCAGGGTTCTGTGCTGCGTGCTGGCCCTCCAGTTGCTTTTGTGTGTGTGTGGTTTTAATTGCGCTTACGAGGCAGTTGCTGAAGAAGGAATGTGTAAAAGCACAAAATAGCGATGCAGAGTGTAGCAGTTACCTGTCTCTTCACGTCTGCCTCTTGGCTCCGGTGTGCTTCAGGTGTCGTTATAGCTGAAGTGGCAGATGATTACCTGTAGCAAAAATAATTCAACAGGACTTATATGGCTTTTAACGACTTTTCCCTTAAGTATCTGTCTCTTGAAGATGTGTTGAAAACAATACTGGACTGCTTTAGAACTTATTATGCTAATATATTTTGTTACTGCATCTATCAAAGCTTGAATTATTTTGTAATTCATTTTATGTAATCCACAGATTCTTCTGTAAGTAATTTGCTGTAATGACAGGGGGATTACAACAGTTTATGTAGCACAAGGATGAATTAATCCAAAATATAACATATCTCAGTAACAATGTGCAGTGAGAGACCTGCCCTTTCATTTGTTCTCTTCACTTATGTCTCTTTTAATTATAAATTAACATTGAAATATGTACTGTTCCATCTAAAAAATGTGCATGACTTTCTAGGGCAAGGAGGATTAATCACAGATGATAATTACAGTGCTAAGGGATAATATTTAAGACCTAATAAAATCTCCATTAAATTTGATGACACTGAATATATTAAAAGACAGGAAAAGAGCAAATCAAGCTGGAGTTAGGAAAATTAAATGTTCACCCTGTATCAGATTTGTGAAGTAATTTCTGGTGGAGTCATGTTCTTTATAATCCACTATCTTCATATCCAAAGCAAGAAGCTCCTGTGAAACCTGCACTTCCAAGTCTTCATCACTTTTAGTCTCTCTAATTACATTCCCTTGTCATAATTACAGCTACCCTTTTCCCTCAAGGACCACCACTTTGTTCACTACTCTCACGCCTGTTCTCACGAGAAATTAGCTTGTCAGCTCCCCCATGCAGGGTCTTGTTGGTGTATCTTCACATTAAGCCTTTTTGGGTAAAACTCTAGTAGTAGGGAATCATTATGCCAGTGGGAGGAAGAGCATGGTAAAGCTGTGGTTGTTCCCTGGGAGTCCTCTTTTTCCCTAATTTGTCCCTTTCAGCACTGGGGTCTTTACCATTTTCTTAGATGATTATTGTTTCGTGGTGTTGCACACAACCAAGCATTCCAAGCTGACCTATGTGGAAGGGGTGAAAGGACTAATTGTTTGTTGTGGGCACTCTAAATACCTCAGCTAATATGCTAATTCTGGTTAGCTTGAGGGTCTGAAACTGTCTTGCGCTCATTCTGCTACTTAGTCAGTATTCCCAAATCTGTCTTTTGAAAGAATTCCATTAATAAAAAGCAGGACATCTCAACACACTCTAACACCGTGAATCACAAGAAAGCATAGAGCCCTGGTTGTATCAACTTCTGAAATGAAAGCATTGATAAGTAAGCAAGTGCCTCATATACTTACCTAAAATGTCAAAAGAAATTTCCACGAGAAACTTTCTGTTTTCATGTTTTCATAATTTGATTTCTGTGAAACTTAGATTTTTTTTTTTGGCTTGTTAGGAACCCAATAAAGATTACTGGAAACTGTTTTTCATTAGGTTTTTGTATTTGTTTCAGAATAAGGCAGAATTTGGTTCAAGTGAAATACTTGCATCTGATAAGAGTGTTAAAGCTTCAGATAAAGTGACTTGGGGCGTAAGACAGAACATTTAAGAATTAATTGATCTTGCTAGCTTTATGGCTTGTTCTATAAAATACAAGCGCAGGTCCAAATGCTATCTTGGCACAGCTCCATTGACAATTTGACCCACCACCTTCTTTTCTGAAAGTTTTTATTAAAACTAATTTACAGAATCTGTAAAACTATTTGCCCTGTATGTAACCCACTGTACTGTACGTTAAGACAGATTTGCAAGAGCTTAATTTATTCAGAAAAACTAGATGCTAGCCAGAAACTAGAAATTTGATGTGAGAACTGGTTATTCTGCCTTTCAGTATATTGATCTTGAAGAAAAGCTGTTTTCCAGCTGTTAAGACAGATTTATCTCAGAGGAACTAATCCCACAGTGATATCAGCAGAAGGTCCTGAGCTTGTGGAATAGAAATGAGGTTCTTGTGAATATTCCTGAGAAGTTAGGGTTGATTTTTTTTTTTTTTTTTTCCTTCCCTGCTCTCAATGCTGTTTAGTTAAAGATGGTATATACTGCAGCATCTACTGTGTTTAGTGTCCTTGCTTTTTGCTGCCCTTCAATTTCAGGGTATAATGTAGATTCTACTATACTTTTCAGTATTCAAAATGTCAAAAATTGGAGTTGAAGGTTTGTTAAGTACCTTTAACATTCCTAAGATGGCAAGATATAAACTATAAGGCCAACTAAGCTAATGCTGGACTGTGAGGAGGAAAAATGCAAACAAAAAGTTGTTGTTTGGCAGTTAATGTTTACTAAGAATCACTTCTCCCAAATTTCACAATTATTTGTACAACAGAAATTATACATGCTATCCCTTGCATGACATTGACTTACTCCAAATACAAGATAGGGAGATTTTCTTCATGGTGTTTGTCATCCGTGGCTTACAGATCAGTTCTGGTATGTAGAAATGAAGGTTAAAATGATGCTGGAACAGGTGTTTGAGAAGTGTGTATTAACCAAAGATTTGGCATGTCTGCCTTTGTTATTTTTTTTCTTTCTTTTTCTTTCCCCTGCAGCGTCTTTGAAGCCCGTGCGTGACTGCGCGCTGTTTGATTCTTATTCGGAGTCGTCGCCAGGTGGTCAGCAGACCCGGGACTTCAGTCGGACGGAGGTGAGAAGGCGTAGTAGGGGAGTCACCTTGCAGAGATTCCAGCTTCACAGTGGCTGTGGTGCGCGTAGCAGCAGAACCGCGGGTCTTCGGGAGGACTTTAGAAGTCTCTAAGCTTGCTGTTAAGCCATCTCAAACCCCTCTCTCGGCAGTTTCTTCAGTGTGTGGAAAGGGCTGGCAGGCTTTTCAGAAGATATTCCTGCGTAACAGGGTTCACGGTAGCCACTGAGGGACTCCAGCCCCGTGCGCTGTTGGAGTCTGCAGAGAAGTACCCCTTACCTGTTCGTGCCCCACGGGGCTGCGTTTGGCCCTCGGGCGCTGGGAGCCGGCGGTGAGGGGCAGAGCCCACGCTGCAGGAGGGGTGGTGGCACTAGGACAGTGCTCAGGTGAAGTATCTTCTGAATGCGAGTTGGTCAAAAATGTGAGACTTCAGGCACAGACCTTGTTCTAGTCAGGCGCTCCGGACTGTGCAGCTCTGGAGCGTTTCTTCCATTTACAGTGCTCCATTTCCACACTCGCTCCCCCAGTTTTGATGATGAGAAGAAAAATGTCTTGGCTTGTCCTGATTCCTTGTACTTTGCTTCTTTGGAGGCTGAAACTCTGGGCTCCAGAGTATGGCTTGAGTTTTGGCCGGAGAGACTGTTCTGATGGAGACTAACTCTGGTGAAGGGACTGGAGAAGGTTTCCTCAACCCTAACACGGGTGTTACACCCACAGAGAGGAGAAAACGCAGAATGTCATTGCCATGTTGTGAAAAGTCTCGCCTTGCGTATAGTCCTTAGTTCCTTGTCAGTCACTGTTGAAATGCTTTGCAAATTAATTTCAGGTGGAACTGCTGTACCTTGAAAAGCAGAGTTATAGTTGTCTTTTTGGAGGTCCTCTATGCTCTTGATTTTACAAAGCAAATCGTGGTGCAAGAGAGAATATCAACTTTATTTGTGTTGATCTGTATTCTTAAATACTTGACTGTAGAAATGTGGGTGCTATGCCAATCAGTATAATAAATACATCTTCTTTCTTTAAGAAGGCGTCAGCGGAAGAGATACCTGATAATTCTGCCCTGTTACAAGATGCAAAGAAAGACGACAAAAAAGGTATTCAAATAAATCACTTCCCCCCACCCCCTCTGTTATGGGTTAAGTTTTGTGTGTTATTGGTAATTCCATATATTTGCTGACAGAAGCAATGGTATTTTTAATTTCTAAGCTGCCTATGTGTGGCTATAGATTTAAAAGCAAGACATTTCTTTTAAATCATTGACAGCATCTGAGTCGAAGACAAATAAATGGATGTGTTTGCTTCAAAATTACTTCTGTCATAT
This sequence comes from Aviceda cuculoides, assembly GCA_035590195.1. NCBI lineage: Eukaryota > Metazoa > Chordata > Aves > Accipitriformes > Accipitridae > Aviceda > Aviceda cuculoides. The sequence goes on along the minus strand of JAVJGG010000090.1, from coordinate 712,160 downwards.
GTTAATGATATGAAATGCACCTTCCAAAATAATTGTAGTCCTAAGGCGATTAATGTTGCAGTTCTTATTTTAATAATGTTATAATTGTTGTTATGAGGAATTTTGTAAGAGTAAAGACTACATTGTGACAAATTTTGGATTTCCCTTTTTGCAGGAAATAGCAATACTTAAAAATTATTTTTTATTCCTATTAAAAAAAAAAAAAGTCCCTATATTTTCTTGCAAAACAAAAGTTTTGGACAAACTGGATTGAAAATACTTGATTCATTTATTTCACTTGAAATCCGTCAGTAGCAAGCGGTGTTAAATTGAAGTGATCTTTTTCTTTTTCCATTCAGCAATTACTAGGGCTTCCAGAATCAGTGCTGGATCATCACACAGTCATTCCATTTTATATGCCCTTTCCATGACCTTTCAGGTTCTCGCTTGCTGTCCCTGTCCCTCAGCTGTGGAAACAAACCAGTTGTGGGTATTTTGTTGCCTTATTCTCAGAGCTGTGGATTATACTTTAATAATAAAAAATTACACATCTTGACCTCCTAGCTGTCCACCTGCTGAGGTTGCATCAGAGCTGCGAGACCAGGTAGTCCACATTCCTGAATCACCTTCCACACTCAGGTGTGACAGAGTTTGGCAGGTTCCCAGGGTCCCTGGTTCAAAGAAAAGTCGTCAGAGTTGATGGCAGTTTGTAAAACATTTTGACAAGTCAGCATAATCCAAGAAATTCATGTTTTATTGCAAGGTTTGTATTGTTGTAAAATTCATAATGGAAAAGAGCAGGGCTTGAACCTTGAAGGTTATTGCTTTCATGTCTAGGGCAGATTTACTTTTTACTTGGGGAATTTTCGTTTTCTTCCTTGTGTAGGTGAAGAATTTGTGCTTTTCTCTTAGTAGCTGACATGTTAAGTCAGATGGAAAGCTGCTTTGGTACATGCAGTCCTTTGGGCTGAAGATGTGCTGTATCTATGACACAGATTTCTACCTTTTCAGCCAAAGAACAGTTGCTCTTGTTCCACCATTGATTGCTGTCCTGACAAATGAAAGAGCAGATCGCTCTCCTGACTGAGGAGATCTTCCCAGAAGTCAAGAACCTGTAGTTCAGGACTGTAGAAGCAAATTTTCCTGCATTTTTCAGAACTATACAAGTAAATTAGCTCCACGTCTCTGAGAGCCCTACATCTCTGAAACAGAAGACTGTGGATTTAGGCACCAAAACCCCCAAATTCTCAAAGTTTGGGATTATTTGACAATTTGGGCATAGGCCTTTGTGTTCTTGACTCTTGTGCTCTTAAAAATTGTTACTATTTTGAGTGCTTGGGTGTTCCTTTCTCAGAGCTGATAACTGTAGAGTCTACCTGCACGTACTTAAAGTAATTCTCATTGTTTTGGTTTTTTTTATTAAGCTCTTAAAGTAAGCACTGCTCTCAAAACGATACCAAAGGAATTTCAGCACTTGACTGTGAAAACAGGTAAGAAGAAAAAAATTGATGTGTTACTTCCATTAGAATTTTGATCAAATATTTTTATATCACAGTAAGCCTAAATTAATGTAATTTGATTAATTTTTTTAAGATCCTTTTGCTCATACTATTTTACTACTGAAATTAGCTTTTACCTCATAATGACTACTTGCAAAATTAATCTTAATTAGTACTTAAGGTTGTCAGAAGATTTCTTGCTTTCTTTCCCTTGTTGTTAGTGTCTATGCATTATTCATGTGTGGGAAGTGTTTTTAATGTAGCATTTTGTAAGGTGTCTGAATTTTGTTTTTCTGTACTACAAACGAGATGCCAGTGCATATACATAATATTGTACCTCTTGATAAAAGCTCTTCTCAAGTGTGGAATAAGTATTCAGTAACTATTTTGAAATGGCCTGTTTCTTTGTAAAAACTGAGCTTTCATATTTTTCATCAAGGAGTGTAAGTGTAGGTAGCCTTTTGGAAACACAGACCTTACAGCACTGATGTAAACTTTTGATTTGGGGGGTACTTCTTTGTTGAAACCACCCCTGATTTTTCCCTCTCTGACTCCAATATACATTCCTTTTTCCTGTCGTATTGGAAGATGTTACTTCTGGAACGGCATATGTCAAAATTGCATAGTTGTTTCAGAAACTCCCCATGCATTCAGTTGAGTTCATCAGACCTCCCTTGCCTTCCTCTTCGTTAATCTCTTTCCTAGAGTGGTTAAGAGTGTTAGCAAGCCCTCCCTGGTTCCAGTCAAGCTAAAATCTCAACTTGCTTTCTTTTCCTTTTGCATAAATGTTTTTACTTGTGAAGATATTCTTGATTAAGAAACCTGACCCCACATGTCTGTCACAGCAGTTTTGTCTTATAGCTCAATTTTTTCATGGCTGCTCAACAGCTGCATGCCTCATTTCCCAACTCTTTTTTTCCTGGCTTCTTCCCAAACACTTGGCAGCTCCCAGATTTCCTATCTTCAGCTCCTATTCTCAGATGATTGCTGCTTCTCCATCACACGCACACGCTCTCTTACACTTCCCTCTCGGGGGAGAGGAGGGTGCTCGCCAGACTTTCAGTTCTGTTCTCCTCCCCTCCGGTTTTGCTCAGGAGCGCCCCAGGGAGTTTTATTTTCAGTTCAGCAATTCCGCCTTTGGTAGGCTTAGGAAAAAGCCTACCGTCACCTGCACATCTCCTTTGCCAGCGACCTCTGTTCCCCATGTCCTTCATCTCCTGGTCAGGGAGGGCTTCCCAACGCGGCTGCGCTCCTCCAGCAGCATGGCTGTGTTCCTGTGTTTGTACGCCGAGGGAGAGACGGTGGCAGAGTTTCACCCCCTTGTCATGACTCCTGTCACTGCGGGGGTTTCACCCTTGCTGTCCTGCACATTGAGGGTTTGAGCGAGCACATTCTGAGGTTGCATGATATGACTGATGTTAGAAGTAAAGATGTTTATCAATCCAGTGGGCTAGCTACAGCACAGTAATTGAGTGGTTATTTCAGGGTCAGTCACCGTTCTGAAAGGTCATTGTAATCATTAACCTTCAGGATGAAAATTCAGTTGGGATGAAGTAGGAGAAATTCTACATCCTTTTTTGGTTATTCATTTGGGCTGTTTATGTAAATTCAGGAAAAATGATGCTGCTGTGCTTCATTATGGGAAAGTTTTCTTTGCCGTCAGAAGGACTAGGAGCTTGAAATCAGTAAAAACTTTATATGCTTCGCATCTCTGAGTATCTGGCCAGTTTATTGAGGCTCCTAAGTGCAAGATCAGTGTTGGCCTTAGACTTTTAAAGGATTGAGAGCGAAATTTGTGGGCATTTAAATTGTACATTTCTGCCTAGGCCACCATTAAGAGATGAGTCAGTGGGGGTGATTTAGACTAGTGGGGAATTCCTTGGGGTTTTTTCTTTAGCCATGTGGCATACTTGCACCCTTTATGGTACAATTTTCCACCCAATCTTCAGCCTGTAAAGCGAGTAGAGGGTATTAGGCCACAGCCAAAAGTTACTGAATCAATATCCTTGGAATGTTAAAATGAAGTTTTATTGGAAGAGGGTCATGGGAGCAGCACCCAAACCAGGAACCTTCACATTCTCCTGTGAATGAATAAATAAGAGTTCACAATCATATATGACGTTAGTGCAAACCAGACTGTTCAGTCCATCAGGCTCTACTACTCCAGGAATCGTACAAACTTTTAAATAATAAATGTAATTAATTTACTCAACAGCTTTAACTTTTTATCAGTTTCACGTTAAGTTAGGCTTATGTACCCATAGCAATAGAAATATGGAAAACTCATGAACTGGATAAATAGTTTTGTATTATCTTGAATGATTATGTTGTGTATGTGTATAAACCTGTACCTCAAACACAAAGTACACAGAGACTGAGCGTACCAAAATAACTGCACTTTTTATGGAAATGCTGCCACAGTTATTTGTATGTCCTAATAATGAACTATCTGCTTTATAATATTTTTTTATATTATATTAGTTCTTTTGAAAGGTAAAGATAAGTCTGGGTATTGTGTAATTATAGCCTTGAATTTCCTGATTTTTCAAAAGCTTAAAAGAAAATCCTTGGCAGTAGTGTTCTTTTGCTATCATTTTTTATTAGTAGTCATTTTGGGATTCTCTCTTCCTTGTGTGCTTTCCTGTTTACCTCAACAAGATGTCCTCAGAGAGTTTGAATGTCAGTTTTACCTGCAGGTTTTTAGATGAAAGGCTTTCTAAAAGAAGTATGAACAGAATTACAGTCTCCATAAAAGAAGGAAAATTTGAAGGTTCTTGAACGTGGCTTAGCTTGGAAAGGATTTATACTTCCTATTTCTAAGTGGCATATATTTAATAATTGTGCCTGTAATTTAATAATCAGCAATTTCAGGATTGGAAAAATTAGGTCATATGGCTGTAGGAAAGCAGTGCCTGAAGTTGTATTCTCTGGGAGTTTGACACAGAAAGAGAGGAGGATTATCGCCACTGCATATTTTAATAATAATTCCCTCTCTCTCCTTTAGTTGCTAGGAAGAATTTGTTGCACAGAAATCTGGAATGACTGTGAGTCAGTTTGGTGGTGACAGTAATCTACTAGAACTTGGTTTATAAGTGGTCGTTGGTGTCACTGCCAGCTTATTCCATCCATTGGATTTATTCCATCCAAAGCATCAACTAGCACTGCGTGACCCTTAAAGCACTTTCTTTTACGAAGAAATAGTGTGTGGCTATACATGTGCCATATGCTGCTACTTGTCTTCTGTAAGCCTAAAGCCTCCTGTGGACGGTCTATGCAGTAAAACAGTGCAAGCCATTAAAAAGTCAGAATTTGCCAGCCGCTACCACAGGTAGCTTCTGCTCTGTGTTTTGGAAGATCTGTCAGTAGTGCAGTACAGTAACTGGTGATAAATGCCTGACTTGGAAGTAGGCATATATCTGAAGGAAGCTAGAAACTCTGAGAATTTATTTTTTTTCCCCAACTTACTTGCTTCTCCTAAGTGTTGTACCTTGGTTAGCAGAATAATGGGAAAAGTACAAGGATTCACTTTGTGTGTGCATTGGGATCATTGATGCTGCTGCAGTACCTTGAGGATATCTCAGTGGGTTGAATTTGAAAGCAGTCACACAGATATGTTTTCTCAAAATTATCTGATGTTAGTAAGGAGAGTAACAGAAAAGTCATGAAAAGACTATGTAAACCAAGGAACAGCCTTGAGGAATTACCCAGAGAAGATAAGTCAGCACTGTTGTTTTCCTATCACATAAAACCTGCATGTGGCAGGATATTTGGCATTTATCCAAATAAAAGAAACCAATTTTTACACTGATAGAAATGTGTTTGATCAACACTTAGCCTGTAAAGCTTCCTACCTTCAAGTATCTTTCCTTCCCAATGTCAAAGTAGTCTCAACCTCATGCGTTAATTTTTTTTAATGACTGGTAAGAAGATGGACGTTTGTACTAATTAGTTAAAGTATTTAGGAAGGACATAAACCTTTGTGCCTTGGGAAGCAGGACAGCTAATAGATATCTGGACTAGGAGAAGGATGTTTTCTGTGGAAAGTTTATGCTATTCCTTATGTTGCTTTGTCGCAACTACATCCATGAGTACAGGTCAGAGCTGTCAGACCTATTTTTTTTCCCTGCGTTCTGGTAACCAAATTAAAAGGTGAAGCTCTGACTACAAGTGGGCTTTTGAATTTTTAGGACATTCACACTACAAAAACAAAGGGGAAGGAGAAGTGAAAATCAATCCCCATTTCTCATGCGAGATGAGCGCACGCTCACATCCACATTGGCAACGCTCACATTTTTAATGAACACTGATTCTGCAGCTAAAGGCATTTACTTGAAATATGATGTTTTAGCTGTTCTTTTTTCTTTTCTCTTCCAGCTGCTCAGGAATCTAATGCACTTAAAGCCAGACCACGATCCAGGTACTGCTTTCATTTCTATTTCAGAAGACCTATGTTCCTCTGGTGTTAGACATAAGGCGTAAGAACTGGTGTTGCATTTTTAATTTTCTTTTTAATTGGTGTTGTGCTGGAAGTACAGCTCAGATCAGACAGATTTACCAGGAGGGATCTGTAAGCTATAGACCCTACATAAGTACTGCCTTAGGGCCCTGTGATCTTTGGTCATAAGGCGCTGGGACTTCTGCCCGTCCGCCCAGCCCCGCTGCCTTGTCAGGGTGGTGACTGCCTCCCGCCCAGCCCCAGGGCTGTCGTGACGGGACAGCGGGACCACCCCGTCGTGGGGAACCTTCTCAGCGATTTCGTGCTGTTGAAACCTGCACAGCGGTTGCGTATGGGGGGGAGACTCCACGCTCCCGCAGAAACAGCAATAGTAGCTCAGCTTTCGGAGGTGGGTGAGTGAATCCTTTCGTCGGCGCGCGCGTACGTGACTACGGCTGGTGGGTGTGCGATGGAAGGACTTACGGACTTACGCTGTTGTGCACTAGAAGCGACACCAGCTGAATTTGGATGTTTGAAGGAAGAGGGAAGCCTGTGCCAGAAAATACCATGTATAAATGGATTACATGTTGGGTTTGGCTGTTCACCATTCTGATGTATAGCCATATCGTGCATTGCCCCTCAAACTGGGGGGTTTTGGTGCTAGCTAGAGGGCTTCTGGTTTTTTTCGTGAGTAATGAGAGTATAATCAGGAGCTCCCTCCTTACAAGCTTGTCAAAGCCTGCTAATAAGAGAGAATTGGCTATAAGCATGAAGAATGAAGATTGAAATCCTCTGTTCTTAGGACCTACATCCAGGAAGGCTGAACTGCCTTGTATGCTGTTTTTAAGCTGCTAGCCAAAGCGCTTCAGTTTTCACACAGTTTTAAATTTTGTTGCTGTGTTACTGAATTAAAAATATGCAAAAAATGTGTAAAAAGTATTTTATGCAAAAATGCATGAAATAGCAAATACTTAAGTTTGAAAAAAGTCACTTGAATGTGACCACTGTGTCACATATGACTGTCTCGCATCTGACTTTATGTCACTACTTCAATGCAGAAGTTGAGACTAAAGATTCCTGAGTGCATCCTTGAACTCAGACCTTCTGCTGCGCTTGTTCTGTGTAGCCTGGAGGGCTCTGTAACCTCGAGGGTCTCTGTCTGAGGTGTGCCTGACCACCAGAGGCTATGATCGAGCCCGTTACAGCTCCGGACCCCGGCTTTCTAGCCTAAGCTGTGCAGATTCTTAGCTGCTGACTCTTAACTGTTGTTGAGGGGCCAGGTCCGCCTGCTGCAAGCGACGATTCACTGTCACAGGGCTCTGTGTTGGCACTGCTGGGGCAGGCATATTTTTGCCTGGTAGCTGCTATCTTACTCAATCTTTAAAAAAAATTAAAAGTCTCAAACTGTTAGGTTGTACAATTTTAATGCAAGTAAAATATACACTGCCTAATATGGAAAGTAAAAGTATAAAACCTTAAGATCCTGATTCAGAGCTTTCTCATTTATTTCAGGGGGGTTGGGTTAGGTCTGATATGATAAGGCTATGGAATCCAAAACTCTGCCAAGACAAAAAAATTCAGCACCAGCAGAGGATTTTGTCACATGTAAATTTTGAAGCGATTATGGCTTTCACTCCTGTATTTATTAAAGTTTATATCAGAAACATAGGATGAGCATTGCCAAATGTCTGTCCTGCTAAAGAGCTGTTTTCTAACAACCTGTTTGGCAAAAAATGAGCCGTTTCCCATTAGTGGGAGTTATTTCTGCTCCACTCGAATGTGTTTTTGGTCTTGCCTGTCATGCATAATGTGTTACAGTAAGTGTAACATCTCAGGTTGTCAATGCTCATTTTGAACAAAGCTCTCGGTCTTGCAGAAAAACTGGTAACTACAACAGCTGAAAAATATTGGATGCTATTCAGCAAATCAAAATTCCTATCAAAATGCACCACATTGGGATTAATGTGATGTGGAAGGGTCTGGAAAGATGTCCTGAGCCATGTATTTGACCAGTTTTGGTCACTTCAGAGCCATGCAGTTTTTCTGGATTTTGTGGAATTTGGTGACTGTTTGCTATGAAAAATTTACTCTAATGGTTAGACTATTATAAATTACAAAATGTGTACTTGCAAGAGGTAGGTTGAAGCTATACCTGTACGAACACTACCCTTAGAGTTGGGAAAGGCAACAGAAACTGTAAGGGGCGGGATGGGGGTGGAATTTTACTCAGATTTATTCAAAATAGTTGCTACAATTATCCTGCTGACAGTTCAAGTCGGGTAAGAAGGCCTGAAGCTGTGATATAAAAGACCTTAAAAAATACTAGCCCTGTAAGCATGACTCGTTCCTTTCTCCAGGCACATAGGTCCCTCCGTTGTCATATAAATCTATCTTGTTATAAGGAGGAACTTAGTCATTAGGGCAAGGAATTTCCACCATGAACCTGAGTTCTGATCACTGTATTTTTAGGTACTATTCACTGTAGTTGTTTAAAATTAATTTCTGAAATAAAATATTTTCTGCTCCCTCCCCCCGCCCTGTTTTTCCTTAGGTCTTATTCTAGCACATCAATAGAAGATGCCATGAAAAAGGGAGAAGAACCCCCTACTCCACCTCCAAGACCACAGAAATCACATTCCAGAGCTTCCTCTTTGGATCTGAACAAAATATTTCAACAAAACACACAAGGTAAAGTTTGCTTTCTTTCCTTCTTTTGAGACCATTTAGGTTAGCTGCGTACTTGGCAACTTTATATGTTTGTACAAATGCTCGACAATGTGCGCATATGCTTGCCTTTGCTATAGGCAGTAATACAGTACAGAATAGAAGAAGTTGCACTTTCTTGCATTACATCGCCACTGAGGGGAAAAATCAGTGTTGCTATAACTAAGGTGATTATAACGTTTTCTGGCATGATAGTGGGAAGCTTAACATATGGTAGTCTGTCATCACTGACTGTTTATAACTTGTCTGGATGTTTAGACAGTTCTCATCAGTAACTTCAATATATTTGATTTTTATAACTATTTATTTTTTGTAGTTCAGAAGCAGGAAGAAAACCCTTAATGTTTAAACTGGGAGAAAGTGAAATTTTTTGTGTGCAAACTGTTGTGATGTTGAAGTCTTCCATATGCATGGGGGCAATCAGAAACCATTCTTTGAGTCAAAAGAAAGGGTCATTTCTTTTGACACAGGTGCATGTTGAAGGGAGAGAAAGAAAATGTAGAATAGTAACTGGAGTGAGCTGAAAGAAAACCTCTCTCCAGCACATTAATGATTGAACAGTCCTTTTGCCTTGCACAGTGAGTGGTGGAAAGAGGAGCTGTTTGTTGAGGGCAGCAGCCACCCAGCATCGCTGTGCTTTAGAAGTGCCCTTGAACCAGACCACAGCTTCATGTGCTGCACACCAATCATCCGACTCAAGGACTAGGTTAAACATGGTCATGGTTATGCTTCAGAAGAAAGCCAAGGTTTGACTGTGTCGAGGAATGTTTTAACTGGGCTCTCTTATGTGGTTGTTGGAGTAGAAAAGAAAGTGTTTCACCTCTTGCTACGTGGGACTTTTTTTTGTGCAAACACCAGACAGAATTCAAGAGACCTGCATTTTTTTTCTTCCCCTGCCTTACATAGAGAAGCAATTCCTGATCTTTGGCTGTGGTTCCTGTTCAGGGGTCTGTTGCCTCCAATTTTGATTTCATTATACATCAAAATAAAACCCCAAACAGAGCCAAGTGCACATTTTCTAAGGCAGCAAATCCTCTCGGAATCCAGATAAAAAGTATAACTGGAAGG
>JAVJGG010000090.1:680066-697827 GCA_035590195.1 Aviceda cuculoides | reverse complement strand
TTTCATGCCAAAGATTTAGCTGGGGGGGTGGGGGGGGAGGGAAAAAAAATAGATATTAAAGCGAGTTATTTGTTGGGGAAATGCGGATCTTTCCAGCGTGGAGGGAGACCCAGAGCCAGAGGGCTGGAGCGCACGGTCCAAACCCAGAAACTTTTTTTTTCTTTTTTTTTTTTTTTAAAAAAAAAACTTTAATGGGTTTCAGTCTATGAAAAATAAGTTACAAATTCTTGCAACAGTAGCTTTGCATGTACTTATTTTTCTCCCATGTCCAGACGGGGTCGTCTATTGAATAAGGCTCTTTTATTCTGCATGGGGCAGGGGATTTGTGGCCATGGTCCCCCTTTTATTCCTCTCTCTATGGAAACCCAGATCATGGGGAGAAATATGCGAGGCTGAATAAAGCAAAGCAGCAGAAAGGACCGCTTGAGAGCGGCATCTGTTACACTTGGGAAGTTAGACTGACAGGAAAGAGCTAAAGAAACCCTCTCCAGCAGATTAGTTAGAACAGCAAGAAGATTTAACTATATGCAGATAAAAACACTTTAAAATACACCATACTCTCCTCCAGGCGAGGTGAGAGTCTCCTCCGTCAGGAGCGGAGTGCCGCGGAGCCGGGCTCTGCCTTAGCTACATTTGCAACAAATATTAAAATGGGACGTTCGGGGGTTTATTTCCCTGCCAGAGACTCTGCCTTAATTAAACGGCGGATCCGAACATCTATTTTCACGGGCAATGGGATTTGAAAAATTGTTTCGGAAGTTAAAGTGCAAATTAATTTTAAATAATTTAGTTACGTTTTTATACAGTGCGGCTTTTCCGTGGCGCTTTTTTTTTTTTTTTAAATTATTTTATTTTTTTCCTTCCACGGGCTCCGGTGATATTTATTTCCAGAAGCTTATGAAGGCGGAGAGAGGTGGAGGGGGGGGGGGGGGCGGGGAAAAAAAAAAAAAAAATGTATTCTGCAACAGCCACAGCCGGGGAACCCAAAACCACCTGATTTTGAAAAGGTGGCTTCCTCCCGTGCCCAAGTGAGGCGAAGCATCCACAGCTGTGCATGATGCCACGCACCGCGGCCCCCACAGGGACGGGAGCGACGCCTGCGACGCGCACCAGAGCGCTTGTCCAAAGAGCTGCTCGCGTTCCTCTAACACCCGCGCGGTGCACGTTCCTCCCTCCTTCCGTCAGCGACATATCTCCCCCTCAGCTCACTGCAAAGGGAGCTTGCGAGACAGGGCTATGAGTGAGGAAATTGCCTCTAACAAACGTCCTCCTTCAAAACAGAGCACCTGAAGATCACACTTCCAAACGCCACCTCTGCGAGCAGCCCTGCTCAATTTTCTAGGTGTGAGAGTTTTATTTCACCTTCTTCTGAAGCACCAGTTAGAGCCCTGCCAGGAGCAGGCGGCCGCTTTGGTAGGTTATAGCTGTACCCTGTGGACAATCCTCTCCTCGCAAACACACGGTGGAACAGACGCAGGAACCTAATGTTTTCGAGTGAGCCTTCCAGCCTTGTCCCAATTAAATAAAGGTCAGCTACAGAGGCCAGACAGGTAGAGGTTGAATGGGAAGACAAATCAAAGCGCACTGTTTTCAGCATGCTGATTCCTCCCCATTTATTTCTGTCTGGTTTCCCTGCAATTTACTCAGAGCATGGACAGAAAGACAGCCACGTCAAAACAGAGTTGTTAGAACAGTATCAGGAAAGGCTGACTTCATTCCTATAAATGGCTTTTTGCAGGGGGAGCTTCATTATTTTTTTTCCCACTATTACATGGACAAAATATGCATGTATGATTTGGATTTTTGTTAAATGACATTGTAGCAAAAATAAATTTCTCCAGTATATTAATGGATAAATTTGACTGGAACTCAAAACACTACCCCAGTTTAAGGTGAAAACCCACCTACAACTCTGATTTTGAAAGGCTGTGTTTGGGGAAGAGAGTCCAAGCCGGGCATTCCAGATCACCAGGATCACACAAAGTGCGAGCATTAGCTTGAAAAATCAAAGCATCCCCCAACCCATAAAGAGAGCAAGGAGGAAGAAAGGAAAGCGTCACGTAGTCTTGAAGCCATCTTTCCTGAACTCTCTCTATAGCCGGGAATGGCTTTTTAAAGTTTCGAGTCACCACTCACTCACCAGCATCAGGATTTCACTTCTTTTCTACCCCCGTCACCACCAGATCCCACACATACCACCACACCAGCAGCCGTAGTCTCTTGCACCAACTTCTGTAACGTCTGGGGACTGTTCCGGTGGCAAAGAAAGATTTGGGGACATCCCTGGGAAAACTCTTTGACCTTGCCAGGAGCGACGTACCAGCCTAGTTAAAGACTGCAGTCCCCAGGAGCACCGGATCCGGGGGGGGGGGGCTGGCAGGGAGGGGGCTGCCGCGGTCCAGCTGGCCTCGGACACCCAGCCGTGTGCCAACGGGACCTGCGGGGAAGAGGGCACGCGGGCAGGTTTATGCATTTCTTTACATTTGAGATAGCTGTAAGTTTGGGCAGCAGGAAGAAAAATCGAAAGAACTGGCGTTACAGAAGATTTTAAATTCTCTGGTTTAACGCCTTGGTTTCAGAGTCACTGGGATTATTTAAAACTCAAATGGAGGGAATCAGTCCTTTCAATCACAGTATATTCAAATGGCGTTGTCTTTAAATCACAACTGCTTGCGGCAATTATACATTTTTGTCAGTTTGCAGTATGCAAAGAGTATACATAAATAAGTATACACACAGTTTATGTCCCTGTGTTTATGCGTAGCGATCCTTCTGCAGAGAAAGCCTTAATTTGCCTGTAATCCTTGAATGAATGCTGTGTATTGGAAATAGAAGAGGGTTTGGGTGCATTAACAGCCTTCTGCACTTAAGCAGCCCTTGCAGATGCTCCCACACGGTACCACCATGGGAGCCGCACTTGGCCGAGACCACGCCAGCTCCCCGGACCCCCATGGGAGGACACGGCTGTCCCCAAGGGGGTGGACGTCGCAGACCGGCATCTACAGCATCCGCAAGAAGCGGAAGAAGTCCTCCTGTCCCTCTCGATTGCCTCATGATGGGCCTCGTCTGCCAAGAAATAATTAGTCACTGTCCCGTTACCTTGAGAGTGAAACACTCACAACCAGCCCCACTTCATCTGCAGCCAGAGACTGGGTGATTAATTGGTGTTTTCCTCTGGTTTTATAGAAGAAGCTTTTCAATAATTTTGTGAAATATTTTAGCTCAACCAGGAGAGAGAATGTATAATTCATTTTGTTACTTGATAGAATTAGTTGTTCTTAGCTTGCTGTGGCAGTATAAACTGTGAATGCAACATTTTGTAAAGTGTCCTTTTTCCATGAGATTAGTAAATTTAATTTGAAATTCTGTATTCACAAGTAGTGCACTGGCTGAAGGCAAGCTGTAGAACAGATGACAAAGGTTATTACATTTTTTAAATTATATTTTAAAGATGTTTAATAACTGTGGAGAAAAGACTTTTATGAAAATGGAAATTGGCAGATTAAAGAATGAGTTACACAAAGTTATTTTAAAAACACATGAAGTTACTTTCCCTGTCACCCCTTAAAGGGCCAAGGTCTTGTTCTCAAGACCAAAATTCTAATTTGGACAAGGATTTAGCTGAATTCACAACTGAGTTCTATAAATTGATTCTAAATGCAGATACAAAACATACAATGGTTATTGATGGTCAGCAATTTTCAAACGCAGTTTTAAGACTTCTCTTCCTTGTCACCAATATTAAAATTTAATTTGGGTTCAAAACATGGGTGATGTTTTTCTGACTCACGTTCAAATCAAAAGTTAAGTTTCTCAGAGCTAAATTCTGCCTTGATCTTGAGACAGCAGTGTAAACAGGTGCAAAAGCCAACTCCACAGCGGGAATTTACAACCTGATCATGCAATTTTCAAGTAAGTGGAAGTTTCCTGCGAGTATGAATTAGAGTAGGACTGAGCCTGTGGGGGCTTCCGAAGATAAAATAGATCCCACCCACTCCTCCATAGGCTTCTGCTGCTCCTGAAAACATCCACATAAAAGCTCACGTTTTCCGCTGAAGTCGGCAGGTGCAACTAAACCCAAAAAGGAATAGATCGTGCTTCAGAAGGCAACTTGCTGGTTTTCACCTTATTTTCAAAACACTTCCCTCTTGCCTTTGAGAATAAATGATAGCAGGGAATAAACGACAAGGGAATCTCTCCGCTTCTGACAGGGAGCTAATCTAACGAAGCACACCTTGCCGGCGCCCACCTCGTTGCCAGCGCGTGGTGCTCAGATTGCACGCCTGCCGCCGGCACCAGAGGCACCCGTGCCAGCCTGGACCCACCAGCCCCTCCCATCGGGCCTGAGCCCGCCACAGACCTCCCCATTACCCATGCCCCACTACCGCGCTCTTTGTCACTGCCAGTCTGCCCCCCAAAATCACACATGACATCAACTTATAGCCTACAAGAGAAGACATGTACTTTTTTTTTTTTGTGAAATCTTGGCCCAGAACATATTGGCTACCCTGTGTTTAGAAAATCCTGTTTTCCGATAAGGCTCCTAGTGTTCAGTTATGCAAGTGACTCAAAGAATTATGCGCTTTGTAGCATATCAGTACCTGCTCAACACCCCCAGCCCCCCAAAACAAGGTGACTACGAGGGACGGCAAGATGAAGTGGGGACCTGCAAGACCTCTCTACAGTGCATATAACCCATCTGTCTTCCTGGTCACTACATGCGCCACAAAGCACTCCACGGAGCGTGTTCCACTTTTCGTCTACTTGGAAGAAGTAGTGGGAGATATGGGAGGCTTCAATCAAGCCACAAGCAACTGTTTTTACCCTCCTAAAATCTAAAAGCTGTTTTTAAGAGAGTGGTCTCCAAAGGAAAGCACCTGCTCAATATGGAAAAAACAACCTAACTAGCTGAACCTAAAGAACTAGTCACAAACATGTGCATCCCATGTATTCTGTAACCTCATAAATTGTCTATTGGAATTTACAGAAATTTCCACTTTCTTGGTCAACTTTATAGTACACGTTAAGCTTAAATTATAGTTTCTCTTCTAGCCTTGTCTAAGGCAAATGCTGTTATCAATAGATTCACATAATTGCCACTTTCTTCTCTATTTATTTGTGGGAGCAAAGTAAAGCAGGTAGGATACTTTTAAGTGATAATACAAAGCATTTTCTACTTGTCTGCACCTAACTCATAAGAAGGTCATATGAAGGTTTTACAGCTATCCTCAATTAAGGAATAAAAATTCACACAAATAGCTCTTTTAAGCGAATCCACTGGTGTTATCATCTTTAACATCTAGAAATCAGTTCGCACCAGGGCTGGAGACAGCTCTGCTGCCTGCGGGTGAGGGAGAAGGCGTCACTTTGTCCTCGGTCTTGCAACGGCTGAGACCAGAGCCTTGCCTTCCTCACGGGGCCCGTTCCTCCGCACGTGCAGGAAGGCGCTGGAGGGGTCCCATCGCCCTGCCCAGCACAGAAATCAAGCTTAAAGGGCGAGACACTGAGCCGGTGTGAAATTCAACCCCCTGTCCAGCGGGGCACCTCAGCTTGGCACAGGCTGCTTCTCCTCTCTGTAAGCTTTTCTAGCAATGTCAGAAGCATAATTGCCCGAAGTTAAGGAAAGTTATGAGTTACGCTGATGAGAACAGATATGAGAAGCAGATTATTTTAAAATTAGTCTGTTAAAGGCCCCAAAATCCGTAGTCAAGAAGAAAATCTCCAGCTAGGAAGAATACAAGAAAATGTTATGTTCTAATACAGATTATTCTCCAATTTCTAATTGATAAGAAAAACTTCAGACATGACCACAAAATCCCTGGCAGGATGGACTTTGAAGGAGGAACAGGTCCAGATAGCTTGAATTTCAAGCCTCTAAAGGCCTAGTAAGAAAAGCCATAAAGAGATTTACTTTTTGTATGATTTAAAATACAAGGCAGATTTCAATGGTGCGATGGCACCAGAATCATACTAGCATTTCAAATGATCCAGCCAAATAACCCAAGTCAGTTGGCATCAAATTTGGACAGTGTGTTCAATGCTACTACACAATTAAATTCAGAATGCTAAAAAGGTAAAAATATACTTAACGCTGATCAACACCACTTTACAGGTTAAACAGTCCTGATTACATTTGATATTCTATATCTGGATTAAAAAAAAATGAAGAACTGGAATATACTTCATTTTATTATGAAATCACTTTGGATGAGGATCTTTATAAATGAGATAAAAAAATAGTTTTCAGTGGTGGATATGATTGAAGGAGGAGAAGGTTATTACCGAGGTTCCCCAGTGACCCAGGTCTGATGCCATTCAAAGTTTCCATTAATGGAAATGGGCACTGGCAGGACTCCCGGGGAGCAGGCACGCGCCGAGGGGACGCAGTCGTGCGCTGCGATCCGCAGCCACCCACCAGGACCCCGGCGCTTTGGGCTTGGCCATGTCACAGTGACAGCCGCGCTTCGTCAGATGCGCGTGCCTCAACGAGCCTTGCCTCAGGGCTCTGGCTGGCCCCAAGTGCCGTGAGACTTCTTGCCAGGAGCGCAAGGATAAAGTACAGGAGACAACCACAGACATAACTTGAGATGTGGAGAAAGCGCACAGCGCAGTCATGGACCTGGAGAACTCAGTAGGCTCTGAGGGTTACCCCCAACCAGAGAAGTGGCTAAATTACAGCATCTGAGTGCTTTCAAGAGAAAGTGTTGGGTACTACAGTGCCTTTTAGCCTACCTGTGGGGAAAAAAACTGCAAAAGAATTGCTGGAGACAAAGGCCTGGAAAACCCAGCGGTTGGTCCCTATCCAGCAGTGGGAGGTGATTCATTACTGGAGCAAAGTCTCAGAGGAAGCACCGAGTCCCCTCGGCCGCCCAACACCAACGTGAAGCGGTAGGTGAGGATGAGCACTGGTGGTGGGACACGAGGAAGAGGCTGGGTGAAGCTTAAGGATCCTGGACGTACCAGAGAAGATTATTTGGTCTCTTCTGGCCTTGCAGATAACAACTCTGAAATTCAGACAATACGTCCTCATCCCAGTTGGAAAGATGGAAGTTAAACAGCTTGCTCAATATGCTGAGAAGTCAACCCAGTGCAGTGCAGGCTGTTGTCTGCAACACCTCCCCTCTGAGAGGAAGCTCTCTGCGCCTGCTTTCAGACCAGGTCCTCAGCATAACGGTTAAAAACCAGTCCCAGCTGAAAACACCCAAGTCTAGGACTGGGAGAGGGCATTTACCCTGTTGGGAGCCAAGTATTCCTCTAAAATAGATCAACCCATCCCAAGGCTTTACCCCTTTTTGTTCAGCATTATTTCCTTCTCCCTTAATACTGGTAGTTATCCTCACTGAGGACCAGCTCTATAATCAGCATTAGTCACCAAGCACCTTTACCATACCCTTTTCCCAAAACCACATTCTTTGTTTTGATAAAAGTATTTCCCCCCCTTCCCAGTCTCAGAACACATGATTATTGAAAACTTGCCAGTAAAACAGAAGAAATGAGCCCCAGACCATTGCCTGCAGGCAGATTCAGCACAGAAGATGTCAGCCCAAGCGAGGCACGTTCTCGTAGTTCAGGAGAGCACGAAGCCATCCTCGCGTGACGCTAACCTCACATCACTGCTGATATTTGGGCTGTCTTGCTTTGCACCCCCCCAAGGACGAGCAATGCACTCCACTCTCCAGGTCTGCAGACTATCATGCAGAGTTCCACAACAGCACTACTTGCAGGCCATTTTTTGTTTATGTTACATTAGCAGCTCAGAATTGTGCATGTCTGTTTTCCCCTGACAACAGTTGTTACGCAGTTCCTGTGACTGGCTTGCTTTTTGCAGTAGCCAAGCAAGGATAGACGTTGTAGAGATAGAGAAGTATTATCTTTTGCTAGAATGTACTGGGACCACCTTCAAAAGTTGAAGCAAAAATAACCCCACAACCTTGGATTCAAATTCACATTTATTCATCTCATTTTTTAATAAGAATATTTTTATCTGGTGTATGATAAAAAGCCTCCTTACACGTATCATATTTCACAGTACCCTAGAATTCCTGTGCATCCTGAACAGAAGTTCTGACTTGCTTTAATCCTTCAAAATAAAACAGAATTTAGAGATAGTCTTAAATGCTTAGCCAAGTTTACCGAAAAGGATAGCACAACATTTTTTGTAGTACCTTGAGAGAATTGACAAAGAGGTGGCAAAGACTTTGGTTAGAATGCTTTCTCTTAAGTGTACCAGTGGACTCATGACTTAACCAGTAAGAAGATATATCCAATCTTGCATGTTATCTTTAGTCTGTCTACTGACAAGGAGGTGGTTTTTTTGTTGTTGTTTTGTCAAGTATCCAGTACTTAGCACTGACAAGTTATTTCCATCAGTTCTTCTGCTTCCCAGCTCTTGTAAAGCCAGAAAATGCAGATATTTGACATATATTTCCAAAGCACACTAAGGTCTGAAACCCCCTGATGTTTCCAAGTGAACATTTGGCTTACGTTTCACCTCCAGTTGCATCCTGGAGCAGGCTGGTTATTAAGGACTGTGGGTTGTGGGTCTGCAGCACTCCACAGACTGAACAGGTAGTCAACCTCTGCCTGCTAACTTCATGGTGGTCAAACACACACAAACCTCCTAATACCCTCCTGGATACTTGGGCTGACTATCGACCATGCCCTGCCTACCTCATCTTCTGCTAATCAGCAGGAGGAGAAGGTGGTCACAGTCTGACCACACTTGTTCTGGGCAGTGTTCCTCAAGGGAGAAGTTATGGCTGAGCAAATACTCAAGGCATCCAAGTTTCAAAATGTAGATTCAGACATCATACGTCTATTAACAGAGCAGTTTGTTCAATACAAGGCTCATCATACACAGTTTCTCACAGCGATATTTCACCAGGTGTCAGCTTTTCATTTCCTCCAGAAAGCACTCCTGGCCAGTATAATCCAGTCTCAGGAAACACAAGAAGTGTGCAATTAAATTCTCATTCATGGCCTTGCTCCAACTCTTCCCTCTAATTTATTACCACCCTGGAGTCCTGTGCAGACCTCACTCTCCGGACGCCCACCTTCTGTTTGTCCCTCCGGCTTACAGGGGAGCAGCAGCTGCCCAAAGCCTCTCCTATTGCTCTGCCATCTGGTCAGAAAGATTTTGTCTGCAAATATGGGAATACCACTCCATGCCTTTGTTTCAAGTTGCAGGAAAACAATCGGCTTCTTTCAAAGCCTACTAAATGGACTTGGTTTGAGGTCAGCTAAAGGTACAGGATTAGCCAGCTCTCATGGAGGAGGATTGAAGCTGCTCTACCCCACCACAGAAAGGTTTTCCCTCCAGAGACCCCAATGCAAAGCACCTGACCACATCTCATGGGAATGGAGACAGGATGAGACCCTGGTACTGTGTCCCAGAATGGGATGAGCAAGAGCATGGTTGAGCACCCTGTGGGAAATAGAGAAACCAAGTGTTTCTTTGCTCATGCATAACCATGCATGGATATTACCCATTTAGGGAAGAGTAGTCCCAGTCTCATCTGAAAGCAATCCCTAGAAGAAGGCTCCCAAAGGACTCAGAGATCATGAAACCACAAGACCACCTATGACTAGAATGAGCTAAATGGATACAGTTAGAGCCGGTACTCACAGTAGTTTCACAGAAATTCAGAAAGACACTAGTAGATCATGAGGTGGTATCCACGGAGCAGCATTGCAGACACAGCAACTGTGCATGTGATGATGCTCTCCGTAGCTACCCTAGATGTTTGTGCCCCAGCACAGCAGGTAATCTGCTTGCTGCAAGATCAGGTCACCCCAGGGAACACAGGACAACCTGAGTCTTCATAGGAAGGGTTTGTATCATGTACCCCAGCCACATCCTAAATAAACAACCACTTGAAATTTCAGCTTAATTGCACATGGCATAGTATATCAGATGAGGAAATAATAAACCCAAGTTTTAAACTTTTCCAAACAAAGTCAAAAGATACTGACTTCAGAACCTGGCGAGTTTGCTTCCTTCCCATCATTTCACGGCTACTGGTAGCATTAAGCTGCTCTCGTATTTGCCTTTCCTAAGGAAGTGCAGCAGAAGCACCACTAGTGGACACCTCCACTCCCCAACCCATCAGCTTTGGCTCAGAGATGAAGGGGAAATTCAACACATAACCAAGTTGTTTCAAACCCCAACTATGTGCCAAAGTCATACAAGCTGCAATGCTGGAAATCCAAATTATCACTAGCAGAATGCTACCTGCCTTTTCGCATGCTAACTATGACTCCTGCCCAAGCCTAAACAACCTTGGTTTTAATAACCAAAAACCCACTCAACTCCTCCACCATCATATTAATGTCATAAATCAGTTTTACATCTCAGATTGTCCTGGACGCATAGAAACATTCTTTTCTCATTTCGTTTTGCTGGCCTACCCCATTATTCCTGTAACACTCAGTACCAAGTACACCCTCCTCCCAGAATTAGACATGTGAATGCTCAGTGCATGCCATGAAAGATTAAAGGAGAATACCAAGATGATTTCAGGTTTCTAGAAAGCCCCTTCGCTAATGAGGCTGCCACGTTAGAGCTGCTTTCTGGGCCCAAGACTTGCAAAGCTCCATCTTGGCTCTTACAGAGAAGTCTTAAAGAGTGAGTCAGCTTTTCCTGGTAATTACTGAGAGGCTTTGTGTTCCTGTAAGCAAAGCCAGTCTTTGCAGAAATACACATGCTTTAATGCTGAAACACATTTGGAAACTATTATTATTGTTCCACCAAACAACAGATCCCTTGAGAAGCAAAACAATATTTTCTGTTTACACATCTGTACAAACTGCTGTTTAGAAGGAAAGGCTGATTTGCTTGATACACGGGAGAATCAGTTAGTGCTCTCACTAACCCATACTGTACATCATTAGGGATTAATTTGTGTCCCGAGGGAAAAAAAAAGTAGCATTTGGCCCTTCATATCATACAAAAAGCATCAGCAAAAGTGCAAGAAGAAATACAGCAAGAACCTTACAGGGTGAATTTAGAACACCTTCACAGCATCTCAAGCACATTTTTAAGGCTGAACGAAAACCAGCTTTAAGTCAAGTTAAACTAAGGCCACGCACCTACCCGAGCCCCCCACCCCTGCGCACTGCCTGTGTTGCCGTCACCTACACAAAGCGCCTGCAGCCCACTCCACCCAGTGCCTCCTGCCCACACTCCCTTATAGCCTCCTGGGAAACCAGTTAATTCTCCGCAGCTGGCCCAGCCAGGCTGCTTTACGGGTTTTTGCCCTGCGGCAGGCTGGGGCACCGCCACCGTCCCTCGCTAGAGGAGGGCGGTCGTGTTTGCCCCTCTCACGTGCGGTTTTTCAGGCAGGCTGCCCCTCAGGCACCAGCAGGTGAGAGGGTGGCTGTGTCTCCGCAGCACGGGCAGGCTTTCTCTTTGGGGAAAGCATCCCTTGCTCGAAGGGAGGTAACGGGCTCCCAGCCAAAGCGTTTTGTCTCTGCGTTGTATTTTAATTCGGTTTTTGTAAAAGCACTATTTAAACACGGAGTTGCGTTGCTTATTTCCGAGATGCTAGCAAGTCGTGTTTCTGGAGCACTTTCTTCAGCCCTTTCTCCAAAGGGAACTGATATAAACTTCTGGATTTCTGCGTTGCTGTACAACTGAAAGAGACAGTGCCTCTTTTGAGGGGTGCTTCTCCGACAGTTCTGAGTTATTGCTGTCTCATTCACATTCTTCTCCAGCTGTGCAGTTCATAAAGTTGCAGATATGATATTATTTCACAGAAATTCATTGGATAACTGAATAGTATCAGAGCATTGTAAATAAAGGTATGTATTTGACTTTCAAAACAAGTTTCAAATGCACTGTATTCCTATATATCCTATCTTTCTTTTTCATATTTATGTCCTTTCTTCTGCATTTCCTATTTGAATTATTATTGTATCTGAGACGTGATTTACATTTGGTATAGCTCAGAACAACAAAATGTAACATTATGTTATACAAGGCTAATCTTTCCTTATACAAATCTAATTCCAAGGAGTAGTGTGTATTCACTGATCTAATATGATCTAGGAAGGCAGATTGTTATATTTAAACAAGTCCCGGATAGGAATTTGTTATAGGTGACAATCCCTAAGCTCTTACACATACACTTGAAACATGTTCCTAATGATAGCATTATGATCGTGAAATGACGGTTAAAGAGTAGATGACATTCTGTTGACTGTGCTTTATGTTCTCGTGAATAGTAGGACTTTAATGAAAGGAAAAACACCGTAAAGAATTTCACCTACTTATCTGTCTCTTGTGCTACCACATGCTGGAAAAAATAGATACATAAAGATATTATAACTAAAATCACCCTCCTCTAACCAAAATACAGTTTTTGAAATATGTAAGGGAAATCCTATCGATTTGGGAATATTACATAAATAAAGTTAAACCAGGGAAAGGCAGAAACCTTACACTGGGGTGATAGGATCACACTGAAACGCACTTCTGAGAAGGCTGCCAAGAGTAAACGCGGGAGCTGGGGAGGTGGCTCCAGCAGAGGACTGTTAGCAGGCTGATTTCTCGTGCAAGGAGACTGTCGAGACTCATTCCTCCCAGCCCGGGCCTTCGCGAGGCCCCCACCGCAGCCGTGGCGGGAGCGGCTCGCGAGGCCAGGCTGGGATGCCGGAGGGCGGTTTCTGCACCGAGCCCTGCCGGCGCCGCGGCACCCTTCGCAGACAAGACCGGGCGCAGAGCAGCTGCCCGGTCTGCGGGTGCAATCCTGTCGCCGCTGGCCAGCGAACCCAGCGCCCAGGTTGTCACCAGGGCCCAGACCGGAGGATTAGCCAGGCGTTATCTGAAGCCTGAGGGCGCAGAAAGACCAGAATCGGCGATTGCGGCAACCTTGGCTGCCCCGCGCGCAAGCCCTGCTCTGCAGTCGCTTTTTGTGGGGTTGTAGGGTGTGGCGTAGCTTACAACTAAACGAGGATTGGGTCTTCTTGTAGGAAAGCTGGAGAACCAAAAAAAGGGAAACTTCTGCCTGGTTTCTCTTACTCAGATTTTTTTTTTTTTTCCCCTCAGCCTTTTGGCTGGCAATGGGAAGTGGAGGGAACTTGCCTTCATTTCCAGTAAGACCCAGTTCCCCAGTCTGGTAGGCTTCTCAGCATTATCCAGGATGTCAGGGCTTTAGCCGGCAGCAGGATCAAGCTCCCGGTGTTCCTGCAGCCCACCTGCTCTGGGACGGGCACAGTCCCGTGGCTCCTGCGGACAGACACGGCAGGGTGCTGCTTCTCCTCTGGGGTTGGCAGCGGCGGAGAATCCCTCAGGTCTCGCTGCCTGAGTTACCCACGCAAACACGTGCGGGCAAGGGATGGGCCAGGTGGGAGAGGACCTGATGGACCATTCCACGCTGCTTAGCATCAAGGTGTGGTCCTCCCAGCAACATGTCTGTTCTGAAAATTGTTAATTATCTTAAATTGGATAACTTGGCAACAGTCAAAACTGGAATGTAAATCTGGGTGTATAAAGCTTGAGTGATTTTTATTGGTGTCTAAATGTTGAGGCTTTGTCTGGTCTTTAAATATACTGTAATAGAAACAGACAGTTTTCTTTTCCTAGAGGAGCTCTAAGCTGAATTGGCAAATAAGTTGAAGTAACAATGGATGCGTGTTTTAAAAACCAGCTTTCTTTGATATTAACTGCAGTCCCCAGAATATCTTTTGATATTGCTGCCCTGCCATAGCACATGTGTGCAGGGGAGCGAGGAAGGGACACCCTGGACCTTCGCTCCGAACCCTGCGAGCTTTGTGTCATCGAAATCGCACCCAGGATCTGGCATCAATATGACTTTCCCATCATATATTCTGAAATTGCAGTGTCGGAATGACAAAGCACTGACAATCTTAAAGTCAAGCCATGGCTAGCCTACCCTTCAACATTAAAATGGATGAAATGGCAGTCAATTTTTCAGCTTCCGAAGAGTCTGTGGTAGGGGAAAAAATGTCTCCACTCTACTTGACTCTTCTTATCTCCTTTTTCATTCCCGGCATGGCTGGAGGATTTAACATGTTTCTTGCTATCGCTGAGTGCTCTGCGGGAAAGCAGCCGGCGTTGCAGCGCAGGCAGCGTGCGCGGCACAGCACGTGCCATGGCAGGGAGCGTCCTCCGGCCCCAGGATCTGTGCCCTGGGCCGCTCCACCCGTGTCGCTGCTCCACGATGAGGAAAGGAGGCAAAAACTTGCTAATTCTGACTGCATCTCCCTAAATGCCGCGTGTGCCATGGTCACTGCCAGGGCTCCCCGTGGCCGCTGCGGCGGATTTGCTGTTGGTGATGTTCCCCGTTTGCACTGGAGAGGCAGCAGTGGCTACTGGGGAGGTCAGGGCAGCGCTGCACAACTATCTGGCAGGATGCAACCTCTGCCTTGAGGGATTAATAATCTAAAAAGTAACACTAACCAAAACTTGAAGAATGGCAAGGTACCGCAACTGCATTTCTTTTTTTTTTCAGGGACGTAACCAAGAGCACTACTCGGGACAGTTGCATGCTTTGGGTTGTGGGGCACTGGCAAACTGTGCCAGAAATGAGTCCAGACAGCCCAAATCCCAGATTGTGCCTTTACCAGGGCACCACTTACTCCTGGTAACTGGGGTAAAATACTTACCTTTCATTCTTGCACAAACCACTGTATGATTACATTGATACTTGCTTTTCTTTTCTTCCCTTGCAAGTGACATGATAACAAGGAAAATAAAGTTGTCCAAGTTTTTGTGTTATGTCCCATTGTTTGTTCCTTCTTTCATGAAGAAAATGAGCAGTGTCTCAGACCCCGACTCCTTCACTTGTCTCTGGCTACAGCACACATGTATGTATTTTAGGGATGCTACTTCTGTCGTCTGCTTCCACAAATGACCGGAAAGGTATCTTTCTATTAATTAAGTTAAAGCTACATAGACAAATATCTGGTTTCCTTTACCAACCACTCCTATAGCTACCCTCATCTGGAGGGATAGGGGCTATTCACGACTCCTTTGTAGCACCTAATGCCTCACCACAAAATACCTGTATTGGAAATAACCAAGTCCTTGGATAAGTGTCTGCAGGTTACTGTTGGCTCCAACACCAGCTTTTTGTTTAGAGATATGGGGAGTGTGGGAGAAAGCAAGCAACATGTCTAAAAATCCAAACTTAATATGTGACTATGGAAGCGATGGTACAGGAATAAGATGAAAGTGGGAAATAATTTGGAAATGGGATGTGATAAACAGAGGGGCAATAAACCTTGTTGCTTCTGCTGCAGCAGAGAGTGTTTCCACCCTGCCTGGCACAGAGGATGACCCCTGGGGCATACCTCTTTCCAGGAGGAGGTGAATGGCTTGTGATAGACTTTTTTGAAACAATTATGGTTGGCTGGGAAAATATTGCAAAAAAAAGGAAGGAAGAACTTCATGCCTGAAGGCACTTATAGCAATGTATAAAATAAAAAAAAAATATTTTAAAGCATGAGGAACAAAACAAAAATGCAGTTATATACAGAAGCAGGGCACAAGTGTTTCTGTAAATAAAATGAAAAATAATGCAGGTAGTGTTAGGGACACAAAATAGACTGCCACAGGTGCCAGACCAGCGTGTCACCTTTGATCCAAAGGACCAAAGACATTTCTTATTTGCAGAAGCCGACAGGAATTTACCTTCTTCTCTGAACAAGCCTTTTTCTCACTGAGGAGCCTTCGGCCCTAAATCCCTAGCACAGGCAGGCTCTTCTGCTGTCCCAGGGAGCAGCCAGAATTCAGACTTTGGATACACTCCTAAATGCTGAAGAATTCACTGTACTGGGGCAGAGCGGACAGACACCGAACTGACACGGCTGAGGGCAGCAAAACTTTGAAAATGGAGAAAAATGGTGAAGAAAGAGGAAGCTTTTGGTAAAGTGCAGAAGGCCGATGCCTGACCAATACCCTGCTTTACCGATGTCCCAGCTCCATGGCCCGCATCCCCATTGATCACTACCCCTGAAATATTAGGGGAAAAGTAACAGGCAACCTGAAAACCCTTTGAAATATGGTAAAAGTGTCTAAAATGCATGACTGCTGATTACGTGCTCACCTCGCGCTTTTGCAGGGTACCCATGTTCTGTGGAAACTGTGGGCTTCCCAGGCAGGTGCATCTCACTGAATTGTCCTGAATTCAACCTGGAACTGTTGCATTTGATTTGTACTATTTTTGTAGATGTGTAGTGTATATACCAATGACACACAAAATGTGGGACAAATTACATCTGCTGTTAAAAACGGATGAGAGTCCCTTGCTTACTGCCAGCTGCCCACGAATCTGCTCTTTGGTGAGCGTTGTGTATGTCACAACAAAAGCACCGACGACGAGATCCACTGATGGTGTGGCACTGGTGCAAAGAGCTGTGCAGGTCAGCATTGTGTTCTACACCAGCAGACAGTGCCTCCATTGTGCCTGTTTCCTTTGTTCCTGGAGTCATCCCTTTGTTTTTGTTCCATTGTCAGACTTTTGCTCATTTTGGTTAATGATATCATGCTACGATAATATAAAGCTGGAAATGTTTTAGCATCAGCCAATCATTTTTCAAGGGCTTACTTTTACTGAAAATTAGTTCATTAGATTTGTAGAGCAGCCCAGTAAATGCACATTTGAAAGCAGAAGAGAAGGTCTGCCGAAGTTATTAACCCGTTGAGTTTCTGCATGTGCAGTCCTGAAGAGGCAGCTCTCCCAGCGAGGGCTTCGCAAACCAAAGACTCAGAGTTAAGAGCAAAAATCCATGTGGCTTACCTGGAACGGGAATGGGAGTCATGATAGACAACCCCAACTACAGGTCGGCCTCAGTTGTGATTCCTTTGAAAGGTATGACCAAAATGTAACGATGCTCAAAAACAATGTTTGTGTGCCATGGGTAGTTTTAATTCAGCTGTATTTTCTAAATTTCTGATATTGCTGCTAGATTTCAAATGACATTTATAAATAAGCAGCAAAAACCTAAAATGTTTTCCACTGCGGAGTTACTGGTTATTTTATTGAAGATTTTTTTTGCTTGTGCAGTTAATAAAATTTTGTGGCAAATTGTTACATTTAAGCAAACCCCAATATTTCAGATAATACATTTTTGTTCATGTCAAAAGCCCTTTGTTCATCGAAAAAGCACTTAATGGAAATATTTTAATCAGAGCTTTAAAATATCAGATGTCTTCAATGAAAGGTCAGGCCTCTAGAGCAGAACAGGGAGCAAATAGCTCAGGAGGGTTAATTAACAGCGAAAGACTAAACAAAAGCTGGGAGTTTGAAAGAGAGTCTCTGAAGGAGAAAAGGCACTTAAGATACATTAATGGATTTTGAAAAACATGATGGACTTTTTCCACAATAAAATCCCTGATGCACAGAGGTGAAGTTCCAGCTCGTGCTACGATGCACGTTATTTAACGTAAATATGGGTTTGTGCTTATTAGGCTACTTATTTTGTTACGTTTTTTGACAGGCTCCTTGGAGAGCCACCTGAACCATCCCGGGCCAGCTTGGTGAGGTGGCCGCCCCACATCCCATCCTGCCGGGTGGTGGGATGCGATGCCGGGTGGTGGGATGCGGTGCTGGGCGGTGGGATGCGGTGCCGGGCGGTGGGATGCGATGCTGGGTGGTGGAATGCGATGCCGGGTGGTGGGATGCGGTGCTGGGCAGTGGGATGCGGTGCGGGGGGGTGCGATCCGATGCGAGGCGGTGGGCTGCCGTGCGGGGCGGGGGGTGGCGGTGCGGGGCGGTGGGCTGCCGTGCCGGGCGGTGGG
>JAVJGG010000090.1:651840-667132 GCA_035590195.1 Aviceda cuculoides | reverse complement strand
CCGGCTCCCCGCTGCCTGGCCACCCGGGCCCGGGCCCCGCCTGCCGCCGCCGCCACCCCTCTTCCCCGGCCAGCCTAAGACTCGGTCTTCCCCGAACCGCTGCGCAGGAAGGGAGAAGGCAGGACACCGTCCCAAATGTCCCCCTTCTCTGTCAGAACCCGCCGCCTCTTCCCCGCGGGGCGAGAGAGCTACCCCGGCCCGGGCGGCCCGCCGGCGGACTACAACTCCCAGCATGCCGCGCGGCCCCGCGCCGCCGCCATCTTGTGCGGCGGAGGCGGAGGGGCGGGCGGGCGCCCGCTGCTTTTCCCTTCCAGAAAGGCAGGTGGTTGCGTTGTTTCAGTGAAGGCTGCGGGGGTCTCCGCAGCGTGGTTTTGGGGGCCCGCAGTAAAGGCGGGCAGTTGACGTGCTTCCTCGAGAAACCCTCATGATCTGGTGGGGCACGCTTCTGGCAGGGGGGAGCTTGGCAGCAGGCTGGGGGCTCCTCTCCCGGGCCGCTCTGTCTCCCTGAGGAGCTGTAAAACCGCTTCTCTTTCTTGGAAGTCATGTAGTGTCCTGGGAATCTCTTCAAAATATGCGGCGGGTCAGCTCGTCTGGTTCAGCAATGTCGAACAAGCCCTGCTGCCGGTCGCTCCCGGCCCTCTCCCCTCTCCCCGTTCCTTGGCATTTGGGACGTTGAACCTAAAGACGCTGCGCCTGACAAGAGCCCTGCTGCCTTTGATTTCTTCTTGTAGCAGACTTGCTGGATACAAGCGAGGAACTATATTTCAAGCTTGGCTAAATCTGATATATCTGGCACTGGACCTTTTGTTTGTATGCGCTACATGGCAGGTACAACTCATCACAGGTGTTGCACTGGCAGTATGTACATGCATGCGCACAGCTACCATTTTTCAAGTGGCCATTGCTCTTTTTTTTTTTTTTTTTTGTTGTTGTTGTTGTCGTTTTGCTCAGGCATTTGGCAGTCCTCGCTCTGGAGAACTCGGTACCTTTGAAAAATCCATGTCCTGCATTTAATTTCCTGGTAGACCTACGCTTGCCTGGGTAGCACTATTACAGGGCTGGTTTTTCATAAACGTGCCAGCCTTTCTGCTCTCGGGGCTCCCTCTGGGTGGATCTTAGTTACGCGCAGCCCACACAGAGGTTTTTAAAAATCCCGCTAGAGCAGGAGCCTTGGTGGGAGGTCTGGCAAGGCCACGGTCTGCTGGCAAGGATCATCTACGGCAAGGTGGCTCAGGGAGATAAGGGCAGATGCACACGTGCGCGTCTCTGAGTGTGGGAGCAGGGAGAGAGGAGACGGGGCAACAAACGGACCTCGGACACTATGGCAGAGAGCTGTACATCTGTGTTAGGAAACCTAAGTGAGAAGAAATTTTGAGTCAAAAAGGCTGAGGAGTAGCTTGGGTGGGAGCCACGAAGGTGGGCAGGGGTGAACTGGGAGAGGCTGAGCTGAGACGAACGAGAAGCAGAGTCTGCAAGAGGAAGAGGAAGGGGGAATCTGGGAGGCAGTGTGGAAGTACATAAGGCTGTTTGTGCAGAAATGGTGGGAGGGTCCTCTCGTGTGAGTACTCTTGGCACCAGGTTGGAGGCAGGGACGCAAGCACAGCTTTGTTGTTCTTCCTCTGCTCCCCCCCCATTTTTTAAAGCATGGTAGTCCCTTGGAAGCAGCTTTGTTCTGCAAGCGTCCAGCACCATTTCCCTTTTCTTTATAAAAAAGGAACTTCAGTAACAGTTTCTGCAATTGACATGGCACCCATATGCTTTTGGAGCCTGTTTCTTAACCTAAGCAGGGGTAGAGCTCTGAACAATTTCAGGAACTCTTCCTTAATTTCCTCACACTCTTTCTCTTCCATCAATTGGCTTCTCTTACTCCACCCTGTCTTGGCAGCAGGTTTGCAGGTTTTTCCCACCACCCCCACTATAAAAAATAGGTAAGTTTTGAATCAAAAGAAATTGAGTACTTGGTCCATCCTATCCCAGGGAGCAGTCACCCTCTCAGAATCTTGTTTTCTGGGCATCCCCTATCACTTTTTCTCTTCAGAAACCTTCTGGCAATACACTAGCAGCTCCCTGTTCTTTCCCGTGGCATTCCTGGCAGTTTCCAGCTTTGCCATCAGCCTCAGAGACTGGAAGAAAGGAGGATTTAAACTTCTCTTCCCATTAGCAGTGGACTAGGGTATGCTCAGTTGCCTTTCTCCGTTTAGTCATCCACCTCCTGAACAGCTTTTACAGAAAAGCAATTTCAGAAATGCTAAATAATCACAAACTAACTGGTCTTTCTACAAGGCTGGCTAAACCCAGGCCTCCTGGCTCTATCACGGTCTCGTGTAAATCAGAAACACAGAACTGGCATCAAAACTGTAACAGCCTGAGGGAGCATCTAATAGCATGGTGTGGGAAATTGCAATACTCCCCTGACTGAACCCGTCCCTTCCAAGCATCAGTCAGCATAAAGTACAGGGGCAAGAAAAATGCAAATTGATTTTGCTTGTTTCCACTATTTGCATCCTATTTGAAACTCTAAGAATTTGAACATTGGAAAGATAAATCAAACTCTAGGTAACTGAGTTTCTAGTCCAACACCCTATTTATTTCTAGTTTATTTTCTTGCAGGAAAGCTGAAAGAACAAGAGAGAGGAAAACAAGCCTCGAGGGAGGCTACAACGCATAAATAGCCATCTTAGGAGTACAGGGCAGTTTTTTTTACCTAGTGGAGAACAGAAGAAACAGGGTAAGGAATGGGAACTGCGTGGTGATGCTGAGGGGAAAGCAGTAACAGAGAGAAAGGCAGCTGCTGTTCTCGGGGTGCACTTACTCTCCCCAGCACACCGCGGGGCAGCAAAGCCGCGTAACCTGCCAGGGCCTCACTCAGCCCAGGGGCAGGCGGCCGCCCTTCCCGCCCGAAGGGACGTGTCCCCCTCACCACAGCCGCCGCCCCCCGCTCCCTCCCTCCCGCAGCCGGTTCCCAGCCACCCGTCAGGCATCGGGGCGGACACAGTAGGGCAGCCCGGTTCCCTCAGCGGCCGCCACCCGCGGCAGGGACAGCCGAGGACAGAGGCAACCGGCCGCGCCATCCCCACCGCCTCCTTCCTTCCTTCCTTCCCGCCCTCCCTCGCCTGAGGAGCCGGGGGAGGGCGGGGCCGCACGGGGCGTGGCCGGCCGCAGCACCTCCTCCCCCCGCCCCGCGCCGGCTCCTGGCGCTGGGTCTGGTTAATTGGGTACATAATGAGTCTGATCTTGTTCTTAGTGGAGTCAATAGTAGGTCTGGGACCAGCATGTCATGCTTCTTTTCCTGTTTTAATTTACATTGATACTTTGCTTCATTTAGAGGCGGCTCCTTACTTCAAATGACTCTTGATCAAAGGGTGAGTCATCTGCGCTGGTTTAGCCGCATACATAAACAGGCACATATTTCTTCATTATCTACTTTGGGAGGCTCCTTGCATAAAGATCTCTTTGTCGGTTAACTGAGCTGAGCTTTTCTCATCACTTCCCCAAGAATTTCATCTCGGTCAGATGGAGACCCGTAGCTGTCTATTGCTGGAAAAGAAGTTGCAATATTAAAAAATGTCACTACTGTAAATTTAGCAAAGGTGAAGAAGAAGTTGCAATATTAAAAAGTGTCACTGCTGTAAATATAGCAAAGATGAATAATTGAAACGATTTATAGTCCCATTACAGAAACTATACATTACACGCACATATGCAGCTAATGGTCACGCTAGCCATAAATAACTCTTCAGCGCATTGTCTTATCTGGGATGTCTGTGAAGGTGGGAGAGAAAATACGAGATGATAAATGTGTTCATAATGCTGTTACACTCTTACCAGTTTAAAGAACCTTGAGATGGAAAGTTCCTGATTATGGGTCACACCCTGCAAGGTGACAGCTCTTCATTAGGCGCAGGTGGAAGCTGAATGTGTCTCAGAATTGCAGTTTTCTGTTCAAATTCTCTTTGCACGTCCATGGAGGTTTTTTTCTTCCTCTTGCATCAACAACCTTCTCATATCTTGAAGGGAGAACATAGGTATGCTGAAAAAATCAGCATAGTGTCGTTTGAAGCCGATGATTAAATCACATTAGTACCTTCAGGGGTGTGTGCATACC
Source organism: Aviceda cuculoides (assembly GCA_035590195.1). NCBI lineage: Eukaryota > Metazoa > Chordata > Aves > Accipitriformes > Accipitridae > Aviceda > Aviceda cuculoides. The sequence continues at coordinate 663,027 of JAVJGG010000090.1, read as the reverse complement.
CATATGCAAAGTACAGAAAGAAACAGAAAAGAAGCATGGAAAAAGCAAAACCTGTGAAAATTCAGTGACAGCGTGGATTTCAAATGAAACTTTTGGAAGAGTTTGCACCATCCTCAGGAAGTTAGGAACAAGCCTCCATCTCTGACGGTGGCATCTAAATCAGCCTTGCACTGGGAGAAAGATGGCATAGCTGCCTTGTATGAAAACCAATTTTTTTTTTCAGGCAGGTAGAAAATGGAGGGGAAAAAACCCCAAGCCAAAAACAGGAAGAGAAAGAAAAGCTCAGGCTACTAGGGCTGTGTTTTAAAAATGTCGATTGTCTGCCGTGGCTCTCTCACTTCTGCATGAGAAGCTTCTCGTGGCACTGCCCAGTGGCATCGGCCAGTGGGAAGCCGGGGCAGGGCAAGCCTGGGCTGACCTCCGATGGTCGCTGTACACCGTCCCCACAAAGGGGTGTGTTTTCTGAACCGTAAGGAAATGTTTGCCCACTGGAGCAAGCTGGAAGAGGGCTGCCAGACTGGCTGAAAGAGCCTTAAAAAGTCCTGGAGAAGTTAAATGAGGAGCATAGACCTGAAGTCACCGGTAAAATCGAACAGCCCCCACGTGAGGGACGAATAAATTGACCCCAGGCTTCAGCTGCTTCGATTTTGCGACGATCCACCCCATGGGGCAGGATGACTCACGGCTGCAGATATCGCTTGCCCCTGCGTGTGAGTAACACAAAGTACTTTGGGGCAAACGGCTGGGCACAGCGGGCGTTCCTCCATGCACAGTGCAGGATCCCTGCCAACACGGGCTTCCTACAATCCTCATACGTCTTCTAAAGGAAGAAAAGGATGAGTCAGAAATCATTTCAGAGCAGTTTATTACCCAAGAAATTAAATCTGTTGACTCACACAACTAAACCCTCAATTTAACAAACATGACATGATTTCCATATTACCAGATAAGTTGTGCCACATCCTAAATCATTAGATAATGGCATAACTGCAGTGTACAGATGCTCCTCAGAGTTCTTTCAAAGCTTTTAGCACAAGAATAAGCAAACAAACAAACAAAACCCAATAAAACTGGTTGTGTTACAGCAGCAGAGGCAGGATGTCAGCAGAAAAGCAAGATCTTTGGTCTGCAGCTGAATAGGTGGTGAGCTGACTCTAGATGAGATGAGAGTTGTTTGCTACTTAAAAGCACAAATTCTGGATGCACACTCCTATTTCTCACTGCGTTGCATAAAACGAACCTTCACCCTGTGCAGGTAGCCAGCTTTTCAAAGATAAACTTCTACCTGTCAGAAAAGCAAAGCCCATGACGGTGCCTGAACAGATGCGTTATGGTCTTTCCCAGCACAAGCTCATTTTTAAAGAGATATGCCCAAATGCATTTTGTAAAATGCCCCCATCTGCAAGCTTTTGACCCTTACGCGTTGGGGATGGAGGAATGTTACCTCTGAATTGCACTCCGACACCCAAACGCAGTCCCACCACTCCAGCTGTGGGGTGCTCTTGGCTCTGCACCGAGTGGCGGGTGCCCGTGGGGACACGAGCAGCAGCCGGCGCAGACCCTCAGCTGCAGCTGGACGCAGGATTGGGGCGGGTTGCATGAGAAGACACGGGAGGGAGCAGATCCTCCGGCCTTCCTGCCAAACCTGACTCCCGGGCGCGCAGGGGGCTGTTTGGGGGCTCTCTGCAGGTTTGCGGGCACCGGGACAGCCGGCGCCCGGGCAGAGCGGGCGGCATGGTAGCACGGAGAGGAACGGGAGAGCCGTGGGCTGGAGGAGCCCAGGGAAAAGGGGAGGTGCGCTGCTTTTGTGATGATCTCTGCTGCTGCTGGACTTCGCGCCTGGTACGGGACACGCCACCCTTCTTCAGCCCCGTACAGAAGGACTATGGAGAGGGATTCCTTTTTTTTTTCCCCCATTCACTTATCACAAAATGCGTTAGTCAGAAGCTTAATGCCTGGTATTGCAAACCCCTTTCTCTGCAAGGGTCCCTTCCTGTCATGTGTATGAAATAAAGAAGAAAAAACAGGAAAAGGGGGTTGCAGCACTGAGCATTTACCCAGAAGCCAAACAAAAAGCCACAGCTCAGGCCGTGTGTGAGACTAAGTGACTGTATTGCCTTATGCTAAGGCAGATACCCTGTAGAAAAATAAAAATACAGTGTACTGTTAACCTTGCATCCATGATGCTTGTCGTACTCACCCAGGAACAGATCTAGGCTCTTGCCCACGTTGAGACCCAGTGTAGGAAATGTGTGGGCAACACAGGCACCAGCTGAACTTTTGCATCAGAGCCTCGCTGTTCCCCGTGAGAAATGGACATACGCCCTCAAAATCCTGTTCGTAGCCAATGCTCCCTGCCTGGCTCAGCATGGGAGGAGAGAAATGGGGCTGCTGCTGCCAGCGCCGCAGCCAGGGACCCCCGAGCAGCAGCGAGCTGGAGCAGCCACTGGGGAGAACTGGTAAGAAACTCTTTTATTAGTGTAAGTTGTTTGCTGAGAGCTAGGTTGGAAATCATCTCCTTAGGTGAATCAGCTGTCACTCCTGACACAGATAGTCTTCTATAATATTCCAGAGACACATATACAGTGTTCTTAGCTGGCTTTGTGCGTTAATATTGCTTTAATACAAAAAGGGACACTTTTCTCATTGGTGATCAGCACTGGCTTTAATGAAATCATGCAGATGGTTTTTCCCCTGGCAGAGACTAACGCTCGTGTTGTGGTGATGAGGTTTATAGCTGCCATCCAGGCTGGAGTCACGTACAAGGGAAATTGTCCTCAGCACCAGAACGTGCCATCTAGCACAGAGTCAAGGGTCAGGAGAAGTCTGAAAGCTGCAGGCCTCCAGATAATCATTTGGAACAAGTCTTTGACTGCAGTATTGGATGGAGATCTTTAAACTAGTTTGAAGTCAGCTCTCCGGGACCAAAGCTAGCGGCACGGCACGCGAAGGAGCTCCTTTGCTCCTACCTGAGCTGCCCACCAGGTTCTTGCTTGGCTTGAAGGTGGCGTTGGTGTGTCTGCTGCCTCCCAACCCCAATGAACCGGCTGCTTGCGGACATGGGGCAGCCACGCCAAAATTCTCCTCTGCGGACCTCAAAGTACATCCACCCGCTAAGTCGTATCTATGGGGTGAGAGCCATTGCTAAGGAAGTCAATGAAAAATGTCATAAGGCTTCTTATGGGACCTGAGACCCACGAATGCCTTGGGAACCCCATCTACACTGGTGTAAACAGCAGCCTTGAGCCATTGTGTGTGGGGGGAAAAACTGACTCCATCACTGCTAGATACTGTTGGGGTCTCACTCCAGGGACCCCGTGTTTTCCAGGTCTAGTCTGCCTCTGACGGTACATTTTTTGTGTGTAGTAGATAGCAGCCTTGAAAAATGTTTGTCTTCAGTGTGTATTCTGCTGCCTGGCATAAAAGAGTCAAAGATTAAGATCAAGAGAATATGATATCATGAATAATTTAGTCACTAAATTTAACATCTTACTCTGTGGAGCCTATTTGGAAGGAAATATGAGTTCCCTGGTATTTATCCTACGCACAAATGTATTTGAAAAATCTTTTCGAAATATTCAGTCATTGGCTTGATCATGAATAGTCAAAATTAATACTGGTCAAATAGCTCACCCATTTTTGCTTCCTTCTCTGAATGAGGTACGAAGGCATTTCTCATACAGACATTTTGGAAAGAAAATTTAGGGATTGACCGTCATTAGGTTTAGCCTTAATAAAGGATGACAGACAAATGAGCTGTCTTTGGAGCTGCTGGGTGAGGGAAACTTGAATTTGTAATTCTTCTACCTATGTTCCTTTATTTATACCTGTGAGTGCATTGCTAAAGCGGAGCGCCGGAGCGGGTGCCTTTACTTCCCCATTTAGGTTCACATGAGGGTATGAGGAGCGTGAGAGCAGCTGATCCATTTTGGTTCAAAGGGAATAACAGTTAACAGGGAAGGTGATAAACAAAGCAGAGGCACAAAGTGGTGAGCATTTGTTAATGGAGGCAACAAAAAAGCCCCAAACCCTTCTAGTTGGGGAGTGTGTGTGTGCGTGCACGCGCACGTGTGTGTGTGTGTGTGTGCTTGTGTGTGTATGTGCACGTACACACGTGCAATGCAGGTGCGTACGTGCGTTTGCATGCACTCGCTCGTGTGCACGTGCACGCACGCGTTAGTGTGTACCTGCGCGTGTGTAAATGTGTGTGCGTGTGTGCACGCGTGCGTGCGTGTGCATACGCCCGGGGCAAGCGGTGGCCGGCGCCCGGGGCTGGAGGCGACGCTGGCTGTCGGGCAGCGGGGAAGGAGCCACCCCTCCCGAGAAGGGACTGGCTCCGCAGGCAGGAAAGACAGGCATGTTCCTCCACGTGACTGTAAAGTGCGAGTTTATAACCTAATACTAAACATTCGTTTTTTTCTGAAGGCCCGTAAACAGGTTTTAAAAACATATTTGTCTGAACTTTGTTCAGATAAACCCAATTTCAGAAGATGGAACGAACCCGGATTATGAACAGTTCATAAAGCAAATTCATTAAAAAAATCCCAATGCCTGTTACAGGCATTTTTATTTTATCTTTTTTGAGTTATTGGATAAGCTGTCCCAGAGATTACTCACTCATTGTGAATGTCTGCTCTTTCTCAGGCACTTGCTGCTCCCAAGTCCAGGGCATGAATCAGATTTCTGTGTGCACCTCTGGTTGTACAGTATGCTCTTGTTTTCATCCTTGGCGTGGCATACTAAATTGGAAGAAAGGGATTTAATTGAGTCTTTTCATGTCTTGCAAGCTTTGTCTTTTCTATAAATCTGTTAAGTTTTGCACAGGCCAGTGGGGAATAAAGGTCTGAGGAGTCCAGAGCATCAGATGCCTCTGCCTGCAAGTTCTGCCTTATCTCCACAAAAATCCTGTTGCGGTAGCTTACATTCATGCCTTAGCACCTCCAAAGATTTGAAATCCTCCCTTCCAAGCAGGAGATGAGCTGGCATTGAGTAAGAAAGCTATCTCTCTTAATTCTTTGTCACCAAGAACAAGGCAGGATAAGCGCATGCCTCCCGGTAATGTCGGTCACGGTGGGGCTGGGAGACCCCCAGCAAAGCCGTCGGCTCCCCCCGTGCCGCCGGGGTCCCCAGCGCCGAGCGGGGGCTCAGCCGCTGGCACAGCTCCCGGGTTCGGCAGGCGAAGCAGAGGAGCCTGGCACAGCCCCGCGTGGGTCGAACCCCCCCGCCTGCCCCCGCCGCAGCCGCCGGCAGCACCAGACCTGAGCCCGCGGTGCCGACGGGACGCTCGTCTGCTCTGCTGGTAATAACTTTGAATGTAGCGAATACGCAGAATCTCCTCCAGAGGACATGTTGGGAAGTTCAGCCATCTGGATTTTTTTTCTCAAGGAGAAACTACCTGGGAGGACTTGGAATAAAACCCCCACCTGGGTAACCCAGGTGATTTTTGGTTTTGTTGTTGCGGCAGAAATCATTTCCATCTTCCGTGGAAGGATTAAGAACGGCTTTAGCCACATCTGTGCCTTCCCATTAATCTTTTAGGAAAGCATCCACAGCCGGTTAGCTTTCCCAGGCCTGTGCTGAGGCGCTCAAGCTTTCTGCCCTCAGACCTTGGGCACGATGCTGCCGCCGGCTGCGTTCTCCGCATCCAACAAGCCGCCCAGCCGGTGCCGTGGGATCCCGGCCGCGTCACTCCCAGGGCCGGCCCGCGGCTCCGCGCCAGCAGGAGCGTGGCAAACCCGCAGCCCCGCGCCAGTTAAGAAGCACCCAAACCCACTGTGCTTAACTTGGGAAGCGGCTGCTCCTGCGGCATCACCAGGCGGCGGTGGCACAGCAGCTTTCCCTGCTGCCACCGGCCTGTGGCCGACTGTGCTTACCCTCTTGGCTGTGGAAAGCAGGAGGGAAAGGAGGTGAAAACGCTCCACACGAACATACTTTCCATCCTACTCGCAGCAGGCGGTTTTTTAAGTTGTGGGTTTTTCACAGCATGTAATTTCTGTGGATGTAGGACCAAGTCACGAGTTTTACATTTTGACCGCGATCCCTGAAGCAGAGGATGCTAGGAAAGGACTCGCGGCAGCATTTCATCCAAGATCTAAAAAAGCAGAAACATCTGCTGGAGTGTGGAGTTTCTTGTTTTACAACGACTTTGCAGGCTCAGAGGCCGCTTGTGAATTGCCTGAAGAGGAACAGAAACTCATCCATCTACGGAGGACGGAGGTGTGATACCGACCTACAGCAATGCGTGCACAGACCCCAGTAGTGCCTGCTCAGCCCCCAGTAACACCTGCTAGCCCCCAGTAATGCCTGCTAGCCCCCAGTAACGCCTGCTAGCCCCCAGTAACACATGCTCAGCTCCCAGTAATGTGTACTCAGACCCCAGTAGCGCATGCGCAGACCCCGTTAACACACGCTTAGACCCCAGTAACATGTGCCCAGACCCCAGTTGGAGGACACCACCAGTGTTGCTGGGGACAGGAGCGTGGGGTAGGGACCATTCGACACATTTTCAATGTGTTCTGGTTTGTGACCAGGCTGCCCTGCAGCTCTGCTAGCAACATATAAACACGAGGATAAAGCACTGATACGAATGCATAAGGGCTTTTATATCAAATCAGCTTATCAGGTGTCCACTTTGCGATGAACTCGGCCAGCTACCCCTCCCCGGGTGTAGCTGGGCTTCGCTTACTGACTGCTGTATTTACAGTAATCTGTTGAAACCGCAATCCGCTTATTTGTTTAAGAACAACAATACACTATCAAAGTTTCACAAATTCGTCATGAAATTGATTAAACAGTGTAAGTAACATGGTGTTTTAGCATATTAGAAAAATATTAGAAAGAAAATTAAAGCATTGCAGGATTAGGACTTATCTGTTTGACTTGAAGTTTGCTATAATTCAATTAAAATTAACAGTTTCACACTGATTAGTGACAGCGTTATTCATCTTTCCATGCTTTTGTTTTCCTGAGTGGAGTGGCATTCTGTTCGTAATGAGGTTAAGCTTTCTGATGGGGATGCTGACAAAGGTTTCAGCTTTATATGTCAGGAGGGCACCCTCCATTTGCAAGGGTCGCTCCTCTTCATCCTCATCCAACATGTCTCTGAGCATCTTTTCTCCTACAGTCTTCATTTCTGTGACTCTTTGAATTCCCTACCATCATTTATTTTTTTCTTACAGGAAGCACAGAAGTTTTTGTTTCATTTTATTGATGATGAAGGGTTCTCTGTTCGTTTTTATTATCGTTAGGTATTGATATTTTGTTTTCACGGGAAATCCAATCCACGGCAGTAAAATTGTGTTAGGGATATAAAGAACATTGAATTACAATGTTGAGTGCAAGGAGGACGGCAACCTTGGGTTTCTTATTTTCAGGAGAGGTTGGTCTGTATTTGCACGACTAACCGTACGTGCACACGCTGTTTGTGCACAGGGAGCCTTAAACAAACCCTGAATAACGGCGAGCGGTGCCCCCGGCTGCGGGGCGCAAAGGCGGAGGGTCTGTTCGCAGGGGCAGGCACGGCGGTCTGCTCCCGCTCGTGCTGGCTCCCCACATTTAACCCCAGTTACCCCAGTCTGTGCTGGTGATGCTCGTCGAAGTTTTACTTGTGCCCGGCGAGGCTGGGGGCTGTCCCCGTTGGGGGGGAGGCGGGGGGAGCCCTGTCCCGGGACTGCTGCGTGCCCCCTCTGCGAAAGTGGCTGCTAAAATAAACTAAAATCAAACCAGGTAAGTGTAGTAATGATGGCATTTACCAGCACTCCAGAAGGTGGTAAATCAACCCCAGACACCATGGGAACCAGCTTCTGTAGCTGTTACACAGCATTCAGCATCAATGGGCCACTGGGAATTCACGGGAAAAATAAATGTAATAAATTTTCAGGGTTATCTGAGTCAGACTATTACCTGACCTAAGTAGATACTAGCAAGTCTTAATGCTTACACCACTAGAGTTCTGCAAAAGGAAAAAAATGTAGCTGATATTTCATCATTTGCCCATTCATTTGAATCCATATTCTCACATATTTTTCACAGTGTGTATTAATAAATCTGAAAAGGTTAATCTTGAAAGGTGGCAGAAGCTCTGCATTTTCCAGTAAAAATCCCAGGGGAGGGCGGCAGCGGGGCGGGCGGGCTCCGGCCCTTGCCAGCCGCCGTCCTGGGCGTGTCCGGAGGGCCGAGCCCCCTTGCGGGGCCAGGTCTCAGCGGGCACGGGAGGCGGCTCGCCATCCCCACGTGTCCCTGCCTCCGCTCCCCGCTTTGTGGCGTCCCTCCTGCCCTGCTCCTCTTCCTCCTCGTCTGGCTGCAGGGGGGGTGCGTGCCAGCGAGCGGGTTCTGCCTCCCCAGGGAAGGGACCCCGAAGCCCTTCGCTTCTCCTGCCCTTGCGGGTCCTTGTCTGGCTGGCGAAGGGCTCGGGCAGCCGTTGACCCCAGAACGGTGGCTGCCTCGCCATCCCAGCGTTGCCAGCACGCGGCCTGGGCCAGGGGATTCTCTGCCCCTCACCGGGACAACGGCTCTCTGACCGGGCAGCCGGACGAGGGATGGCGGCGCAGCTACCGGGCACCCGCAGCGAGTGTGGCGGCTGCCACGTGGGAAGGTGCGGGCGTTCTCTGGCAGAAGGTGTGTTCGGCCCCAGCTGTGGCAGGAGCATGAGCGCGTCCCTTGGCGGGACGGTCCATGCTGTGGCTTTGCTCGAGGGTCTGCAGTAATGGACTGTGGAGAGACCGAGATGTTTTGAAATACGTCGCCATAAAAACCAGGCACCAGGCAGTGCTGTTTTTTCCTAAATGCAATCTTACCACACTTGCTTGGGTTTTTTCCTCTCCTTCATTGACAGAAAAAAATCTCAGGCTATCTCCTGCGGATTAATGTTCCTAAACATCATCTTCTGGGGCTACGGAATCCCAGTCTTCAGAAAGAGAAGGGAATAAGAAGGAACCAAGCCAAAAACCAACCCATTAAAGATTCATATTTATATATATATATATATATATATGCACGTATATTTCAGGTTGGAATCATTTAGGAGCTGTCTTTATTGGCTGCAAGCACAAATCCATAATTATAAATGACTGCATGTAGATTCTGACATTAGTTTACGAAAAAAGTTGAGAGTGGTTGGTGTCTTAGGAAGCCTGTTTTATGGCAAGTTAGTTGATCATGATTTATTAATTAAGGGGAAAGACAAGCTCTGGAAATAAAGGGTTTTTTAATTAACTGAATCATGACAGGGTAGGTTGTTAAAATCATATTAAGCAGATATCAGATGTTCTCTGTCCTAGATTGGGTAATCTCATAGTTTCCAATGGTTAGTGTGTGTTTAACCACTGAAGCATGAGGTTTTGATTTTTTTTTCTCCTAAAAGAGTGGATTGTTGTCCACACAATCTTTTTTTGCCATTTTGACCATGCTAACATTTTTTTGCTCAGTCTTTGGCTGGCAGATGAGAATGCTAAATCTGAACACACTGTTCTTGGCAATGAATTGTCTTTCCACTCCTGCAGTCAGTGGTATCATGATTTCCATGTTAAATTCTATTTCCTCCTCATTGTGAAGGCACTAGATTTTACCCCCATTGTTTCCCAGTTACCTGTTTATCTTGGGCCTTTCTTTATGTCCCTGGCACCGTGTAAGTTGATGCAACTTGTGCTATTAGCAGATTTTATCATATTCCTGCTAGTTGCTCCTACCTGGTGAAAAATCTTCACAGCAAAAAGGAAGCAAATGCCCAGCTGAAGAAAGTGTTAACCAGTTGAGGAGCCTTCCAGCAGACTTCACTGCCCGAAAGACTTGCAGTGCCATCTCTGGGGACAAGCAGCCCCTGCCTGCGGGGCACCTGCTGCTGACATCCCACTCCCTGGCCTCCGCCAGCCCCCTCAGAGCCACACTGAGGTCTGCAAGAAGGTGCTTTTGCACAGCAATATTCCTGGGTTTTACAGGTTTTAGTTTTATAACACAAGCCATGATAGTTCAGTCACCTATTTGATTTTTAGTGCTCTGTAATAACAAAAAATAAGTAGTTTTCAAGTGTGACGGCTTAATTTGTCCAGGTTGATGGGTTTATAAAGAATACATCATAAATGCTTTAAGTTCCTTTTGTGTGCAGTGGCTCTCTGTACACTGCCTCCTCCAATACAAACGGATTTCTTTTCCCAACTTAGCATTTCTCATTTGTACAAGCCCTTAAGTTGTTTGCGTGGCAAGAAATAAAGTGCTCTAATATCCCATTTTATATCTATAGTAGATAGTCTTGGGTCTATGCCCTAGAAGAAGCTGGCCAGCCTCTTGTTGGCCCATTACCTTCCAGACTTTCTGCCCTTAACGGGGACTTGCGGAAGAGGAAAACCCCTTGGAAGGCTGTTCAGTGCATTCCCTTTCTGCTGGATACTGATTCTTGACCTGTTTCACGGGCTAGTAATTCCCACTGCTAAAGGCAGGTTCTGACTTGGTAGCAGAATTATCCAATGCAATCTGTACCAACAATTTTTTCCTTTGCTTTTCAAACCCCATACAAAGCACTGATGAAAAATAAGTTTCCTTCCTTTTTCCTGAGTGACTCTGCTACAAAGAATGTCAGTCAGAGGTCTCAGCTGTCTTGGGTATACACTTTTTTGGGGGCTGTGTTCAGGCTTCATACATCAAAATAATTTGAGCTGTGCTTTCTGGCAGAAAGCAGAAGGGCTATGTCTGGTGAAATAAAAGCTGTGTGGAGAGCAAGATGAAAGTATACAGATCCCTGGAGATGTAGTATGTAAGTCTGCCATTCAGCTTTATTTTAAATTGGTTAAAAAATAAATCTTGCTCTTGACAGTCAGCTACTTTAGATTTTAATCAAACCTATCTAGTCTGCATGCTTTCTGCACAAGTACTCAGACTGCTTTAGTTTCTTACTGGATCAGAAATGAAGGACATTTCTTCCTATTAAGCTTGAAATCTGAGCTATGCAGTGTGGGACTTCAAAGTGGGTGTTTTGTCAGGGGTGGGTCAGAGAAATGCAGCTCATTGGTGACACAAAGAGCTCGGGAATCCTAGGGCCTGATCTGGTCTGAGGCAGCGCTCCCAATTCATTACCATTGTATGCAAGTTTTGGCATGTCCCATCCATGTCCCATCCCTCCCATCCCCGCCCCCCCGCCAGGTTTGGTCTTTTATGCAGTGCTGTGAGGCCAATTCACCTCTGCCTCCCCTCCTG
>JAVJGG010000090.1:634191-651740 GCA_035590195.1 Aviceda cuculoides | reverse complement strand
CACCCCGGCTGCCCGGGATGCAGCCCTGCGCCAGGACCCGCAGCCCCCACCGCTCCACCCCCAGCACCCCAGCTGCTCCCGTCTGCTCATGGCACGGGACCCACTTTTGCTCACACAAGTATTTTCCAGCAACAGCAAAAATCACACACATATATATAAACCTTTAATTCTGTTTGTTGTTCCATAAAGATGGGGCATAACACACCTTGCTTTAACGGGAGAAATAAAGCTTTGACACAAATGACAGTAATTCTGTCTTTCACAAAATTATTTCAAAGAAAGAGACAGCAGTTATGATAAAATAATACTTTGTGAATGAATTTCATCGTTCTTATTTTTTTCTTAGCAAAAGGTCTGAGCTGTGCTATTTATCACTTTTTAAGCAAAAGCACTACCAAAGCTGAACTAAAGAGGCTGGGGGTTGTGTTTGTGCTCTGGTTCCTGCTCATCCCCGATGATGGGGCACAAAAGGCACCAAGGGACCATGCCGAGCCTGCCTGGGAAGGGGCAGGAGCGGTGGCACCCCCCAGCACGCCCGTCGTCTGCGGCACGCTGTGCCCGTGCTGGGCGGACGATGTCCGTCCCTCTGCCAGCGCGAGCAAATTCTCTAGCACCTCGGGATGTGGGGTATGGTGAAACCTGTAGAAACGCCTTTTCCTTTTCCTAATTTATGTATTCAGCTTAGAATTCAGTATCAAAAGGCTACAGGAAGCCAACCGTGACATTTAATTAATATGTTCCATCTGCTTTTTAGCACCATTTTAATTATAAATGGTTAATTTAGTCACGGGGTAAGTTGATCATAGCCAGAGAAGCCGGCCAGAGCTCTGTACACGCTACAAGCGACGCGGGGGTCTCATCCTGCGACGAGGCTTCTCCGCCTGTGAGATCTCGCCCACGCTCGGTGTAGCGCTGCTTTGTAAGAGGGTTTTGGGGCAGGATGCGATACAGGGAAACCTGGAAAAGCAGTGAAGCCTCCTCGGGGTGGATGGAGGCTGTTTGAGATAAAATGAGCTTCCCTAAGCCCTTGGGAAGACCTCTGGGAAGTCCGAGCGGAGTTTTCGTACCTCTTGCTAAACACTTGTGCCTGCTGAAAGCTGCTACACCCTGCGGTGCCGGCGAGGCGGGCGATGCTCCAGGCTGAGCCATCTCCAGCTTGCCCACAGGCAAATCGACTGTAAAAAGTGACTTAAGCTAAACTTAAATTCAAAAGCTGTTTACAGCTTCAGCGCCCTTATTTTTTCTTCCTTCCCACTCTCTCTGAAATATTTCCTTTTGATATTTTAATTTCTCTTGGGCTGACTTTAAGGAAGAAAGTTAGGTTGAAACAGATGGTTGTCAGCAAACCAATGCCTGCGAAGCACAATTGAGAATTAGCGTACAAAAACCTAAAACTTGGCACCATCCGAATCCTTTTGATATAATTGTCAAAAGAAATCTGGCTTGGAAATTTTTTTTGAATAATATTTTCAAAATTCAAATGACTGTGACTTTAAACAAACAAAATACACTTTATTTGAGTGTATGCAAGTAGTAATGAAACCCTCTGAAGGTAATTCCTGAAAGGCTGTGCTTATGACCCGCAAAACCACCGTTCCAGACTTTTTCACGAGCACTCTGGAGTAGCTGGGTCAGCCACTGAATAGCAGGACGCATTGTCCAAGGAGCTGGATTCGTCATGAGAATATTAAATGAGTAATCTACAACTTCCAATTTTTTCATGGCTGTGGTCTGCCCATGCCGCTGGCACCAGCACCGGCAGCAGCACAGCGCTGCCACCCGAGATCTGACTAACGCAGGTGCTAAAGCAGTCAGGGTAAATGTGACCTGAAGTAAGCCGTGTTTGTCTTTCAACACAAAAATGTTCACTGGTAGGGTTTTATTAGAAGTTTCTTTTCTGGTTTCTTTTTACAGAGAGAACTTGATTACTTTGGCACAGATTTCCTGTGTGGCCCTATTAGACATTTTTGCTGAGAAGACAAAAAACCTCTGTAAATTGTTGCTTACTCTGGTAAGGAGAGCACTGGGTTTTCTCACAGCAGAAGCATGTCCCAGGTTGAACCTTTTGCTCTTTTGATCTTCAGCCATTATCGCTTTCTTTATGGATGAGGAGGTGCTTTCCCATGAATCCAGTGTGAATTTATTCCAGGCTGTGAAAATAATTACAGATGAAAAGGATGAGCACGGAGAAAAGAAAGGGAAAAACCAAACAAACAAAAAGTTGTTTATCTCCTGGTTTCATTTTCCATTTAAATATTTTATTTTTTTTAAAAAAGAAAAGAAACTACAAAATTTTCAGGCGGCAAACCCCTTAGCCCCAGAAGAAGCTGGGAGTGCTTCTCTCCGGCCTCGGGCCGTCCCTGGCTGTGCCTGGGGCTGCTGTGCTGCTCCCTGCGGCAGCCCCGGGCCGGGTGGTGGGTGTCCCCGCGGGGCCACCGCCGCCGGGGGGGACACCCGGGGAGCAGGTCCCCCACCGCCTGCGAGAAGCTCCTCCGCTTTCCTGGTCTGGGTCTGGAAATGGTTCATAACAATCTCTTTTACAACAAGTCTCAGGTAGGCACATGCCAGGCGGCTTTCTGAAATGAGAACTGATGGAGAAAGCGGTCGTACCTGGTTCCTGTGAGGAATGCCGAAGAAAACGTTGGCACTCACCTTTTGGGAAAACTGGAGTCAGGTCAGTGAAGTGTGGTTGCTGGGATGTTTGGTGAAGAGGAAGATGCTGCCAAATGTGGTGATTCAGACTCCAGCGACGCTGGAGCGTGTCCTTAGAAAAATAATCCCCACTGTTTAAAGAGCTCCAGCTCTGCAGCGCATCCTTCTGAGTTTCAGTACCCCGGTCCCCGCTGGCACACGCCAAGGTTACGAGGAGACCCTGGCCGGGTGGTGTCCTCCAACACCTCCCCGTGCTCCCAGCAGGAGCTGGGCAGCGGTCCTGCGCGCAGCCCGCGCGGTGCTGAGGTCGCAGGCGCCCCGCGCCGGGTGAGATGCAGGTGAGAAGCATCTCCGGCGGCTCCGATGGCCAGGACCGGCACGGCACGGCACGGCACGAGTGCCGAGGTCTGGCCGAACACCGCGGCTGCATCCCAGCCTCCCACACGCCAACGGGACGGACCGCGCCTGGGCGCTGAGCAGGGCCAGCCAGACGCTGAGCTTTCCCACCCGCAGCACCAGCGGCGCCAGCCAGGACCCCCGCTGTGAGCTTAGCAAGTTCATTTTTTTTGTCAGAGCTTTCACTTACGTTGCGGTGTATTTCGTACCATTGCACTGAAGTGGTTGTAAGCACTGGTCTGCCTTTGCAGATAGGCCTGTTCCTTCCCAAAGACCGTTTTCCCAGAATAGTGTGAGAGGGTAAAGGTTTTCAGTCAGGTAGCTGGCCGGGACTATACTGATTTTTAACGATGACTCTTTATCGCCGTGTTTTCCTGTTGAGCCGAGGACTGGCAGGTCGGTGCGAATGCAGTGCCCAGGATGGCACCCACTTTCTCAAACACCCTTTTTCTGCAACCAGCACGTGACAAACTCACACATCAAATTCAATAGATGGGACCAGCTTCTCCTCTCTCACTGCTGAGAAATGGGCACAACATGATTAATGCACACGAAGGAAGGCGGTGTGAAAGGACGTCAGGTCTGAACCTTGTAGGAGAGAGGAGGTGCTGGGAGCGCAGGACAAGGGCAGAGTTCCTCCTCCCTCGGTCCTGCCACCGCGCTGCACGCTGTCGTCAGAGGGGATGCTGGGGGACCGACAACAAAGTCCACTCCGCAAACGAGATGTAGATGACTTCTTGAAAGATTCATAGAATTTATCTGCGATGCCTCCATTAACATTATTGTCAGGTAAATAGCTCAAAATGCACCACCTAATTGTTATACGTGTCATTTTGTTTGACAGCTTTCCTAATTTGATACTCACGAGAAAACTAATACTCTGTATCGTCCCATTTGCCTAATTAGCAGACAAAAGGCCATTCATCACGCGGTGACGGGCGGCGTGTGATGAGGTCGAGGTAATCCATCACCGCTCGCACTCCTCAGCAGGGATTTCCACCGCCAGAGAGAGACTCGCCGGGCGGCTCGCGTGGGCTGCGGCAGGGGTGACATTCCCGGGATGGTGCTGTTGGTTGCTGTGGGGGTGGTGTCACGACCCAGGCTGGACAGACTAGGGAGTCCGGTCGAGTTTGGAATTCCCTCGGGCTCAATTAAGGTGAAATGACACCAAAGGATCAGTTAAGCATTTTATTTATGGCAGAAGCAAACTGGACTTGGGAGGTGTTAACAGAAGGTGGTGGGGTCTCTCACAACAGGAATTGGCACGGAACTACCTCAGTAAACCGTGTAACCCAGGGCAACCATATACCTCAATTCGGGGAGTGAGGAGATCCCTCCCCTTGAGTCCCGAGGTTCAGAGCAGGCCCCCTTGCTTTCCAGACCCCTCCTCAGAAAGGAGCCCGGGGGTGGCTGGATCCACCCCTAGTCCCAGATTTGGTCAACGGTTTATGTTTTGAAACGGATGAGGTGTAGGGACTATGAAAGAGGGAGAGAAAAAGGACAAGAGAAAGATGTCACCAGTGCTGGGTCTGGTGTTCGTCCAGCCAGCCTAAGGGTCCAGTTCCGGTGGGCGCATGCCCATGGGGCTTCAGTTTGTGCCCTTTTTTCATCTCCTTGCCCCTCCTTCAGGCGGGCACTTGGACTCACCAGGCTAATTAGGTGTCGCGGGCAGTTTGTGCTTCCAGAACCTTTTGGGAAATGGTTCGGTGGGCTTGGGGGTCCTCTGTGGAGTAACTTCTCCTTCCCTGCAGACGTGACTCCTGTTGGATCTTTGGCCATGCATGGTGAGCTGCCCTGCTCAGCAAACCCGAACAGGGAGCTGCGCGCCCTCCGGCCGGCCTCCCGGTCCTGCGCTGGTGTCCCGGGCTGCTCTGTGCCGATCGGCTTCTTTTCCCCTGGGGTCCCTCGCTGTGCAGGGTTCACCCTTACGCAGAGCTCATCCGTAGGCAGAACGCGCCCCACCACAATGTTTGAGACATTAACTCTTTCGGTCTCCCGCAGGCGGTGAAGACCCACTTAGGCTTGCTAAGGCTTGGTGGGCACGGGCCAGGGCTCCTCTGCTCTGGGCTGTGCTGCGGCACCGAGGTGGCCGGACCGCTCCCCGTGGGATGCCTCCAGCCTTGGCTCTCACCGCGGTGGCCAGTGCGTCCCCAAGCACTTCCCGCAATCGCCTTCCCTGCCAGCCTGTCGTTTACGGACACGGCCGCAATACGTGGCCAGTGCTCGCTGCTTTTTAGCTTCTTCTCTTCAGTCGTGCACCGAGCCCACTGTTAGTTTCAGTATATTTTCCCAGATTGCGTTATCTAACCGTTGTCTGTGTAACCATAAAATTAAATCTAACCCTCAAGGCAATGTTTACCATTTCCATTAGTAATGATCATTGATCCATAGGTTTGGGGTTGAGCACTTTTAATCATCAAAGCAAAGATAACTTCTTCTTGCAAAAGGAAGCAACCTTTTGAAATAAAAACAATATGTGAAAATAAAAACAATATGACAGCCAAAATATAAAAGAAAAATTTAGTGACAGCAATGGAAACTCATCTGTGGGGCCAGATCCCAGTTCAGTGTAAATAATAACCATTGCAGCAGTGCCTAGGTGCCGGTTTTGGTCAGTCTGGGGTACTAAGCGGTGTATTCATGTACAGCACCCAGGGTGTGAGACAGACCCTGCCCCAGCACCCCGGCGATGTGCCTGGTGCGGCTGGAGAACAGCACAGCATCTCGCCCCCGCGCTGGGGGGGCTGCCTCCACCTCCGCCGCCTTCGCCCCCCTCGCACAGGGGAATTTTTCTTTTGCTTTGAAACCTCGGAAGTTCGAGGGAGAAGGAATGCAGCCCTTCACTCAGCTGTAGCCATGGGTTGAGCAAAACAAGGACCTCTGTCTAGAGCTGGAGTTAGCAAAACTCTGCTGGTGTCCTCTAGCAAAGAGCTGGCTTGTGGCTAAATCTGCAAGTGAGATGCTGTGCTAACTGCAAAAGGTGGTGAAAAATTAATCAAATTAGATGAATCTGTTATTTTCAATAAAGGAATAAAAAACACATATTCTTTCATTAAATTCATACCCAGAAGGGACCATTAGGATAATCTAGTGTGATCTCTTGCACTTCATCTACTAATTTCTTCGTAACACATGACTGCTTGTTCCAGCTTCAGCACTGGTTCCAAATAATCCCCCGGTTTCCATTTGGAGGACCTTTACGGTGTGCAGTCCCCAGGTCCCCGGGTTAGCTCTTCCAGCGGCTAATTGCTTTTGGTAATCAGAATATTCTTGTCCCCGGTATGAGTTTGCTGCTCTTGGCTTTTAGCCACGGCAGCCGACTGCGTCCATGCCCCGAGGCTCCACGCGCCCGGTCTCCGAGGGGCACCTGCAGACGGGGGCCGCGCTGCCCCGCTGCCCGTCAGACGTCCCTGGAAGATCTCCCTCAGGGGGTTCGTAACGGAAGGACGTTACAGGTCCCACCTCACCCGGCACCTCTCTCCAAACGGTTTGGCAACACCATGCCCTGCGGCGGAGTCCGACAGCGTTCCCTCTCTCCTTAGCACCTTCCTACAGGTCTGCAGTTTCCTGGATCTCCCCCATGCCCTTCTTGTAAATTCCCACTCCTGCTGCATTCCTGGACATTGCCTCCTTCCTACCAGAACATTCCTCATCTGTTCCACACTCAGGCCCTGGGTTGGGCTCCACCGAGTGGGATGTCGGCATGAGCCATCACCCACCCCCCAGCTAATCTGCATCCTGAGCTGCTGCCACCCAGACTATTAGCTCTCGCTGATGTATGTCCTCTGCGACGCAGCATTGTGTTAAGGAGAGATCCCTATGGCAACTTGCTAGAAAGACACCAAAGAATGATGGCTCCCTGGTTTTGATTACATTTTTAGATCACTTAACTGTTTTTAATCCATTTAATTTCTGAGGCATTACTAGGTATCAGGCAATTTTTCAAAGTGCCTGGGGCAGTCAATCAAATTATTTTAGGAAACCTGTTTTGTGACAGTTACCTTCAGTCAGCAAAGTCATCGTCTCCCGTGGCAGTTTTCTTTAAGGCTCATGCTTCATAAAACCACTTTGCTTGGCATTAATTGCACTATAGAACTGAAGAATTTGTTAGTGATGACATCTCACATGAGTTTTTCCATTATTATTTTTGGGTCTGACAACTGGTCATTGGTTACCATAACTTTTATATTTACCCTTTTTAAACATAGGTACTAATATAATTTTTCCTCCTTAGGAATTGACCCATTGTTCCAGGGTTGGATAAAAATTATTATTAATGGCTCCAAGCTTTCAACTAAGTTAATTTAATTCTCCTATGTACAAGCTCTCCGATTATGTCAATGCAAGTGTTTCTAAGCGTTACTGTCCCTAAGTAGGTAAGACAGGAACTTGATTGTTACTGAGACATGTAGATAATTTCTTTCCCTTGCTCTTAATTTTACCAACCAGCATCTTCAGCATCTGTAACTCTCACGCTCTTCTGCATTCCTGACGGACCATTCACACTCATGGCTGTCCGTAACCCAAAGCTGGTTCTGCTGCACACAGGGGCGGTATTTGAAGCCCTTTCCTCCTCGTTTCTCATGGCTGCAGGCACACGGTGCCAAAAGCCCCTCCTGGCTTGCACTCTGTCGCCACCCTCTTCTCTTTTTCCCAAACCTTTCCCAGTTTCAACAAGAAAGAAGCCACGTTTTTTTTTCAGTGTGATTGCTGTAGCTTTCTTCTTATTTTCCAAGAGCATAGCACTGTCGTCTGTGTACTGAACATCTTTCTCTTCTTATGTGTCTTGAAGCCTTAATTCTCTGTGTTCAGCTGTGTTGTGTCTCAGCCACGTCTGAGCATATGCACTGTGTTTACCCCCACCACATCTTTGCTTTTCCCTGCAGGAGATAGGATGGAACAGCACCACGATGCACCTCGTTGTCAATATGTTTTGCTAGAAAGGTGATTAAGTATATCTGTAGATAATATCTCAGAAAGCAAACAAAAACTCAGAAAAAAGAAAAACAATTTTCTCTGGAAAACAATATGAATCTCTCGCTAAAGGCTGCACTCAGGCTGCCTGCTGAGTGCTATGAAGTCACCCCGGCTGGAAAACACCCAGTTGCTGCCTGCAAATCTTTCCTGTCTCCTTTGACATCTTTAACTTAAAATCTTCTTTATTCTTTTGCAGCAGTTTTTCTTCATTATCCCCTTTTCTGGCAGCTGGACCAGAGACCAGGTAATGAGTCAGGAAATTTCCATATGCAAGTCCCACCGATCCTGCTTTGCCAGACTCCCAGGTGGAGACTCCAACATAACCTGGGCCAAGATCCTGGGCAATCCCACGCCCCACACCCTGCCATGGTGCTCTCCATGGAGGCTTATGTGGTTTGAGTTACACCTTACTTCCAGTCACTGCAAAGTGACTTACCAGTGGATTAAGCTGGCAAAACAGAATAGGAGAAAGAGAGGTCACAGCCTTGACTCGTCACCTCCCACGGCAGGCACGTGTGCTCTAGCCAAGAGCACAACAGCTCCCCGTGCAGGGAAAGGGGGAACAAAGAGGAAAATCGTATGGGATTTACATGCCCAGCAGTGCCTATCCTACCAACTAGTGCCCTATGCTATAAATATAACATTAGTGGTTACGTTGCATACTCATAATCAGGAAATTCAGAAATTCCCATAGCTATTTTGGCGTGATTTTCTAGGTACCAGCTGATCTGCAGAGAAGTATTTGCCTACTTAGTACAAACATACTCTGTGACTAAACTGTGCTCACAGCAGACTGAAATATTAACAACAGTATTGTGCAAATGTCCTTTACATTTTGCTATAAATTCAGAATTCTTTAAATTATTCATCAAGGTCCATAAAATCTCTAGAAGAAGTAGGTGGTGTTATTGTTGAAAGAAACCAATGTGATTTCGTGAAGAAAACATGTGAAAAGGGCAGTCTGAGAGACAGCTGATAACAGAGGTGTCTAAACTAACTGATCCTGATTAAATTTGGCCTTGAGACAGTGCATGAGTTCAGCCCCGAATCTCACAGCAACACTCGGAGGGTGCAGGCTGAGGTGGATCAAAAGCCAGAGCAAATCTTGTCACAAGCCCCGGTGAAGTGAAACCAATGAGTTTTACACAGCTCTACTTAAGGCCTTTTATGTGTGTAAAATCTCAGCCACAACATGCCACTGATGTCTTTTTCTTCTTCATTTAGATTTCATGGCTCTCTTTTAAAAATATACATTGAAATAAAAGCAAAAACATGCACAAGCAATGGTAAAATATGGAATAGGAGCCCAGAAATCACACATGTATAAAATGAGTCAGTATTTCTTTCTGCACCAGTAGAAGACCCAAAGAAGAAGTTTGTGCTGGTCCCTCCCTGCCGGGTCTCTGGCTCTGCCTTTCCCTGGTGTCAGGCTGATGAATTAGGAGAAGGAGGTAGGAGTCTGACAGATTTTCAGTCTTTGAGTTTAAACGTTTGAAAATACAGCAAATAAATATATATTTAAGAAATACAGCAAATAAAATAAACTTGAAGAAAAACGATCATTTCCCCATGCATTAATATTAATACTGGAGTATAGAAACTTCAAATGAAAGATCCTCCTCGAGACTTAAAGCACAAAGCTCCGCAGTTGCTCAGGAGAGGCTAAAACTGGTGTAAACAGCCCCACTGTAAAGAGCAACTATCTCAGCTGGCAAAGCCAGTTTGCATGTTATATAAACCCTTCTTCCCCCTGATTTTGTTTTAATCTATTTCTTATTCTGTGAGGAACACCTGAAAACAGTTATAATTTACTCGCAGCTAAGAAACTATATATATATTTCAAGAGCGTTCAACCCTCCCCTGTTTGAAGTTCAGTGGCCAGCACAGTGGGTCTGTGTGGGTGCAGCGAGATGGTAGAAACAAGAAGTGGAGCTGATCTACTCGAAGTCCCATTGCCTCTGCCAACGGCGTTTATGGTTTGCTGCAGCCCAACTACCTCTTTATTCTATAGCACATACATTTTAGCTCTGGCTGCCAAAAAGGCAGCCGAAGTGGCATTTTGATTGAAAAGTTCTTGATCAACCACTGCGGTGGTAACAAAGGCAAATTTCTGTGCTGCCAAAGCATTATACCTGACAGTGTGGACTATATGGTTCTGTCATGTGCCATCAACAGCAGAGAAGGGTTTTTTAATCCTACTATTAATCTAACCTAATAGTTTACTTTCCCAAAGATAGCTTTCGGTTAGGGTGTTTGTTACATGCAAGATGCTCTGCTTTTCTTCTCCTGAAACGAAAATAAAGCAGTGACCAAGCTACAGCTACCAGTCTGCAGGGTTGTGTAGAGCTTAGTTTTTGCCAGAAAACGGGAGGACAGAGTTTGGAAGGAGAGGACCCGTCCCCCAGCGCTGGGTCCCTGCCGGCAGCACCGGTGAGTATCGGTCAGCCTGGCCGCCTTCGCCCGAAAGTCCCCTAATGGTGCTCGGAGCAAGGCGCTCAGGATTACCCTTCCTCCACGGTTGTCCCTCCCCCTTCCAAAATTAGCGACAGATTGCGAACGCTCTGGTTTAACCTGCTCTAAATGCAGTGTTACAAACTGAAAGATAACGTCAGAAGCGCGGATTTCATTAGCTTTCAGGCGGACTTTGCAAAGGCAGAGGGGCCCCACCTGTAAAACTCATTCCCTGCCGCCTGTACCTCCGTTTCCCCCCCCGGGCAGGGACACGGCCGTGCCCGGCCGACGGTGGTCTTCGTCTCACCTGCAGGCAGGAGCAGCCCTGGACCCTCCGGGGGAAGGCAGAGCCCCGGGGCCGTGCCCAGCCGGGACCCAGTCCGAGGCACCGACCCCCCCGCAGCAGGCACCCGCGGGGGGAAGGCGCCTGGTGGCACCCGCTCCCCTCAGCCCCAAATGCTCAGGAACGCCGGGACCGAGCCGCGGCTGAGGTCGGAAATCCCTCGGGGTGCGGAGACGGCAGGAGGTACCCCGGAGCACCGGCACATCCAGTTCGCCGCCCCCGCGGCCGGCACAGCGATCGTACCCTGCAGCCCCCCAAACCCTGGTCCACGGTCACAGAACCTTCGCTAAAACGTCAGTGTCGGTCTGCTGACATGCATCAAATAAATATTCAGATGTGTTTGTACCATCAGATGGATAACCCGGTGATGTTTGGGTTTGGCTTTAAAAGCCAAATTACATACTCTGCATTCCCTTGGCAACTGAGGAGCAGGCAGAGAAACTCCTTTTAAATTTAACAACTTTAAACGTGTTGACATACATCAAATCCAGATCTGGGGTAAGTTTAAGTGACACATGTCATCTGACTGGAGGGTTTATGTGTTTGCCAGTGCGAACACAAAAAGGCTCAGTGTGTCTGGGGAGAAACAGAAATAAGATCTGCGACAACAAAATTTGCTTGCAGATAATTAATCACATTTGTAAATAAGTAGGGCCATATTTGCATCCCTTTTGTTTCTTCTTCTTATGATCTACAGGTCAACTCTTGCTGTGAAAATATTAACAGCAAGCAGATTTCCCAGTCACGCACCCCAGTACTCACTGAAGATGTATTTTCAGTTCTCAGACAGACGTGTTTATACTCGAAGGGCTCCCGAGCCCGCGCGGCGAGGGCTCGCGCCGAGCAAAGCAGGGGACAAGGTTCACACATGAGGGTCAGGCTGCAGAGTCAGAGCCAGAAATAACCACGGCAAGCTGCTTTCTGCCCTGGAGAAGGACCAAACTCTTTGAATAAATAATTAGGATTTGAATGAAAGCCTCATATATACCTATATATTTGTCTGTGGTTTTCCAGCTACGGTATTACATTTTCCCAGCAACACTTACCTTATTGCTGTACCCAGAACATCATCGCTATGACTATTGCCAAAGTACAGGGCAGTAAACACTGATCTGAAAGAAACTGGTCCACCAGAAGTGTACTGGGAATTAATGTGCCCAGCATCCCGAGCACCCCGTACTGCCAAAAGCATGAGGACGATGCTATAGCTCTAGTGTATCTAGCTTGAGTTGTAAAATGTGTCCATGCATGTGAGAAAACCCACCACTAAATTCTTGAAAGAAATTCTGAATCAGGGAGAGATGGGATTCTGCATCTTCTCTATGTAGGTTCTTTACACCAAGGATATAACCTCTTTCTTGGGTCCAGCCAGTGAACCCTGGACTCAAAAGCCAAAATATATTTTCCACAGCTCTATTAATTGCAATTCTAGTGAAATTCTTCCATATAGCCTTTTATAACAAAACAAAAACAAAACAAAAAAAAAAAGAAAAGAAAGATTAAGTGCCTATCATACCAAAAAAATGAAATTTTAGTTAAGTCTTTTCAGGACTCTTAAATGCATTGCCATTATTAGAGGGGGGAAAGAATTACAGAACAGGTAAGAACACTTAGATCTAGTCATCTTACACATTACACAATGGTATTTTTTCCTCACAAAACATCCAGAAAACGTCAGGATTCAATCGTTCAAGAATGCCTGGATGCAGACACACAAATACACCCAGTTAACCTCATTCCCAGCACATCTAATTGAGTTTCAAGAGGCAGCAGCAAACTGCCTTCGTGCACAAATGAGGGACAAAGAGAAATAAACATTAAGAGAAGCAGCAGGATCAAGCATCAGTTATTTCTCATGCTATACAGAAGATCACAGTCCATTTATTGCCCATACTAACGTAGATAATCGCATGCATGCATATATGCAAATTGACACATGCATATATGCAAATTGACGCGTGCATAGTTTTTAACATTCACAACACTGAAACATTTTTTATAAACCTGTTGAGAGTACACCGAAGTTTCATTCTTTCCTTAATTGTTTGGAAACAGACTTGGTACTTATTACACATTCTTCTGCACTTCTAATTGCATAGAAGGCAATCTGCAGCAATGGGGTTTGCATATATTTCACTGCATTTTCTGACGTGAATGTTTATGCAATTGATCAATGACATGAATTTTCTTACGTGTGATGCTTTTACGAGCATTTCCACACGGCTGCCTGGTTCTCTCGTTTGTAAAGCTGCCCGAAGCGGCAGGCGGGAGCTGAGGAGGAGAAAGGCGGCCGAGGGGGCCTTTGGAGGAGAGGAGCTGATCCCGAGAAGCTCTCCAGAGCAAGCCAGGAGGTCCAGCAGGTCCCAGAGAAACCAGTCCCTACAGCAGATTCAGACACTGAGGCCACCCGGGCAAGCGTGTACCCGTTTAGGGTGTTTCAGGCTCCGGCAGATTCCTGCCACCGTCCGCCACCGGCACACCGGGAACGGCATCTCCCTCGGCCCCCGAGGCTCGCTCTGCGGGCAAAGCTGCGCCAAACGCCCCGACGCGTTTTTTGGCAGACCACGGGCAGCAGACCAAGAGGGGGGACCCCAGGCAGCGCTGAGCTGGTCTGACGGGACCGGGGCTCCCCGGGGAAGGGCTGTGCCGGCTCCCACCGGGGCTTTCCTCCAGCCCGGCGCTGCCGGCCCCAACTCCTGCCCCAACCAGGGGGCTGCTGCTGGGGGGACGCGGGGCTTCCAGCACGCCAGCTGCCGCAGCCCCGTGCTCGAACCTCCCCGTTTCCCACCTCCTCAGAGCGCCCAACGCCGCTGCTGTTCTCCGGCTTCGCGTTCGGAACGGGCACAGAGCAGCAGGTGAACCCCCCGGGCAGCGGCAGACAGCTCTCCTGCCCGCCTGGGACGGACCGCCAGCCTTTGCCGCGGGAGCAAAACGCGTCCTTAAATGCTAGTACTTAGGTTTATTCAAACTGAAAGCAAGTTGGAAATTTGAAAGCAATCTGAATCTGACCCTGGAGTTCCTGGGATTTGCGTTAAAATGCTTCCCCCACCCTGCCCTCAAAACTGGATTCCCAGGCTGCTCAGAGCACATAACTGTAATTTAGCATGGCAGCAGATTTTTCAATGCATTCTTGTGTTGCTTGTTTTGCAGAAACGTGTTTCTGCAGAATTCGGTTCACAAGTCAAACTTTGGCAAGATCATTCTTATGTTTCTTTCACAACTCCAATTATCTGAAGTAAATAATTCTGACTTGTTTAATTCTTAATCTAATGTTTTATAAAAGAACCCATTTGACCTCATCGAATTTTAAGTCTAAGAGTGACTGGAAGTTTAAAGTTACTGAAAATTTTCCTTCCTACTCTATGTGACTATGGGTCGGTAAGAACAGTGAGTAAGATGTTAAGACATCCTGATTCGTGCTGAGATTTAATTCCCTTCTTGTACTTTCCATGAGAAAGAAGTCTTGCACAGACACAAAAGGTCAACAGAAGAGCCATAACCTGCAGAAACTTAACTCCAGTTTCCAGAAAAATGCCGAAATAAACAACTGAACTAACTGTAAGTCCTCACAAGGAAACAAAGGGAAAATAAAAAGTCAACATCGATTTGTCAAGAGCACCTCATGTCAATTCACTAATATTTTTCCAAGGCACAGCAGTGGACCTTGTGGTGAGGAGTAGCTGTGCCCTGAGCAAGGCGTCCTCCTAACCGAGCAAGGCACACACCGCCCGGATGAAGCCATTGCACCAGAGGTGGGAAAGACCTTGGAAATCTGTCTTAGAGAATAATGGTCATTATCCAAACAGAAGAATGGATGCGGCAGAGCTTTGCAGCCATGCATCCTACTTCAGTTTCATTATGTTCTTATTTAAAGTCTAAATTATGGGCTAGTAGATTGTGGGAATTGTAAAGCTAGTATGCTAGGAGCTATTAACAGAGGCCAGGTGACCCACTCAAATTTCAGAAGTGGCCGAAAATACATTTCACTAGGAACAAATTATAATATAATTATAACATGAAACACTCAGAGAGCAAACAAAACAGCATAGCCTGAAAGACAGCTGAGCACCCACTTACCATAGGCTTTTGGAACACTCCAACCATTTCTGGGCACTGAACGTCAAATGGTGAGTTCCAGGAGAAGAAGATTGTCTATTAAGATTGAACAGGGTTGTTTAACTGAAAGAAGAGAAGGGGCACAGTAGTCTTGAAACACATACCAGATTTCTGTAACAAGGTGGGATAATCTGCTCAAACCCATTGCGACCCACGGAGAAGAGCTCAAACTCCAATTTAGATGCAATCTTCAGCCTAGACATTAGGAGGAAAAAAACCTAATGAACATGTGCACGATGGAAATACATGTTTTGGAAGTCTGTCAGCAGGAATCCCCATGAATCTGCTAGATAAGTGCATGCATGGGCAGGAAGACAGGCTTTGAGGTTTTGCAGTCACTTGCAGTCATGAATTTTTACGATCCCAGGAGGAAGCCAGCTTCCACAGCGTGGCGTGGTCAGGGTGAACCTGTGGGCCAGCGGCTGCCGGGTCAAGCCAGGTCTTGTTCAAGGTCAAGCAAGCTACTAATTTAGCCTCAAATTCTTTCTTTTAGAAAGAAGCTTCTGCAGCTCGGTCATTGTAATCTATTACAATTGCTTGCAGAACAAAATGCGTGCACCGAGGAGAGGGTCTGCGCTGCTCCATGTCCACATGACACGCTGCAGGGCAGGTCATTCCCGAAGACGGGAAGCATCAGGACCTTCGCCCTGTGTCCTGCTGGAAGGAGGCAAGCCGCCGTGCAGGCTGACCCCAGGGCCCAGCAGCAAGCTTCCCGCTAGCGCGCGGCGACCGCCACGCTCTGCTCCTGGTTCCGGGCAGAGGATGGCCAAACTCCAGCCTGCGAGAGGGTGGACAAGAGTTCACAGCTGGAAAGCTTTCTCAGGCAGTGCCCCGGCGGTCTCTCTCAAATATGTACAGCCTGTTATAAATCACTTGTAACGGCAGGAGTTGTTAAGCATGAAGTCGTGTATGCTTTTAAAGAGTCCAGAGAGCATTGAGAGGAAAAAGGGGGAAGGTGGAGCTGGTGGAAGTGATCCAGAATCACCCATGTAAATTAGGGGAAAATATTGGACACAGCAGTCATAGAAACTCATCTGCAAAATTATCCCTGTGCCTCTGCACTCCATTACCATTCCATCAACGAATACACTGTGCATCAACGAATACACATCTAGGTGAGGCACAAATATTTAATGAAACCTATAAACAGTCCTCAGGATGTTTGTTTTAAATAATGAATAAGTTACGAACAGAGCACAGAGACCTTAGTACTTTTGTTTGAGAGGTTACGTGAGATGACGTGGTTTTGAAAAGCACCTCACCCCACTGCAGGTGGTGCTTTTATGGGAAGCATTACCCTGCTTGGAGGTGCCTCGAGCTGATTAATCTTTACTGGAACACAAGGAACAGGTACCTGCACAAAGTGGGGGGAAGGTCTCTTTATCAAATTAAAGAGATCAGGTTTAACTTTTAAAATTGATTTTAAGCTTTAAAGATTTTTGTTCCAGTAAAAGTATTGATCAGTAGGAGATTTACATACTCCTCTTTCACCGTATGGGGCATTTATGCCACCAACAGGTAGTGCAATGTTGATTAAGTAAAACAGGGGAAAAGGTTAAAGGCTATATTTGAGCCATGAACACTTTTTTTTCACACTACCAAAAAAAAAAAAAGATTATTTTTGTCTAGAATAAAGTTAAAACTATTTAATGTAGGCTTTATTTTTCAATAGATTCAACTAGCAATAGATAGTGGCTTTGCTACAGCATCCTGTTACCTTTAATGGCTTGCCAGATTTTCAGCACCAACACGAGAAGGAAAATAATGGAACAGCTTCAGTCTGACTTTTAGATCCTCTTAACTATTTCTCAGTTACAAGAGCACTAGCAGGAATGCCATTTTTAATTACCAGAGTTATGCCACGTACGCATCTTAAACCACAGTCCTCTGCTCGGAGGTGGGAGAGAAGGCTTCCTAATGTCACAGGCAGCAATTAGAGTCAATATTTAGACATTTCAGATGGCTTTCATTTTTGAATTCCGGTAACTAAAAACGGCCTCCCATTGACAATTACCTTTTGCAGCCAGCTAAGGTATAATGTTCTCGGGCACCGGTAATTAAAAACCAACGCCGAGAGGTTTACAGGCGAAAGTTGTGGCTCGCGCACGGGCAGCGCCTCCCCAGGAGCGGCCCAGCTCCGGCCGGAGCCCAGGCTGGTGGGCAGCGCGGGCACCCCCCGGTGCTCCGGGGGAGCCCCCAGCCCACGCTGCCTCCCTGCAAGCACCAAAAATCCCCCAGCCCGGGATGGGGAGGGGAAGGGGGGGGTGATGGGTCCCTTCCAGCCGGGACCCATGGCAGGAGGGGATGGTGCTGCTCCCCGGCAGAGCCCGCCCCCCCCCCGCCCCAGTGCCAAGGGAGAGGGAAAAGAAAGTAAAATAAATTAAATTAAAAAATAAGATAAAATAAAAAAATAAGAGAAAATAAAATAATAACAGAAAATAATGTAATAAGAGAAAATAATATAAAATAAAATAATAAAGAGAAAATAAATACAATAAAATTAAAAAATAAAAATAAAAAAATTTAAAATAATTAGGAAAAAAATAGAAAAATTGAAATAGAAGCCCAGATGAACACCCCAAAGTAGCCGAGCTCGCCCTGAGGGCCGGGGGGG
>JAVJGG010000090.1:578557-634091 GCA_035590195.1 Aviceda cuculoides | reverse complement strand
GGGTGTCTGGCAGGGGGTGCTCCCCCCACCCCAAACAGCGTTTCCCTGCCAGCCTCCCCCTGGAGAACGGCAACACGCACCGGCCGAGGGCAATCGCGGCATCATTCCCCCTGCCCCGTTCAGCACAGAAACGGACCCATCGACTCTTTGCTGATTTCTGCAAAATTTCTACCCGTTATGCCCACCCTGCGGGAGCCCCTGGGGGGGCTGGTCCCACAGCATGGAGGGCATGAGGGGCGACTCAGGCACAGCTGAGGAATCCCCTCCCTGCCTTCCCGCACGCTTATTTCTGACCGACAGACAGGACTGCAGCGACGGTACCCGACAGCCACGGGGCGCGCACAGAAAGGGGCGAAGGAGGCGATGCAGGCGCCCATTCACATCCCATCCCCAGGCACATGCAGTTCTTCTGCTGACTATTTGCATTCGTATTTTCCACTGTAAGATGTCAAGCCATGCTGCCCGGTCCCATGATTGGGTAAGGAATGTTTCAGAAAAGCACTACTTTTTCCAGGGCAGAGACACTAATTTGAAAAAAAATTAAAAATAAAAAAAATTAAAAAAAAAGAAAAAAGAAGATGGGCAAAACACTCCCCCTGCCCCCAGGAATGGGTACGTTAGAGCTGGGATTTCTTTTTTAGGGCAAGATCCAAGAAGAAAAACTGTGAGATTAAAGTCCAACATTAAGTGCCTGGAATCAAAAACCCTATAAGCAATGGGCGTTTACCCTTTCTCCCAGGTTTTTATATGTGTGTGCAGGAAGAACTACAAGTGCTTTTACACTGCCGTAGCAGGCAATGCAAGCAGCACAAAAATCCAGGCCCCCTGAACGGCGATGTGAGCGCGATGTCTCAGCACCCAGGGAGCTGGCGGCGTGACGGCTGCTGGAGACCAAAGAGGCAGCAAACCCTCTCATGCCTGGAGATCAAGCAGAAGAAGTTCATAACAGGATTCTGTGCATGTAGAGTGATGCTCACAGTCGTAATAGCACCGTTAGTAAAATTTGATGTGGCAGATGGGACTTCTTTTGCCGGGAAATAGAATCTGATCTTTAGAAGAAGAGTTCCTGGTACGAGTCCTCAGGAGCATCACAGGGACAAGACCGCCACGGCTCTCCACCGATTCATTGCACTCTGGAGGAATCATCCTGAAAACACTTAAATCAAGAATGGTTTCTTTTTTTGTCTGCACAAGCTCTCCAGCAGGACCAATTCTGTATTTATTTCTGTAAGGAAGGAGAGGACAAGCAGAATCATCTTCCTTCACGACTGCGTTACACAGGATTTCTCAGCCAGGGATCTGGGAACCGTGGTAATCTCAGGTACGTGCCTAAGAGCCTCCTGGGACATTTTGCTTTGCAGTCTTCCTTTCTCCCCAGACATCCTCTCTGTTGCCCTGTGGTCCCAGAAAACATCCTCACAAAGGGATACAAGTTACACCCTGCCTCAGAATGATTTACCTTAAAGTGAACTTCTGGTTTCGCTCATCTTTAAAAACCTTTCGTCATGTGTTAGACACTTCAGAAAACAATCTGCTCCAGCACCGAGATTTCAGGTTCAGCTCAGGAGAATTCAGTTTTGTTAGAGATTTGTTGACCGGTTGCTGTTTCCGTTTTTGTCAGGCCAAGATAACGCCCCAAGTTTGCAGCAAGCTTGTGATATACAAGTAAGGACATGGCTTTGTTATACGGCTACGCCTCCAAGCTGAAGCTGAACTTCAAACCAATTCATGTGAAATGTCTGTACGAGAGGCACGGTATGATGCTCGAGCTGCCTGCGCGTTACAAAGGCCCAAGAACATCTTCTACTGGTGAGTCTGGAGGAAGGGGACAGGACCTCACAGCAAGGACCTTGAGAAACACTCGGAGCCGGTGTGCCAGGCACGGTGTGGCACCAAGGAGACATCCCTGGGGTGGGCTGCTGGCCCTCGGGCACCCCCGCCTCTCCGGGATACGGCAGCACCAGCAGCCTGCCCCTGGAGGCCGAACGCAGAACCATGGGGATCCGGGGTGGTCCCAGGGCAGGAGCAGCGGTGACGCTGGCAGAGACCACCCCAGGTCTGCACTCCCGGAGAGAGGTGGAGAGCATGGCCTTCAGGAGCTTCTCCTCACTGGTGCAGCCTCCAGGGTCTCTACGCTCCAATTCCCCCCCTAACCATTGCCCCTCCCCACCACCACCCCACAGAGAAAAGCATAGCCAGGTTTTTAGCGTAATTATGTAAAGTCACTTTGAATTTATTTGTAATGGAGACAAGATCGGATGTCTCCCTTAGTCGCAAGATGAGAAACTAAAGACAAAATAGGCTCTGGACAGACAACGTGGTGCTTGCAGCTCCTGTGAGCCGATGGAAAGATGCATTGAAAATTTTCTTGTGCTAAAAGTTCCCAAAGTTTGGACAGTTAGTTGAAGTAAACCATTGGGTTGTGTAGGAGATGCGTGAGCAGAGAAGGACAAGCTCTGGCCAGATCAGCTGCATAAACAGACTTGTGCATGCGTATCTACGTACCTGGTTATCCAGGCAACAGCCTGCACGCCTTTGGGACGAAGGCAGGCTGCTCACTAGCCCTGTAGTCAGAGAGGAGCAGGTCAGGAGCTTCAGCTGCTTTAAAGAATATGCTGGTAACAGACAAAAAACCAACAACAAGAAACCCCAACCAAACAAACAAAAACCCCAACCAAACAAACAAAAACCCCAACCAAACAAACAAAAACCCCAACCAAACAAACAAAAACTGAAAAGCTTTTAGAGCCTTCCACTGAGCTCCCCTTCCTAAATAAACATTTGTTTCCTTTTTTTCTTGAATGTAGTCTCCACAACTTCCCTACCTGACTTGACCCGCCACCTTGTCGCAAGCTGGACAGACACAGGGAGGGCTGGGACTGCTGCGGGGGGCACGCCGGAACGGGGAGGTGGACTTGCAACGGGAGAAGCCCCGAAGAAGGGTCAGCACGGGCAGCACTGTCTCACCACGTAGGAGCGCAGGAATACAAAGCCTGTGCGCACAATAAATACCAATCGCAGTCAGCAAACACGGTGCACCCGTACAGAGCCTTTCCCCAAGTGCTTTCCCTGCCTCCCGTACCCGCGGTTCCTCCCACGGGATGAGCAGCTGCTGGCTCCTGCACCTCAAAATGCAAAAACGTACTAAAGGCTTGAAGATATAATTGTTACACCTGTTGCTTGCTTACTTTGTCTGCACAGAAATATGAAGATTAACTGCACTAATGAATTTGACGACTTACAGGGGTTTGTCAGCTGTAGGGGACTTCCCCTGCACTTTGGAAAAGTCACCCTGGAGGGTGCAGGCACAAGGGTGTGTGTTACTTTTCCTGGCCCGTCTCCAAGATCTTTTAAAGACAACAACACAATAAGCTAACAAATTTGAAATGTGGTTTAGTAATTGATCATTTTAAAACAATAGATTGCAAAGGACACATTTTCTTCTGGTATGCTTTTTAAATTCTTTTTACTATTGTAAATAATAGACCTCCTGCGATCTGTGAGCACAAGAAGTTACAGGCATACTTAAAAGCTGAATACTTCATAACAGAAAATGCTTTTATGTATATGTTCTATCATTCTTCATATTTTTGGTTTTGAACATGAATAGTTCATAAGTGCATATTAAAAAACACAAGGTATCTCTTAATATATTGTCACCTCCTCATCAGTAGCTAAGTCTTACTGAGCACATGATGGGGTTTTTTGTCAGGTAACTATGGTGATATGCAAGGCTGGGATTTTTTTTGTGGGTTTTGTTGTTTTGCTTTTTTTTTTTTTTATGGCTGGGCACTGTCTTTTATCTGTGTTGGAATCGTGGTTAACAAAAAAAAAATCTTTTTTGCTAAGATAATACAAATAAAAAGAATGGCAGTTGATAAACACTGTGTATCAAAAGCTAAAGCAGACTGAAACAGCTGCAGCATTTTATATTTGTCTTCATGTATATGCATTTGTCTTTACATAGTATTTATGCAAAACACATTGCCACCAAGGTCAAAATTTGAAACCAAAAAGTAACATATATGAATATAGAATAGAATGAGGTCAGAGTGGATTTGCCAAAGCAGCTCTTGAACATGCATAATTAAGCCATTCATATTTAAGCCACATCACTTAGGGTAAGGTGTTCTGCTGCTCTCCTGTACTTTGCAGTTTAGCTTTTAACTAGAACACAGATTTCAGACAAATGTTCTCTAACACACATATCTCACAGCCCTGTGTGGCTCATTTCTTGTGCAGCCTTTGGGGATTGTACAGGCTGAGCTGCTAAAAATGACATATCCCTCTGATAATAGTGAGCATCATCATCAATGATGAATACCCCAGCTAGCTGCATAAGCCGCGAGAGCATCCCGAGCATGAGACTTCTACTCACTTTCTGTGGAAGAGGGAAACATCAACACATTCCGGTAAAATGATTTCCTGAATGTAGATGCGATGTGGTTTAACTTGGTTATCAGATTGATCAGGATAAAGAGGTCATTCCAGCAGGCTGAGCCACTTTATTGAACACGTCTATCATGGTCAAGAAGCTACTTGGAGGATGTTGGCACCCTTCCCTCTCTAACCCACACCCCCCTTCTCGCAGGCAGAATGAGTGAGCACCCAGACATCCAGGTGGTTGAACAGAGACAGTTAATGTGCAATCAGCAAAATAAAAGCCATAATGAAGCTGCTGCAAGGGTTTTGTAACACAATGACTACTAACATATAATACCTATTTACTGAGTACAAATACATGGTCCCTTGAAGATGAATAACTTTGCTGATAGCACACTCAGGTTTTTATTTCCTTCCCTCCAACATTCGTCATCCCGGCTCTCTCTGCAGTCCAACACCCACTTGAGGATGCTGCGGACATTTCTCAGCTGAAGGCACATGTGCTGTTTCAGAACACTGCTCATCCAGATGCACACAGAAATAGCAACTTACACATAGATTAAAAGAGCAGTTTAGCCAAGCAGAAAGGTCAAGCTAGTACTAAGTAGAAAGATCTTTTTTTTTTTAGTTTACTACCCATAAGGCAAGTTTTTAAAAGTCTTACAGACTTTCCTTCCTCCATGGTACATTGCCACTAATATCAAAAACTTCTGTTTAGCCCTTACTACTCCAGTAATACCCACCACCAAGCTGATGGCAGCTGACCTATGGAGGGGTGATGTGCCACATACCTTGAACCTCCAGCTGGGACTGTCCCACCACCGAGCAACAACATCAGAGGGAAAACAACTGGCAAACCCCACTTTTATAGCCCCAGCCTGGGAAGGGTCTCTCAGCTGGAGGTAGGGAGCCCAGACCGACCCGCCCTGGGCTGGGCTTAACACACTCCAGCTGGACCAGGTTGAGGCTGGGCATATCTGGTGGAAATGGGGTCTCCTCCCCACTTTGGAAGAAGGTCAGTACCCAGCCCGGCTGCTCCCCAGGGAGACCAGCAGCTCCAGCGCTGCCTCCAGTGAACATTGGTGTGACACCAGTCCTGCTATCAAGGGATGCGCTGGAGCTGGAGCTGGAGCTGGAGCTGGAGCTGCTCCAGGGAGCAACGGCTCTGCCTCCTCGAGGCTCTGCAGACGTTGCAAACGTGGGAGAACAGAAAGGCGTATAATCACAGAAATAATTGCTGAGGAATATCAGAAGGGGTTTGTTTGCAGAGTGTTCTCTGAATCTCACAGTAAAAGGACATAAAAAGGACAGTAATTGGCCACTTGGGATAAAGTTAATGGTAAATACTCTAATAAAAAAACCCAGACTGCGCTTCAAGTAGATCACTTATCATAGTACTTCTCCAATATAAAGACTTTTCCCCACACCTCTGCACTTTTATGCTTAATTTGCCAGCGACTTCTACAATTATAGCATCTAAACAAACCAGAGAAGAGCCTTTTGTTGGTCTAAATTAGGAAATGTGTCTGTCTAGGTGGAGAACTGTTATCATTTTAAATTGCCTTCACCGGAGCTTGGTGTTCTGGGCTCTGGGTCTGGGGGCACATTTCTGTTAGATTTTTACTTTGTTTTTTCACTCAGCTGAACACAGAAACAGGTGCCTGGGAACTGTGGGTCTAACACCAGTATACATCATGATTTTATTAAAATGCAGTAAGACTGTTATGGGAATTTAAGGGAAAAAAAAAAAAGTTTGTGTTTGTTGCCGTGAAGGATACTTGCATTTGTATGGAAAACAATAATAAAATAGAAATTGCATTGCATTTATAATAGAAGAACCAGGCCAGCTGCAGGCTGACCACGCTCCTGGTTTCGCTGCGGAACTTTGCTCTGCCCGTCAGGTCCCCCTGCCCACAGGGGCCCTCGGAGGCGAAGCCCCCCGGCGCGGAGCTGAGCAGGGGCGGCTTCCTCGCACGCGGCAGCCTGCGGACCGCGGCAGGGCACTGGCACCGGGAAGGCTGGATTCAGCTCTAGCTGCAAAAACCCACAGCACCGTGGTGAAACCTGTGTGGCTGCACCCTGAAACACCGAGTTATTTTGGTTCCAG
Organism: Aviceda cuculoides; assembly: GCA_035590195.1. Lineage (NCBI taxonomy): Eukaryota > Metazoa > Chordata > Aves > Accipitriformes > Accipitridae > Aviceda > Aviceda cuculoides. The sequence continues at coordinate 627,601 of JAVJGG010000090.1, read as the reverse complement.
GCGTTTAATGCTTGTGACAACCGAGAAGAGTGTGCTGAAGGACTTTCCCTGCTCTTGCTGTTTCTGCTGAAATGAGAGGGAATCTCGTCAAGGGTTTTAATGGAAAGAAGACCCTGCTGCGGTCTTACAGACAAAAGGGAAGTATTACCTTCAGTGAATGTTTAAAGGGTTGAGGGATATTTTAAAATATATTGTAATGTTAACTTAAATTCTTTCCTGAGTTTGATTTAATCTTTTTGCATGCTAGACAAGAGAATGAACTACTTCAGGCACACCCAGAGAACACAGCTTGCTTTCCAGTTGCTGCTGCTTCTGAAGCAGCAAGAATATGATGCAGAACAAGTCGTATCCCAAATCACTGCTGGCCACACTTGAAATTTCACTATTGGTTACAGCACCTAAGTAAATTTACTTTGCTATATTTGGTTGTTTCAAGCAAAGCTTAGAAAAACTGCCAGCAGAGATTTATGCTCTTGCTTTCCCTTTTTGACGTTGTTTGGAGTAACTGCATATTCAACAACAAATGTGTATGAGAAATCTATGCAGAAAAAAAATCAGCACAAGGCCATCAAATTAATCTAATAAAGGCTAGCACTGAAAATAACCCTGTTGATCATACACCTGGAGAAATTTTCAGAACTCTATCAAATCTCCAGCACTCAGTGTCAGATAACATGTAAAACGTTATACATCAAAACTGTGTACAGAAAAGTGTCCTAGGTGAAACTCCGTGGTCTGTGATAAAGCAAGGCAGACTGCAAAAGTGTTGTCATCCTTTTTAAGTCTTAAATTGGATGAAAGCTGTTATTTTTATTAGCATAGTATGTGTGTGGATAATTCACTGTGAATCGTATAATCAGTGAGTTTCACCTCTTTTTGATTTATATACTGTCTAGGGTCACGTCTCTTGAATGCTATGATCCTTTTGAAATTATTCTCTGAATTATTTGGTTCATTTGTTAATTTTTCAAATGAAGTTTAGTAGTAATCACTCTGCATGGAAGGTTAATGTTCAGAATTTGCAGACACAAAACTGTCGTTGTATCTTCATGCCATTTGACTGGAATGGAAAGAGCTCTTCCAGCTAGATTTCTGGTGCAAATACAGCTTATGTGTTACATGTGTTGACTATTTATCATTTTTCATCTCTAAAGATCCTACTGTGTCTTCAGTAATAAATAAGATCTACCATCTATTTACTTTTCAGATACAGGACCATAAATCCAGATTAACTCCAGTGAAAATAACAGGGCTTTGGGCATGTGAGATCAGGATAAGAGACATGAGATGTAAGCAATGAAGATCCATGCAATGGAGAGCAAATTTGACAGAAGAGATGAGAAATGGTAAGTGCTAATTGCTGCAAATCTCAATACAGCATGATTAAGATACCCACTTGCTTACTTCCCTTTGTTAGAGTGTTGATAATGATTTTTTTTTTTTTTGGATGGTCGTGGTTTTCTTTCCATATTCGAGTTAAATCATGACATCATATTGTTATGTGTGACCTATTTTCAAAATTATTATCCTTTATGTGTCATGGACACTAAAACTGCTGTGCAGGATCCTGGTTTTGTCCTGGTCAAATAAGCCAAGAATATACTTCCTATTTAAAAAGGCATGGTCTATTATCACTTTTGTTTGTCCTTTTGAAGGAAAATCAGCAAAAGCTCCCTGGTGCTTTAACAATCTCTGCCAAAAAAAAAGAAAAAAAAAAAGAAAATCTCATAAGATATCTACTTCAGTGTTTTAGCATCAATACATCATTATGCAGGAAAATGCCAAAAGTAATCTCTGCCTGTTGCTGTTGCAGTGTTAGAAGGAACACTAAGATGACGCCGTGCTTCCACTAGATTTTCAGACCAGACTCGCACAAGTTCGTGAACCGTGCACTTTCAAGGTTCATTTCTTCCTGCCAGCACTCCCACTTATGGCTATTGACATTTATTTCCCTATTTTTGTCTGAATAAGTGTAATTTGTTGAAAACAGCTACACCGTCAAATCAATAAGGCATATGGTACCCATCTAAATACAAATAAAGTTGCAGATGTAATAATTCCTCTAGGGTTTTAGAGCTGCATCTTTTGAAATGATAGCTGCAAAGAAGGTGTAGTGGTCAGAGCGCTGTAACGGAACAGAAAACTGGGTATATCACCCCAAACTGACATTGGTCCATTGTGTCCACTGGCATTTATGGATTATTCTTTCCTCCTTTGATACTAGCAGCCTTTTCTGGGTTTGAGAAGTCCTTTCTAGCCAGAAGCCCCAACACCTTGACCCACCGCTGCCCATGGCCCCGGAGCTGGATGCCAGGCAGGAGGATACAGATTGACGGCAGAGCTCACGTGGGACAGGGCGTCCAGAAGTCCTCAGCCCAACCTCCACTCAACTGGGTCCAGCTAGACCTGGGCACTGGGGGCTGCTTCTGCCGAGGTCTGGGCATCTGCCAGGACGGCGCTCGCCCAGCCCCGCTGGGCGCTGCTCCGGAATTCTTCCTTAGAGAGCAGGTCTCAGAACAGGGGAAAGAGGTATTGCTGCTAAGCCAAAAAAACGCATCCAAATTCCGCCAGGAAAGGAGAGAAATGGTTAAAGTGACACCAGCGTGGAACTGAAGAGGACACCTTCCATCCCGGCATGCCCTGGTGGAGAGCCAGGCGGTGCTGGAGGTTGGTCCCCTCCAGGGGCCGGTCTGCGGCCACGATTGCACGGGGGGAGGGAGCAGGGAGGGGAAATACCCATCCGCGGTCTCTTAGAAGGAAACACCACTTTTTCTTGTACTTTTAATTCTCAGAGAGAGGAAAGAAAAATGTTTTTTAAATCTGCTTCGATCTGGAGCTGTGGCCATTTACATTCTCATAGATAATGCCAAGTTTAAGAATAATTATCTGGAGACCCAAGGACCATAACACTGACCTCACTCATGCAGATCTTACATTAGTGATTCTTGATAATTTAAACATCGATGAGTACGAAGCAAAAGGACACGGTGTTATGTCCTAATTGTACATTCAGTGTCAGGGTAATGCAGTACTGGATGCTTCTCATGGACATGTAATCTGGGTTTCAAAATCTGCCTATTTGTTAAGAGAGATAGCGCTGTATTATAAGGATCTAGTGAATATAAAAAGCAATATGAACTGAATGATGGGAAAAGTTTTCATCCCTTAGTATTTGCCGGCATAAAAGAAAGAAAAATCAGATGATTGCAATAAAACAAATAAATACTAAAGCTCCCTGTACAAAACTGAAGAAGAATTTTGACGTTGAAAGTGTGTGATAAATTTGACCTCCTGTCCTCACCTGCCCTTTTCCCTCGACTAACCCCACAACATTCAAACCCTGGAGAAGCTGCACGAGCCATTTTTAGTACGACTACCAAAGAACTATTTCTTCCTAAGAGCACTGAAAACGCAGCCTCGCCTCCAAAATATATTGCCTATTTGGCAAGCAAATAATACCGTTCCTTGATATCTCTGGATTCAGAAGGGCAAGAAAAGACTCACTGGAGAGGCAAGTAAACCTGGCTCCAAACCTCTAAGCACCCACTGCTTTATTCTGCGTCCTGGCGGGCGATGAAACGCCAGCGCGATGCAGCAGTGCCCCCCAAGGGGGCCGGTTCTGGGGAATGCGCGGCTGTTTTCGCGTCCTTGCCGCCTCCCCAAGAAGCCGCCCCGGCCCCCCCCGGCGCGTCCCCGGAGACCTGCCCTGGCTCCGCTGGGGTGGGAAACCCCTGCACAGAGCCCACTGGCACGACGCTCCACGGGGGCCTGGGCGGGAGGGAAGGAAAATACTCTTTTCCCAAGAAAGCTTTCCAGTGTATTTCAAATACAGGGGGGTGCTACTAAGTGCATGAAAGAAATGCCCTACTACTCTAATTTCTTTATCCTATTTACTCTACTACATTGTTTGTATTTACATTAGTTATATTATTTATACAATTCATATTGTTATACTTTATTATATTATTTCTAGTATTTATACCATTATATTATTCACTACACTTAGCTCGGCTTTTGTCAGCCCATATATACTGTAGATATTAATTATTTTCATCTTCTAGTACTTTGGCAATTGAAGTTCAATAGGTCAAGATCTCCTCTTACTTCCACTCTTCCTTCATATACATGCATGTATTCTTAGGTATCTGAAATTATATACATGTAGATAATAAAAAGCCTTTTTTTTTAATCCTTATTAACTCAAAGTGTCTTTAGATTTCAATGAACAGTACATAGGACAATCCATTGTCCAAATATATGCAATTAATGATTAGGATTCAGCCATGATACTTTTCTATTTCTGCCTTAAGGGCCAAGTGCAGTATTAGGCTACAGCAGAAGGAAATCAAAGAGACATCTGGGCTGGTAAATGCCGTCCGGCTACTTACACAATTAAAGCTAAGCACATGCATAGTGTCTGTGCTCATTTTGGACACTTAGGAAATCTGGAGTTTGTCTGAAGACATTTCTTGAACCAAAAGAAGGGAAAGTCATTGAGGCAAAAACTCACTGCAAATTACTCACTCGGCTCACCTACCTGATGGGACACTTTCCATTTAACAGTCATGGGCTAAAAGCCTGCATAGAAAAAATGAATTCTTTTGTTTGTTAGATAATCTTTGCCTAAGTACCAAAGGGTATTAAAGCCATTTCTTTGTTAAAACAAAGTACAACCTATTTACAACTGCGCATCAGTAACTTCCTAACTTAGTGTGTAATGTGAGGGAAAAAAGGTTTGGAAACCTCTTCTGGAAACACCGTTGGACGTGAATCCTGCATCACACATGGGTGGGATAGCTGAAACAAAATAACAGCCACGTTTGAATGTTTAGAAAGTAGTGGTTAAAAGATCGTATTTTATGTTTAATTGAAGAGTTGTTGAAATAAAAAAAGATATTTGTAACGTTCAGGGAGTTAAAAATGCAACTGAGCTTAACTGAGGTGATATCAATGACCTTCTTATCTCTCATGAGAAAAATGGCAGCACCTGTTTATTGTACAAAAGAATGAATTTCAGAAATGATGAGAGGATATGTTCGTATACCTGCGGTTTTCTGTGACTTTGACCACCTGCTCTATTGCTGGTCAGAGTTCACGTCTTTACAGCAAGACAGTAAGAACTCATGTCAAAATAGGGAGGTAAAAGATCAATAAATATTTAAATTAAATGAGATGTTAATCAAAGGCAGGAAGGCTTGTGACATTTACCCAGGCAAACCTGGGGAACTCGGGGAAGCAATCACTTACGTTCGTGATTATCTTCAAGAGCTCACGGGTGTCCCAGCGGACCGGGAAAGGAACAAGAGTATTTATTTTTAAAAAGAGGGAGCAAGGGAATTACAAACCAGTCAATCCACATTCACTGCCTAGAAAGACAGCAAATCAAAGCATCACGCAGGTGATTTGTTAATAGCTGGAGGTAATAAATAGAGCTGGCTGCAGTGATTTTTAGTTTCACACAGATTTGGGGGCTTTACTGCTGGTGTCAGTCTAAAATGATAGGTAGGCTTATCCAGAAGAATAAGAAAGAGATAGAGCAATATCATAAATATTGGCAACTGCCTATTTGCTGCAGCCAGTGCACTTACAAGAGCTGACTGAAGCAGCTATTGCAGTCAGATCTTTCTTTTATTTCTTTGGGACTTTCATAAGTTTCACACATTCAGGTAATTTTTACAATCTTCCGTATTCGTTCGTCATGGCATGAATATATTTTATAAGTGTATTTGGGATAATGGGCTCTTTATACGCATTTTGCACCAAGTACCCCAAACAATAAATGGAATTTTTTACAAGATTTCCTTGCTAGTCACCCATACTTATCCTGGCTCACTGAGGACCCAGACTGGAAAAACCCTCTTTTAAGCCCAAGCTTAATTTGGGACCTTGCTCAAGTTTTGAGAAGCCACGGGTCTATTAGGGTTGGGTCGGTTGTTCTTGCCCGAACAGGGCAATGCTCTGAGGCCCCTTGCCCTCCTGCTGAGCCCCGGCTCGGCCCCCGGCTGTGGGGAAGCAGGACGCTCTGCAGGCCGAGTTTTGGAAAGAGGGGCTGGGCACAGTGCCGACGTCTACGTGCAGCAGCGTTTTGTCCTTGCCTTTGCCTGGGAAAAAGAATATGGCAGGGCAGACCCCGTCGGACAGACGGGTAACATCAGACGGAAGGGCCGCGGGGTGAAAACAGGCTTTTAGCAAGAAAAGGTTGTATGAGTCTGGAGGGCTTTGATACACTTTGATCCCCAATGTGGTTCCTCCAGCTTGTGAGAATTTTCCATCTCAGACCAGGACTTTACCGGACTGGTGTCTGGAGGAGGGTGCAGGATCTGTCTAAACCAGCCTCCAAGCTTTCACCACCCCATCAGTGGCCATTCTGTATCTCAGATTAAATGCAGTTTGCTTTTCTAGTAAGTCACCTACATCACGCCATGCGTATTAGATACTCAAGAAGAGCACTCAATTAATTTCTCTGAGGTACTGCCTTCAGACAAAGTCTTTTACCGTTATACCTTCGTATGTACATAAAGACATACACATTCCTTTCAGCATGGAAAGGAAGGAGTGAGCTGACTTTGGTTTTGACTCCTTAAACACCAAAATTCATTTTTCTGATAATGCTGCACTCAGAGAAGTGCCTGTTGTCTCTTGTGCCTCTCTTTGGATTTGGCAGTGAAAAAAAAAACACCTTAGCATGCTGTAGCCGAAAGTGTTGAAAGGTCATATTTGAAATTTTCTTGTTCTGAAAACATCAGTGTATCAGTAATTGACTGAAAGATTCTGGAAACTTAAATAGACTATAAAAATAACCTATTCTACATACTTCAAATTCCTCAAATAAATGCTTGTGCTTTCTCAAACCTGAATTTTTTCTCTTCCCTCTCTCTTGCACCACTCTCTCTCTTCACTATAGACTTCCAGGAGAGGAAGGTTAATTTCATTTTTTCATAGTTAAATTATTCAGCGAGAGCTTAAGATCTACTGCTGTCATGTAATTTTACTCTTTGGCATGTCACAACTCGTGCGCCAAGCATCACGCCCGAGGAGCCGTAAGTAGGTCGCAGCAGAACCTACCCAGAGTCACTTTGTGCACCTCTCCGGGGGCACCGCTCCGCACCCCCCGCTCCTGTCCTGCAGGAGCACAGGTTTTCTCCCACGAGATGCCTAGACCTCAGCTTGCAAATTTTATTATAGATTGTCCCAATAAAAATTATTTTTAAAGTCTTTGATCATCTTGAAACTCCTAAGCCAGATGAACTCGGGTAATATTGCACTGGTATTTTCTTCCAGCATCATATTGTTATGATTCTACTCACCTGCAGGCAAGGGAAGCATGGTGCAAGAGGCGCCAAGGAAGAAAAAGTAAAAATATTAGCAAAGTAAAAACTTGTTTTGAAGCTTCTCATATAGAAAAATACTGAGTGACAAATAAATTGTATTAATAAACTTTTAATTATCAGTTTAGATTCACAAGTGATGTAAAGGAGGATGCTAGGAATGCATCCTTTGAAGCGTGTCCACTTCACACAGAATTAGTCTCCTCTTGGTCCTGAGGCAGCTCAGTCCTTAATGCAAATATACAGCCCCTTCATATCTAGCTGAAACAGGATGTTGCTTACGTTTTATTAAAGTGTGATGAATTTTTATTTCTTCTTTCTAAATTACTCTCTGCTGTTTCTCTGAAGTGCTAAATTTTGCTGTGTTCCTAACCAGGACTTCCCTGAATAAAACTGGAGGAAATAAGAATTTGCATTTAATTATACAAGGTCTAGCTTTAGCATGCTGACGTTACTGCACTTGAAAGATGCATACATACAAAATTAAACGTTTAGAGTTGTACTGAGGTCCCGTGAAAGCACATTAATTACAAAAGGTGGTCAGGCTCCTCTGTGACAGCTCCTCAAGGATTTTGGGCAGAAAGTTTCTCAGGAGACTGGCAGGTCCCCGGGGCACGGGGGGTCCCGCAGAGCCAGAGCGGGGGACGCCCTCGCCGCCCCCCCCCACGGCCGAGACCCCTCCTCGCCCCGTGGGGACACACGTCCCCGTCCCCAGCGGGGACTGCCGGGTCCATCCCTGCTCCAGCCCAGCTTCTGCCCTTCTCCTTTCCTGGTATTTAAATAATTGCTGGTAATCCATTTTACTAATTATCCAAGCTTCGTAACATTCCAGAAGCAATATTTTAAGAATCAACAGGTTGCAATTTCCATCCTGCTTATACACACAGATTGTATAAAACGGCTACTAAAAATTAGCTAAAAGGTTAACAATGCCTGTCTAGTGAGTGCACTTCCTATGGAAGACATTTTGCCACAAGATTCCAAATATTTTTTAATAAGCAAGGATCTCAGCCAGAAAGCAGACAGCTTTTTGCAACACTGGTACCCAGTAACTTTCCATAATAAGAATGTGAATTAATTTTGCAAAGAAACACAGTTTGGGAGAAGAAAATGGCTGATGTATTCGCATTATGAGATTATCTATACGTGAACAGTTGCGGCTGCTCATTATTTTGACTGCAGAAGATTGTATTACTGTGGGTGGATGGGCCTTGGTATAATAAAAATTATTGATGAGCACTGTATGAGTACGGAGCACTGTACGAGCACTGTAAGAGTAGTGAGCACAGAATGACATCGTTTCTCTGATGGTGCGTAGTATACAATCACAACATCTGTCACCGCACTAAACATTTTCCTGTGTACTACTTTTTTTGCCCAATAAATGGGATGGTACACTGCCTCCGCTGAGTTTTTCAGCATTTTCTTAAAAAAAGCACGCACCTTCACAGCACACACGGAAGGGTAGGGCAGCCGATTGCCATAAAAACGCCTTTACTGTCACCATGTATGAGATAAGAGCAACATTCTGCTGCGTTACATAGCTAGATGTAACCAAAAGGCTCCCTTTAGCTCTCCCTGCGATTTGAGCCCGGGGCGACAGGGTGGGCAGTGGTGGGCTGTGGGCTTCGGGCTTTGGGCTTTGGGATTCGGGCTTCGGGCTCCATCCTCATTGTTTCCCGTGAGGCAGCAGGACTGCAAACAGCCCAGGACGCCGGGACGCTGGTGTAGCACAGCAGAGCTAGGGGCAGGAGGAGTTAAAGACAGCCCTGAGTCCTCCTGCTGCGTATATTTAATGCTGTCCCTTTGCATCATGTTAATATGTATTTTCTGTATGGTTACCCAAAAGTATAGCCACGTATTGCCACCCTGAAAGCTCTTTATTTTAAGCAATCATCTAAGTACTGGATGTTTTCAAATTGCACTGCTCTCGTCTAATCTTGTTTTCATAATGAAATTTATTTAAGTCTAATGTAGGCATAATGTAGAGTAATGTATCTTCTGCACCTCCGAATGAATGTTAAAAGTGTAAATTCATTATTTCTCCTTCAGTAGATCTCCTTTTTATCTCTGTTCTATAGACATTAGAGTAATATTTTTCTCCTGAATACACTAATGAGGAACCGAAACTAATTTTCACAAAAATGAGAACTCCTTAAAAACATGCTCTTATCATATCGTGCAGGCTCTTTCAGCTGTACCAGTGTTCTTCACTTTAATCTCAGCTTTAATTTTTAAGTGGGTCTTTTTTTTTTTTCCAGCATTTCTTTCCATCTGCAGTGGCAAGGGCCAAGTCTTCTCCCTTCGCTGCGCGCAGCCCCTCCTGAGCGGTGAATGCCTTTTGTTAGCGGAGAGGGTTTCATTTGCACAGGTTCATCCTGGGGCAAAGGGAAAGGAACAAATGCGTTAGCTGAGGAAAAATCTGGGAACTCAGCAGTTTGCCCTGACTTAAAGTCCCTTCCTGCTTCTGATCCTGCTTCGAGACAAAGTGAAATCAAATGTTTAAGGGAAATTTATACTGCTTGGGCAGGCAGATCTGTCATTCACTATTCACTCATACACACTCATTCATCACTTCAGTCATTCACCAGAGCTGATAAAACCTTTGACGTAAGGTCTACAGTTAGTAATTGGGCTTAATCACTTTCAAAGAAACCTTTTCAGTTTGCAGAAAGTTTGTATTCTTAAAGAGAACTACCAAAACCTCCAAAACCCTGCCCCCCCCCAAATTACAATTTAAAAATAGGTCAGAGTAATTTTATTCTTGCCATACCTGGCTCTTTCTGCATTGCTGTATGGAAAAATAAAGAAAGGCGAATTTCAATAAAGCAGTTATCCTGAAAGCTATTATCACAAGATTGATTAACTTATACTACTTCGTTTGAACAATAGGCTGTGGAGACAGAAAAAATACATTTTCCCTCAGTCTTAATCCATGAAAAAGTTATTAGACATTTATTTCTCAATTGGCATGGTAAAAGTCAATACATGTTTTGCAAAGATGTGTGCAATTTGCTTTAAGAATTTGTATTTGTGTGATCTTCAAGTACTATGAGTTGTTTGGTAATTATTTGTTTCTAAGGTTTTATAAATTCTCCTTTCTTGTCCGTGATTTTAATTGCTATAACTTTCGCCAACTTACTGAAGTGATTCCTGATTTACAACAATGGATGGTTAAAGGAAAATTAAGATGCCACTCTACTCATCAGCTGGGTTTGACTTTAATAGAAAGACAAACGATGCATGCGTAATAATGGCTGCAACTTAGATCAGTATCCAGCTACGTAGGTGGCAAGCCTAGCCCCATGCCAGGCTTTAGCATAATGTGTTGCATCCTTCCTGCAAATGCTGTGCCTGGGTCCCTACGCAGCCTTTTGCTGCTGTGGTTCTCGCTGGTGTACGCATTTGGAGAGGGCTGTAGTTTGCATACAGATCAGCGGCTGCCCGACTCCATTCTCTCACTGAAGCCTTCAGGATACGGGCACTCGGTTGTCAATCCTTTGCAGCAAGAAATATCTTTCCCTGAACATCAGTAGAGCAGTTAGTATGGTAAACTAAACAAATAAGCGACTTAGGGGCACAGAAGCTGCATGGGAGTATAGAGCAGACTGAGTAAAATAAAAGACCTTTACTTATATATATCCTTTCCCTACATAAATTCCCCTGACGTTGTTCTGCGAATCTTCTTCTTTTGCATTTCTGTCCTAGCTTCTTTTAGGAAGTTCAAAAGTGCCATGAGACCACCTGCTATATTGCATCTGCAACCAATTTGATATCATGAATCACTGAATCACGTAATATAATGTAATAATAAGCAGGTTGGATGGCGGCGTTTATTAGCTGATGCTCTCTTAAATAAGTTCATGCTGAAACAGAATCCTTCAGCCAATTTTTTTTCATTCACCCTGCTGTTCAGGGGCAAACTAGGAAAACTAAGGAAAAAGTCAGAGCTGAGACAGGCACCGCTACATGTCTGAAACCTGTTTGGCCATATGAAGAGATATTAAAAGAATACAGATATCTGAGCACGTTTCGCTAAAGAAGGCAGCCTTAATTTTAGCTGGCTGGCAGATGGGGTTTCTCATTAGCCTGTCTTTTCATCTTATTTCATGCAATTAAGTAGGCTCGGGAGGGACCCTGCAGGACTGGCCATCTTCCAAAGGCTCGCACAGCCCAGGCTGTGCGCTTCCCGCTCCGGAGCCCGTCGCCCTTTCATGTGGAGTCGTTTTTTCTTGACATAGGGAGCCGAGCGAAGGGCTTTTCTGCGGGGACCGGGTGTGCAGACCGGCCGGCCGGCTCTGCCGTGGCAGGCCTGACTCTGCACTGTCCCCTCGGCAGGAGCGACGCAGCCCGACACGCGGGACGGGCAGCACGCGTGGCAGGGCTGGCGGGGGAGACCTGGGAGGAACCGCGTGTGTGACACCCTTTTCCAGCTCGTTCCGGAGCATCGGAGTCCCTGCCAGGGCGAGAGGAGATCTCTGTCAGGTTCTTCCCAGGAGGGGCAGGAACAGCTTGATGCAACGGAAAAATCTCAGCAGATCCATGTTTCCTCTGCGTACCCGCGGTTCATAAATGATACGTTCAACGCCCTGGGATGGACCGCTCTGGCTTTGCTGTTGGAGCCCAGGGAGATGCTCTACCAGTGCCACCCTGCTGGGCAGCGGCACCCTGCTCCTCCCCGGCACTCAGCCCCGGGATGAGAAAGGGGGGGGGGAAGGATCCGTCCCGGGGTGCACCCGTGGGGGCCCCCCCCGGGCTCCCAGCATACCCCCAGGGTACTCCCAGCGCACCCCAGGGAGGCAGCGGGGCAGGGGATGGCGGCCGGCCGCGCTCCCTGGGTACCAGCATCCCTCGCTGCCCCTTCCTCCGCCGCGGTCCCACACCCCCCTTGGAGCCCCCCCGGCACGCGAGCGTGGCAGAGCCCCAGCTCTCCATCAGGCAAAGCCATGGCGCCGCACTCTCCTGGCGGGGCCAGTCCCGAAAGCTCTTATCCATGGGAGCAATTTCAGCGTTCGAAGGGACTATTGGTATGAATAAAACCTGCTCCTCGGGATTTATAGGACAGGCCCCATATTTTGCAGTCCATTGATTCAGTATTATTCCTTTGTTCCCATAGAAACGTGGGGGTTTTAAGGAGTAGTTTGAAGCTAAGACAATGAAAATAAAACAAAACGAAACCCTATCAAACCTTTGTATATACATGCATTGGGGGAAGAAAATAAAATCCTTGACTCCTTTCTGCATCCTGTAAAGCAGAGTAATTTAGTTGGGGGGAAAAAAACCCACAAACCCTCTAATAGATGTGATCCTTTTGAATTGTTTGCTTTTTTTCTGAGGCAATTTCAGCCAAATGCTTAGCAACACATATAGAAGGAAGTTGCTAAATCTTTGTATTAATTCTAAAACCCTCCATTTCTTATTAAGCCACAAGAGATAGCTCTTACTTTGTTTCCAGCAAAAGGTAATTTGGGCTTTATTTTATTTAGAAAGTTGCCCACCGTGCTGGAGAGGCGAGATTTCTTAATTGCTTTGTTGCAAAAACAATTTATGTGGGTTTTTTTAATGAGTTTAATTTTCTTTAAAGTTTTCCATGTATAAATGTGGCATTATTTTGAAATCAAATAAATTATCCACATAGCTGCCTCAGTGCTCCCATCATTAAACAAAACACTTGAAGATACTACCTCCACAAGGCTTATTGTACAGAAAATATGTGTACAGAGAGGGAGTTTGAGTTGGCGTTTGAAAAAAACACTACAATAAGCAAGAGAGAAAAGGAGGGAGATTATTACCTGTATCCTAGAAGCTGTCCTGCTACTACAGGGCTGGGAGCTCAAGCCAAACACGGTGAGTTGAAACATGGAGTTGAGGTTTTGAGAAGACGGTAAAATGACTGACGATGCAAAAAAACCCCACAGTCCTCTTCCTCAAATCTACCTTTAAAGCAACTAATATAACTGATGCTAGACTGGGATGGCACACAGGTAAAATGAATCTTGGTGGCCTGTAGCTGTGTTTTCTTCCATTGCTGTGAAGAAGGTCAATGGCAATCAGTGAGAATCTGGGCAGATTATGGCAGTACAAAAAAACAGCAGTGTGGGACTCAGTTTACAAAACAGAGGTTAACAGCTGCAAAAAAAGGACGGCAAGCTGCAGCCTATGGGCTGACAAAATACAGAACTACCATGCCCAGTTTGTATTTGACTGTATGTATGAATATCAGCTTTTCTAGTAATTAAGTAAATATTTGTGGTTAGCATATTTAAAGATGGTGACTTGTCTGCAGTTTTCCCTGCCGTCAGCGCTCTGCTCTGGTAAATACGTGCTCTATAAATACAGTGCCAGTGGTGACAGAATGGTGCGCGTGAGAAGGAACGTTTTGCTTGCAGGCAGAGTGGGGCGTACCGGCAATTACTGGGCAGTAAACAGGTGGGAGGCTCTCCAAGAGGGATGTGGGCAGTGAGCTCCTGTTCCCAGTATGGCTGAGCAAGACCTCCTGGGATGTTCTAATTTCTTCAGAACCTCAGTGGGAGAAGATGAGAAATTGGTACCACTGAAAACAGGCTCAGGTGGAAGAGAAACTCTCTCCTGCTTCACCACCAAGGTACTCTGATGAAGAGAAGAGGCTTGTCACAGAAAGAGGAAAAGTGAGCTCCAAAGAGGCTGAGGATAGTATAAAAGGAACTATTGCAAAACAGGAGAGAGATTGGTACTCCCAAACTCAAGTCAAGGGTCCAGGAGAATGTAATCAAGTCTATTTTTTAGTGCCTGATGGTATGTTGTAAAGAACATATATGCATATTCTGCTGGGATTCATATAAACAATACTTGTAATCTACGGTGTAAGATGGAAAGGTATAGGTAAAGCCCAAGATACTAAACTCCAGCACAGAAAGAAATCCCTAAAGCTGACATTAGTGATGATATGTGATGAATCCCTCAGTTGGATTAAAACATCGTACATGGAGCGCACGTTAAAGCGCACAAGAGGGTAAAGGTGGATCTGAAGGAGCAGTAGGCTAACGGCAAGCAAGCAGGCAGAGTTATCCCTCTGCATCAACAAACACTTCAAGACTTTGTGAAGCTGAATTCTACTCCAAAACCAACCACAGCCTCACACCTGGACGCACAGCGTGCCGTGTCTTGGTGAGGCACTTGCCTGAACAGACGACTTATTAATTTCATTGAGCCCTGTGATGCTCACAGTGGGCACCTGCACATCCTCCTCCGGAAGGGAGCCAAATCTAGGGCAGTTTTGCCACTTCTTGTGGGCTTCACCATTTAAAATTTTTGCTTGTCATCATCTGTAGGTGTCTTTGACTTTCTAACGGCGTATGGACCCGCTACTGTAACTGCGTACAGCACATTGCGTGCCATATTTCAGTGAGGCAACGATTTATAACTTGCTGTTGGAGCTCTTCCGTATGAACGCTCAACTCTCCAAGCGGCTCGGGGACCAGCTATTAGCAGCGGGCAGCACGAGAATGAAGCGCGAGCAGCAGCTCTCACTGTCCCTGTGGGTCTGAGCCGTCTCTGGCGGCAGACACGCAGGAGAAGGACCCGTGGGAGGCGCGGCGCCGTGAGGATGAGGATGGAGCTGTCCTCCCTGGCCCCAGGCACGGGGCGGCAGGAGCAGCTCCTGCGTGTCTCCCCGGAGCCTCCGAAGCCCCAGTGCCCCACCGGCACCGGGGTCTGACAGGGTGTGTGCCGCTCCTGGTCTGCACCCCAGACTCCATCTGGACTAGATGATCTCCAGAGGTCGCTGACAACCTCAACCGGTCCGGGATGCTGTGATGTGTCACCCCGGTCTGTACCCCAAATTCCCAGGGCCCTGAGAGCACAACAAATAGGCCATAATGGCCCCTATCCACCTCCGTGCCTCCCCCGTCCAGTGCCCAGGAGCTCTCTTCAGCCCAGGACAGGGCCCTTGGTCCTGCCTGAGCTCCATCCGATGTTCCAGCCCAACCTGGGACCTGCCCTGTCACCTGTCTGGCCATCCCAACGCTCAGAACCGCCAGGTCCCACGGGGGTAACTACAGCAAAGGGTCTGAATAGGTCACAGCTGGATGAAATTTTGGAGAGGCTTCAGGAAGAACAAGTGATCCCAACTGAAATCTCAAAAAGTGTCTTAATTTCCTCACCTGGCTGTTGACCACAAGCTCTCAAAGATGGAAGAAAAGGCCGTGAAATACATTCACTGTTTTTGTTTGTAAGCTGTAGGCACTAGTATTTAATTTACATGATATATAAGTTTCAGCAATAAAGAATTCATGAAGCAAGGGTTGAATCCCTCTGCTGCCAAGCAAATAGGAACATTTCCACCACCGCAGGCTAATGATTAATTTATGTACAAGAACTGGGACAGCAGACAAAGTCCTGTTTATTGTCTAGACAGGAGCCGGTTCCACCTTTCTTGCCCTGAAGAGCATTGCCATTTCTAAAAGTTGAGCAAAACCCATCAATAATTTTTCAGGAAGAGCATTAAAATTAACCTGCCAGGCCAGCTACATGAGACAGGAAGGGAGGGAGGTTTAGCTGTATGTAATCAGGTATTTATCTTATAACTTGAGGCATAAAGTTCATAATGATGCTATCACAACCCCCAAACTGTGTAAAATCCTAAAAACTGTATCTAAAAAGAAGAGGGTTTTTTTGATAAGAGGAGTTCTTGTCACTTCTTGCTTGTCTCCAGCCCTAAGGATTGTGTCGGTGGTGTTTTGACCGTAGCGAACTCTCCTTGTGCTTTCCTCCACGGTGTTCAGGGTGGCTGCAAGCTCACCCCGTGCCCCACTTCCCTTCCCAATGGCACAGCCATCCCCACCACCAGCTGGTGGTGCTCACTGGTGGTGCTCGCTGGTGGGGGCTCCCCGAGGTGCATGGACTTCCCCCCTTGGCTGGCGGAGGACGGACATCCCATGGGCCAGGGCACGCAGCAAGGCACTGGGAAGCCTTTCTCTACTCTGGGGACTGGTGGCAGATGGGTCTTCTCAAAAGATTTGCTCAAGCGGATTGGAGGAACTTTTTACTTGTCATTGGAAACCCGGTACCCGCAAAAACTACACACATCAATTGGAACTCTTGGTGAAATACCATACAGTTTTCAGGTCAACCTGCTTGCTGCCTTCCTGGCGACCGCTCATTCGAGCACTGACTAGCATTGTGTCTGCTTAATTTGTGGGAGTTGAGAAGTTCACAGCCCAGATTATAAACATTTAACTCTGACTACGCATTTCATAATTATCTTGAGCTTTGGCATTTCTGGTCTAGGGGAAATACGCAGAACTCTGGTTAAAAAATTGTTTGGGTAAAAAGCCAGAAGACTTCATGTTGGAAAGCAGCAGGGAAAAGGGAATTAAAATCATGTTTATTAGACTAAGAGCCACAGTTTCTGCCCATGCCTTCCCCAGAAGCCGTCCACAGACAAACGAGGAGGATGCCACCAATGCTGTGTTGCGTTGCTCACGCCAGTCAGCAGCCACCCATTACTCCTTTGTTATCCAGACACGGCAGTCCATGGAGCACACATGGCATTTGGACTCGTGACTCACAACAGGATAAAAGGACCCTACACGCTGGTCTGTGAAGGAGGAGGTATTCTGGGGAGGAAGGCAACTAAAAGGGAGCAAGTCTTCTCATCTCTCCTCCAGCGCAGCCAAATATTTCAGTGGTAAAACAGCAGAAAGAAGGTGTTTCTCTTGAGCTGGTGCCTTCTCAGGTGTTTCTGTACACCAGCACAAACCCACACCTTCCTGAGAACAAGGGTGCTCTGACTGCTGAAACTTCACATCCTCCTGGATGTCACCTCCATGAGATGACAACTCTAAGAGTAATGTGACAGTGACAGCTAATTAGTGTTGTATGACACTGTAACAGTGTCATTCCTGAAAGTACCGCTGTCCAAAATGATGAATTAACATGGTGGCTCTTGTATGGCAAGAGTCTAAACAATGACAGCTCGGTTGTCGAGCAGGTCACCACCTGTTAGACGCTCTGGTGCTCATTATGTTCAGCGGTACCTCACTATTTCAGAACAGTCAGGCTCATTTTTTCATTCATAATAAACAAAGTTCAAAAGCCGTGGAGTTCACCGGCCTGCCCAGGACAGCTATGAGCATTGCCAGGCATTTTACTTGTCAGGCTGTTACCCTCAACGTGTTTTTTCTGCATAAAAATGTTACAGCTTAAGAAATGCTGTTTCCTAAGTGTCTGTTTCTGGGTGAGATATTATTACTTATTTATATGCCCACATGTGCCTGGAAATTAAGAGATATTCATGAAAGTGAGATCTCTGGTGACCATCAAGTGCGTGATGCTGCCAGCACATCTTCCTTACATTTTGTTTGCTCTTAGCATGAGCAGCGAGTACAGTTTTGATTAATTTCTTACATGGCTTCTGGTGATTCATCTGAATGTCCTTTCAGTCCCCCAAATTCTGCACGATGTGCTACCTGAACATGCACTGAGTGATCAACAGGGGCTCTGCCTGACGGCGAGACCTTGTTTGGCCCACACGCCAAAGCCGTGCGGGTTAAAGGTTCAAACATTTGCGTGCATGTAAGGCACGTATTCCAGAGAAACTCCCGCTCCTGCCCCACCACAGGGCTCGGTCGGAGCGGTGGCAGGGGGGCTGCCGAGGCCACCCCTCCGTGTCCTCCCCACGGCAGCCTGAGAAGCACCATGGCTCTTCTCCAGCCTTCCGGCCGCTGCCAGGCAGAAGGCGTTTGGGAACAAACTCCCAATGCAGACAGACGATTTTATTTCCAGCCCGAGCACCGCGTCAGGCTACAGCCGGCGGCAGGCTCGGTGCCGCAGACGCTGCGGTCACGACCAAGAAAATAGAGAAAATTCAGGGCACCCCCGGCTCCTCAGGCTATTTCCCTGCCCCAGCTCGCAGCCACTCGCGGGGTGCGCAGCCACGTCCTCCGGGCTGGGGCTGCGGTCGCATCCGCAGGGAGCCCAGCCGAGCCCGGCGGAGCGGAGGGCGATGCCCGGGAAGGGTCGGGACACAGCCCGCAGCATCCCCACTGCTGAGCCAGCAGTGTCCCGGCCGGGCAGCGGGGACTGCTCCCCTCCGGCCCCCCCAGCCCCTCTGACCCCCCCACGCTGCTCGCGCGCTCCAGGCAGGCAGCCCCATCGCTCTCCTGAAGAGCAAACGCTTTTTTATCTCTTCCTTCGTGAGCTAATAATGTTCTTTTAATTGAAACAGGTTCGGCCTCTCCCTCTTTCTTCTTGTTTCAAGTAAGTTCTGCCTCTGCCAGCAAAATAAGAGCCTGTGTTGCTGGTTTGGTTTTTGGTGGGGGTTTTTTTCTGAAAACGCGAGGGTTTTTTCTTCCTCTTTTTTTGCAAGATTTCAACTCTTTGACTTTGGAAAAGAAATCATTGTGGAGAAAGTATTTCTTGAAATGATGACAGAAGCAAAATTATATTCCTTTGTAGAAAACAGGGACATTTGAAGACAGGCTTAACATCTTTGTTCTTTGTTCCGGGAAGTGTGAATTCTCAGGCTCCTGGACCATTAATCCTTCCCCATTCTTAGTTTTTGAAGATGAACATTGCAGAGAATGAGGCATTGTGCTTGAAAGGTCTTTTCAGAAGATACCTTTTCCCTCCACAGTATGTTCCAGCTGTCTGATAATTTGCAGGATAACTTGGCAATTCATGGCTTTTCCTCATAAATATTTATTTTCCCAGGACACCCCGGTGTAAACAGGCTCCCAGGGCTGCTGCCGGGGAGGCCACCATGACCAGCCTCTCTCCAGCATTCCCAGCAGAGCGGGTTCAGCAGCTGCCCTGGACACCAGTGCCGGCTGGGCTCTGTCCCAAAAGCTTTGCTCTGCTGGAGGATGCTCCAGCCGCAGCCGGGAGCTGGGGCACCTGGGGTCTCCTTCTCCCACTACGTGCCCAGTCTGCTGAGGGTGAAACCAGTTCCCCCTGTTTGGGATCGGTCGTCTTTTCCTCTGTAAATATTAGTTCTACATTCGCTTTGCTCTACATTGCTGGCTCCAACACTTCTTCCTACAAGTTTTCAAATCTGCTATCATGAGATTCAGAAACTTAATTTACTGACTCCCTTAGCACCTTAGCATGAATATCAGATGAAACTAAATAATATTTTCCACATATTTCCTTTATCCAGTGCTGCTCCTAGGGTAACTTTAAAAATGCTTCAAATACATCTACTTTAAGCTAGCTCTTAAAGAGGACACTGATATTTCATGCCTTTTGAATCAGCTTTAAGTTTAGTTTATCCCAGTCTTCATTTCTACCGGATCTGCTTTGCTTTTCACTGTTATTCAATCCTGGTATATTACTCCATGCTTTTTAAAACACACACTTACTCCATCTTCAATGTATTACCCATCAATATTTTTAAATTCCACCTCCTTTCTCTGGAAATGCCACCAAGGTTGTCCAGACTGGATGTTACTCCTGGTTAGAAAGACCTGGCTCCTATATGGAAAAACTCAGGCCCCACATCACAAACCCTACTTGTGCCTGGTTTATTCCCAGGTCCTCAGCAGGCTGAGGGAAAGTCCCCAGAGGGTTTTCAGCAAGTTCTGGTATCACCCAAAGCTTACACAAAACTGTGTGTCACAAAAAGCAAAAGAAAAACGCAGGGAAATGTGCAGTGCTTTTAGAAAGCCTGTGTTTAGATTTCATTCTTGTCTCCGGAACATTTTCCTTCAAAAGGTATTATGCAATTTTTCAGTCAGTTTGAAAAAACGTTGGCTTTTCTACGAAGAAAAAAAAAGACATTTTGCTGGCTTCCTTTTTGGTGATCTTTGCTTAAAATACTCGGCACTTACGGTGCTGCTGCAGGAGCAGAAGCCCCATCTTCAGCAGAAGCTGGGGCGCGTTGTACGTGCCCAAGAAAACCAAGAAGGGCCGGAGCAGCGGGCGGGGGGCCACCGAGCAGAGGTTGGCCCCAGCGCATCCCGGCACCGCCGCGGCTCCGTGCCGAAGCCTCGGGACCGGCTGCGGCGAGCACCCGCTCGCGGGCTTCGCTCCGGCAGGGCCAGGCAGCCCTCCCCTGCCGCTTGCTGCCCAACTTCTGCTTGCGGGAAAACCAGGCGTGCTTCTTCCCGGGGACAGAGGCCTGGCGGGGGCGAGTTGCCCAGAGATCAGGTGTAGCACCCAAATTACAGCCGGGTATATGATTAGTCTTTCCTGAAGGCAAACTCTTCGCTGCATAAGGTGTTGCGTTACCCTAGTCCTCACAGTGGATTTTATTTAATAAAAAAAAAAAAAAATCAGTAAAATTGAAACGACTCCTGAGGCTCGGGAGAGGTGACCAGCTGTGCCCTTGTGTGGGCACTTCTCACTGAGGGTACGAACCCGCACCGCGCGCTCTGCGGGGTGGGCTTCTACACGTGAGGGAAATTGCTCCTTTCGTAAATCTCACCTGTAGACCAAGCGGCAATTTCCCTGCATGGGTTTGCAGGATGATCTGAAACAACATCAAGCTATTACTGAAATGAGTTTATCTTTCTGTGTATCTTTCCATTTCTATTTATGTCTCACATTCTCTCTTTCCCATATTATTGTGTCTCTTTCTCTTCTCTACCTGCATAGATATTTTTGGATAAATGTCATCCTTTACTCAAAGTTTTTCAGGGCTTCCATGCCTACAGTTTCTTCACCGTGTTAAAATTATGATGAAACCATAATATTTACATGAAGATTTTCCCCATCCCTATTAGAAACTTCTTAGTTCCTTCACTTAGAATATTCTTCTTGTGTAACCTAGTTACACCTTTTTCTTGTCTGCGTTTTCTTTTTTCATGGAAAGATTTAAGACACGTTTTCCATTTAGAGGAATTGCAACGTTATGTTTTATTATGGAAGATCGCTTATTTTCACAGTTGCTGTTTTCACCTGCCTGTGCTGCACTGATGCCAAATATTTCCCCCCAGTAAAACGAACTGCCAAAGTTTCCACATGGGGTTTACCCAGAGTTACTAGAAATACGTTAGGGGACGCAGCCAGCTCAGGCCGAGGGCTCTGCAAGGCTCGCGGTCCAAAAAAGCCTTACAGGACTTTCCCTCTCGCCTATTTAACACGGGGAAATGCCAACACCACAGACGAGCTTTACCAGTGGAAGGCAGGAGTACGGAGCGCGAGCTCCGTACGCGCCTGCCTGGAGCAGCGTTTCTGCAGGTAGCGAGCTCGCTGGTGCTGGGGCAGGGCGCTGGCAGCTCTTGCGCTCTCTGTTGTCGCAAAGCTCTCCGTCGCCGTCAGCAAGGCGAGAACGCCCAAGGCAAGCAAACGGTGGGGACGGCACGGCAAAAACCGGCAGGTTTTGTTGCCCAGCCAGTACTCTTACATGTTTTATGTTATTGCTCAAAGTACATTAACACCAGACTATGACACATGTGGAAGTGTGAACCTGAGGACCATTCCAGGCTGTGAAGTTTCCCACTTCACCCGTTACGGAAGCATCTCTGCTAACTTTGTGCTGTGAAAATTCAGCGTTCGATACGCTCGCAATTTCTCAGCTCTTAAATGGTGTGGAGCGGTCTCAATGAGGGTGTGCTGAGCGGGTCCGGCAGTCCCCTCGCGCTGCGCCTGCCTGCGCGTGTGCGTGTGCCTGCGCGTGTGTGTGCACGCGTGTGCACGCGTGTGCGTGCGTGCGGGCATGTGCTTGCGCCTGTGTGTGTGTGCGTGCATGCATGTGTACCTGTGCGTGTCTGTGCACACGCGTGCGTGCATGCGCACGCCTGTGCGTGCGTGTGCCCGTGTATGTGTGCGCATACGTGTGTGGGCGTGCGTGTGCATTGCGTGTGCACTGCCCGGCGAGGGCTGATTCCACCCTCGCTGCCAGCGCTGCTCGTGGGCTCCTCCGTGCACCTGCCTCTAAAGAAGACCTAGCCTTGGGCTTCCTAATATCCCAGTCCTTTTCCGCTTCTGCCAGCGGTACCAAGCCTCCGTGAGGGAAAGTGCATGCTGTAGACTCCCAAAATGCTGCTGGCGATATCTAAAGCAAATGCAAAATATAGGAATAGTAACAAAAAATTGCAAAAAAAAAAAAACTGAGGTACGTGAGCAATTTAAAGCAGAAAAGGATGCTTACAGAAGCATCAAAACCACCCCTGGAATAGTCAGGCCACCTCCTTTTAGAAACCTTACCAAGGCACCAGCAATGATACACCAGCCTCGCTGGACTGGTGGGTTGTTGGTTTGGAGATGGAGAAAGCTCCTTTGAAAGGTATTTCAGAGCCCTTGGACGAGGTGCAGGTCACAACACGGTTCATATATTTTATTCAGTTTTCATTCCAAAGTGAAATTACAACAAAGTCCAAAACCTTGAAAGTTTTAGCAGAACAAAACTATTATTTCTTGCAGCTTTGTGCGATGCAGATAAAGACATGTTGAAAGTATCTTCCAGCTCCTGAAGTTTCCCAGTTTCAATCTCTTAAAGTGAACAGCGTATTGATTTCAGGTTTTGCCTTCAGCACTAAAATCTGAAGATTTTTCCCAGCCTTTCCCCATGTGTTAATGAACTATCTCCAGGTCCCAATTGCAGTGAGAGAAGAAGAAGACATTTGATGTCAAAACCAAGTCAAATTTTCTTATGTAATTTTGAATAAAAGGCATCTGTACCCTGATTGCATCTGCTGAACGCCAGGGAAGTCTGCCACAAAAGCGAACCTGCGCCGTGATGCCAGCGTGCGGTGGTGCTGGATCCAGCCCACTGCTGCTGCGACGCTGATTTCTGGGGTGGAGTCCATGTCTTGGTGTCATCACGGAAAACACAACCATCAGCTTTCATTTCTTCAAAATGTAGAAACAGGAAAACAAAATCTGGACGCCCTTCATTCTCCAATTTATGCATGATGAGTGAAAAAAAATGAAGGCTGGAACCTTCTGGAGTGTTAGCCATACTGTACTCATAGCAGATGTCTTGTTTATTTTATCATGTGTTACTTGAATAAATAATTGAAGAGCCAGAGTAACAAAGTCCACTGACAGCAGTGGGAGACCATGGATGCTGGGCAGGACAGCACATCATAAAGTTTATTTTATAAATGAGGCTGATATCTCTGTATTTAAAAAAAAAGTCAAGACACAAAGTATGGGTTTAGCCTGCAAATTCCCCCAAATAAGGATTAAGTCATACAGTAGCTAATACAATAGAGACTAATTTCTGCTTGGGACTTTTTAACTAGCAGCAGCAGAAACTGCAAATAAGAATAATTAGGAGTGCAATTAGTTGCATTAGTGCAGTTAAGATCAGAATTTTGCTCCAGACCTTTGTCTAAAATTGCTTGGACTTGCAGAGCATCACGGTGCACTGCTGCCCCGGTCATTCAACGTGAACCTTCACCATTTCACCGAACACACGGTCTCACCATGGTTGTGATCAGCCTGACGTAAGTGAGATGGGAGCTGGGACAGGACAGCAAGAGCAGAAAGCAGCTCGCCCCAGGGCAGAGAGGAGAGGCCTGAGAAATGGGCTACAGGGACCTGGTCTGTGTGCGTGGCCCCAACAGAATATAAACCATACCGTTGTATTAATAAAAAAGATATAAATCATATTGGGTATATGCCAATTCTATAAATCGCATACATATGCACCTGGTTGCTGGAGAGTAAGGCCCCATTAACTGCTTCAATATTCCCAAAACAGGTGCCTCAGACCCAGTATATGCCTTTCATATACATCACTTGCCTTCGTGTCAGTAAAAAAAAAAAACCATCCATAAAATAAAAAACAAACAAAAACATAAGGAGAAAGAACAAACCAAAATCCTCTCTAAGGAAGGGCGTAGATCATCAAGCCATCTGAAGTACTGGCCATAAAGATTATTTAAATAAATCTTCCCGTTACCCAGCATATAACAGGGAAAAACTGATTTTTGTGAGGTGATGGCTCCAAGGTTGGCTGACTTCTGCAAAGCTTCTCTAAAAAATCAAAACACCCGCATGATCAAACCTGTGCATTGCTGCCAAATTTTGTTTGTTTCTCCTCCTGAAAGGATCCTTTAAACTGCAGCTAAGCGGGAAGCGAAGAGAAAGGCACCACACTGACATCTAAAGACATCAATATACATCCAGCAAAGTATATAAAATCCCTGAATGAAACAAATCTGTGCATCAGCCTGTGCATCTAAAGCAAATTGCCTCCTGTTCTGCTAGTGAGATCAGCCGTGGGTTATCCCAGCCGTGGGTTATCCCAGCCATGGGTTATCCCAGCAGTGGGTTATCCCAGCCATGGGTTATCCCAGCCGTGGGTCAGCCCAGCAGTGGGTCAGCCCAGCAGCTGCTGTGCCCTGCAGCATCCCAACACATGCCCTGGAGCTGCTGGTGTGGCTGCAGGGGGTGAGCCCACTCCTGGGGCTTCCCAAGGCAGGAGGTCCCTTGGGTTCCCAGTGCTGGGACAGGGACAGGCACAGCAAAGCCTGGCACCTGCCATGGTGAATTTGGCCACAGACATACCCTGCAAGAAAGTCATCGCACTGGTGCGGTCCTGAGGCTGCTGGCCATGGATGCAGCAGTTACCTACCTTATCCCACTTCTCAAGGGGCCGGAGGCTTCTGAAACGGCATTCCGGTCTGCAGGGTCTCACTGTGGTGGTAGCTCAATGTCTTTGTATCTCCGGTTTTGAAAAAGAAAATGAATCAAATGTGGTTCGCTAGAACATTTCTTTTTTATCGATCGGATTTTGCACATTGCTCATCCACACGCCTTTTGGCCTCGACGACCACTACCAGCGGCACCAGCAGCCCCAAGCCGGCGGGAAGGCGGAGGGCACCGGGATGGCGGACTCACCCGCGGGCTCCGCTCCCCTTGGGACGGACACGCTCCCCAGGGATCCCGCGGCTGCCGGTCCCGGGGTGCTCCCCGACCCGAGGGCAGCCGCTGCCGCGGGGAGGCCCTGAGCTCCCCGAGGCGGGGAGCCACCAGGAAGCTGCGGGAGGACAGCCTTGCACCCCAAATTTTAACGAGGCGGGGGCTTCAGCCGGCAGGCAGACTTCACTTCGGTCTGCTCTGAAAGCACAGACAGAACTGACGGGGAAAAAATCCCAAATCAGTGCAGCTCAGGTGCTACTCATCTCTGCCCAAACTTGACAGGCAAGCTCAAACCAGAAGCAAAAAATCACCCAAATTTGCGAGAGCGTAGGGGAAAGTGATTATAAACAACAGTAAAACTCCAGATACTTCTAGTATGACATCCTGCGGGAACTGCTGAGGCAGCTGGATTCTGCATAAAGATTATTTTATGATAATGCCATGAGGTCAGGGAGCTTAGCACAATTCACAGTTCTGTCTGAGCACTGATAATTTCAAAAGCAAAGCTCGCAATATCCTCGTTTGACCCGCTGTGAAGGCTGAGCGCTGAAGAGGAGATGTCAGGCATAAAACGGGCAGTAGCAGAGACAAGCATGATGCAAAGGGCTGCTACAAACGCGGGACCCTCTGGTTTTCCTCCCCTCTCCCATGCTCAGGGCAGAGGTCCAAGCTGCAGAAGGGATATACGTAAAGTCAACCCCCACTTCTAAAAATTTCAATGTCACGACCAGACATAACAGATTTAACGTCCTACCTTTTTTATTTTCGCATCTTACTTTGTTATACCCAAAAACAGGATGTGGGATGTAAACCCAGCACTGCATCGTGTTTTGCAGTCTCAGTCAGGAAAACGTGAGTATCGGGGAGGTGCTGGAGACAGAGAAGACCCTTCTCCTGACGGCGTACAGGTCTCAGCCCTGAGACCGCAGGGGGAGGGAGCACCCCCCGAAAGCCCGCAGAGACGCTTTGCAAAGTGCTGCTTTGTTGCAAACACACCCGCGGCTGTGAAGAGCAAACGTAGCCATGAGACGGGAGGTATAAATTGCAGTTATGGACTAATTACACCTTGGTATTAAATCCCCACAACAAAGGAGGCAGAGTGTGCATCCCTTTTCACTCACCCCAACGTGGATAGGGAACCAGACCAAACTGTTTTTCCAAGTCACCTATTATTTATTACCTACCAAATCTGAAATCTAAATACAGGCTTATTTTTATTGCACTCTGCAGCTCACCACTCGTCTTCTTTCTAGCATTTCAGTACTTGTAAGTTTGAAGAGCCACTGTCAAAAGGCTCTTGAACTGGTTTATATCCATGACAGGTGTTTGTGTATGTCTACAGAAATATACATGTAATGGTTTACAGCAGTATCTGCCACTACCCTCTAGTTTGGGATCTGTGGAAAATTGTGTTACAACCCTGAGTTTTTAAAGGTTTATGGCTTAACTTCTACAATTTGCCAGGACGAGACCTGACAGTGTGTTATCAGCCTGGAGCTGGTGTTATACAGCCCCTCCCCATCTCAAAAAGACCCGTACAGGCTGCGTGCACAGGAATATACAGAACGTAACACAAACATGTCTTCTGCAAATCCGAAGCGGCCGCCGGGAGCTGGAGCGAGCTGCCGTGCCCACCTCCATCGCTCTCATGGCCCGTTGACAAGCAGACCCTGGCAGTGGGACCTGCACGTCGGTCAGCACCGAGTGGGCTGTTAGTCACCGAAAGTCTGTCCGTCACTCCAGCAGAGGCAAGAGCGAGTGGCTTCTCTGTTTAAGAAATTAAGCAAAAAGGAGTTCAGATTTATAAGAAGGAAAAGCAGGGCCTGAGTTCAGCAGAGGGGGGGATGTTACGTCCCATGCCACTGAAAGAGAAACAGTCATTTTTACTATAAATAAATAAATAAAAGTGGCCATTTTCTCCTGCATATTGGGCTCTGATTCTGGCATTAGATATGCAATCTTTTATCACCATATTGTTCATAAAATCATTTTAATAATTACTATCATGCTTGATCACACCCTCCTATCATTAATAACACTGGCCCTGTGCAAACATAGCAAATATTAAATGCTAGAGATTATTTAAGCATATTACTTTCAAGCCTGAACGTACTACTTTCACGCTGAACTGCCACTCACCTATTGGGGTGCATTTTTCTGAAACAAACAAACAAACAAAAAACCCTCTACTATTTTGTTTACAGAACATAAAAAGGAACTATAACATTGAGAAAGAGAAAATCATAAAGTGCTGTTCGCTTTGGCTGTCCTTTCTTTCCTTCCTAGGATAACTAGCACTTCTTGGTCTTTATTGTATGCATCGTATTGTATTTGTCACAAAGGGGCTTTCTGCACATACCCCTGCTCTGGGGCTCCTTCCCTCCAGGGCTTGGCTGTGCGATGGATGTGGAAGCCAGCTGTGAGTCCCCCGAGACTCTCCAGACACACACACTATTTCACAAGAAGGCTGTACTTATTTAGACAAGACCTCCCATACGCCCGCACCAAATAATTTATGCCATGCTTATGTACTTGGCTTTGTGTGCTTTGTATGAGCTGCAGTTTCAGATGCCTGACAAAGTGTTTCTGGAAAGTCCCTTTATCTTTACGTGGAGGTCCCAGCACAACTCACGTAAGAGCCACTAAAAGTAAAATTGCACTGGAGGAGAAAGCCCTCCGCTGAAATAACGACAACTTGTAAAAGTGAAGAATGAAGTGACAGAAGTAGTAACAAAAATTTTATCACACCCAGCCAGTATAGGCCCAGGGAAATTCACAGAATAAGGTTAATAAAAATGGGATGGAAAAGAAATCGTGGAAGGGAAGACAGGCACAAATCAACATTTATTTATTTATTTATGTTGAGTGCCTCATTCTCCACTGACCTACTAAAGAGATATCCAAAGAAATGCCAAAACGGTGCACTGCTCATCCAGTGAAAACCATGCAGGGATATGGCCAGTGCCAGATGCAAAGGCACAGCTGATGTAAGTGCATCGTTTGTATTTTAAAGCCAACTGGTGAAACTAATGCCACCTAAATGCTCACATTTTACCAATCCTCAAAAGATTGCCTTTGCAAATACTATTCTTATCAAATATGGTTCTTGCCATTAATGGATTTTCTTTGGCAGTTTCATATGACTAATGAGCTTGCTAACAATGTTCTCACACCATCTTTTTTTCCTCAGAATATGTTTAAATGATTTGGTTGTAAGAATCATGGCGGTTAACATGAGTTCATGGTTATTGCTACTTTTTCTAAATGCATTGTCAAGGCTCCTGAGACTGTACACTTTCAAGGTTACCACAAATTAAAAGCTATTTTGGCTTAGTCTTCAAAAGTCCAGCTACAATCACACTATATGCAGCAACTCAATTCTTGAAATGTATTTACAGACGACGTGTGGACAATATTTCTCCCCACCAGCACCACAGCCTGGTGCACGTCCTCCCAGAAAGGTCCACCCTGGCCAGCAGCTGCCTGTCAAACCCCAGGTGGGTGCACTGGAGCAGGACTGGCTAAAGAACAAGGATGAAAGTAAGAGATTTCCTATCAGACTTTTCCAGAAGCTCGTTTCTGCTACTT
Organism: Aviceda cuculoides; assembly: GCA_035590195.1. NCBI lineage: Eukaryota > Metazoa > Chordata > Aves > Accipitriformes > Accipitridae > Aviceda > Aviceda cuculoides. The sequence goes on along the minus strand of JAVJGG010000090.1, from coordinate 598,895 downwards.
AATAAGCAAAAGCTTCCAAGAGCTGAAGGAGGAAATATATCCCACGCATGCCAAAATAAAAATAAAGATGACTCTCATCAGGTAAAAAAAAAAATTACCCTTCAGGCAAAGTATTGTACAGGCTTGCTTGCTTCGGGTAGGCTGCAGGAAGCTGCATTTTGGATGGTGAGGGGTTCGGTTGCCTTCACGGGGGTATTTAGTGCTGGTTTGGTCACCTGAGGATCTTTCTCCAGGTCTCCAGGCACTGCCAGAGCATGGGATTACCTGGCAGCCCCCTGCAATGTCTCAAACACCCTAGGATGGGAGAAATGTCCCCAGACGCCTGTGTTTCAGTAGGTGAGTCACACACCAAGTAGCACCAAGTTACACCTCAGTTTTGCTAAGATTCATATCAGTGTTTTGCCCGTTCTCTGCCATTACAGAAAACCAGCCAGAGTACTGCCCTTAGCATTGCTTTAGGAAGACAGTTTTCAAGAAGAGAAGCTAGGGAACCTTTTATACAGCATATTTTAAAATGAACCAGTGCCTTCCACCATGGAAGATTCTCTTCTGCTCATTTTAAGTCTCATAACATGACCAATAGTCAAACAATTTTTCAGCTCCAGCTCTCATGTGCGTGTGTTAACTTGCAATTATGCTCACAGGGTGTAGGGGCATAGTACAATATTGACAAGAACTGAAATATCTTTCTAACTCTACTGAAATATTGCCCTGCTTCCTGCTTGTTTCCTCTTCTTAAACTTGCTGAAACATACGTTTCATCTTTAAAATTATGCAAATGTTGTTAAACAAAAATCTGTACAAGGCAGTGAAAAGTTTTCTTTACCAAGTTGATCTAAAAAGCAACTAACCACATGCCAGAATTCCTGCTCCCATGAAGTAGTCTCCAAACCTCAGGACCTTCCAGCATCTAAGTAATGAATCTGCAACATTAGACAACAATATTTTCCTCAAACTCTCCTTTCTTTTCTAATTCTGCTTTTATTTATTTCAGTGCTCTGCTAAGCAGCCTTGAGCATCCTGAAAATCACAGTGAGAATCCACTGTGCTGCCCTATTTTTGAACTTTGGTTTGAAAGTCGACTTTAATTATCCTTGCGCTGGCTTCCAAGGCCAGATAGCCTACAGCTGTCCTGGCGGCAGTGGTCAGCATCACCCAGAGAGAAATCACCAGGCTGCAGGCAGAAAAAAGGCACTCAGACTCTCTTGGCGGCAGTACTGCATCATCATCTTGCTGAACAGCTTTGGACTGTGTTAATGTGCTGGGCAAATTAGTCAGCTGGTCCACTGGTGTCACTGAGGGTCTTTCCATTAGTTTTAATGGGCTTTGGGTCAGACCCTTACATAAGAGTAGTTAGCGAATGACCAATCATAAAAACACCTTCTGGTGACATGTTAAATATTCTCAACCATACGCAAATATTCTCAACTGCTTATGACAAATAGCTGCCATCCCTCACAACACTACTCTTGCACAAAGGCTCACGATAAAGCCACAGGCAGGATTTCCATAACGTCCTGTGAAATGTTCTGCGTGGGGAGTGCTGCCGCAATCATTTCGGGAGCTCTTTCAGACATACCGTCGGTAGAAACGGGTTTGCACTGGGAGGGAAGCTTGGGATGCAGTCAGGAACAAACCCCCAAATATCCCCACACTAAAAGGAACCAGCGGACAGCAGCTGAACAGCCGGGTCAGAGCCCGGCTGCTGTCTCTCACACCACGTCTGTGGCTTTAGACAAGAAAATTGGAGCTGTTGATGGATGAAGTGCCTAAAATGACAATACTCTCTGTCGAGGTGGGGTTAAGGCTGAGGGAGAGACCTTCTGCGCAGCGGCGTACCGGCCGCCGGGCTGGAGCGGAGCGGTCAGGGACCGGAGACAGGGCAGGTACTGCGACCCCCCCCGGGAAGGGGGCAGACAGGGCAGGGCGGGAGGAGGGCTCAGTATGATGGCACTCTCTGGAAAAGGCCCCTGCCTGTTTGTCCGAAAAAGAGTCCTTCGGGCTTCCCCAGCGCTGCCTGGGGAGGGAGATCTCTGCAGAGCAGGGGCAGCGTCACTGGCCAAAGAGAAACGCCGGGTCTCCCCTCTGCCGACACCAGGAGATGTCAATCTGGAACCAAAACCAAAGATTTATTTCTGCTTTCTTGTTCTCTTTGTGCATGTATGTAATTGACTTTAATTAAGCTCATGTAGCTTCTAAACCAGGAAACCTAAATGTCTCTGGGATCAAGTGACAGCATCGGGAGAGAAATTACTGCAGCATAACATATAAATATTACTTCGCAAATGAAAAAGCCTTATATTGTTTTTCTTTTCCCTAGATCTTTTTCTTAAACTTTTTGCCTGCTCTTTTGCTTCTCCTTTGATAAGACATCACCAGCAACAGATAAATAGTACCCAAGAGAGAGCCGAAGTCAAGGTTTTAGAGGAAGCGGGGCTGCAGACAATATAAATATTGCATTAGTCCATTTCAGTAAAAGGTCTTCCCAGCTGCTGAAAGTGAGCTGCATCACCAGGAACCCAGAAAGCACCGTCCCATGCTGAATCAGAGCTGGGATTTTGCAACCATATTTAACGCATTTAACCAAGAAAAACCAGAGGTTCTGGGATTCACCTGGTTGTCCCAGCCTGGTGCAGATCCATACCTTGTTACTGACAACGGCAGTGCCCCTTCTGAGCATTCCTCTTCCAAACGTTCCTCTTCCTTGTCTCAGTTACACACGCAACCTTTACCAGAGGCACCGTTCCATTTCAATCGTCCGGGCGCTGCTCCTGGAGGAGCCAGGCAGACCACTGTGCTGCTATTCAGTGTATTTTCTGATGTAAAAACTAGTACTTCAAACCTCCTGGCTCAGAGTAAAGCCTTATCCCGTCCCCGGCCTGCTGTCCTTCCTCCTCCTTCCTCCTCCGCAGGAATCCTCTCCCCTGCCCTGCTCTGACTAAACTTCCCATGCTCTGGCAAAAGCAAGGACCAAAACAACGCTTTGAAAAATGAGGCTTTTCCCCAGAGTTACCAGCTACCTGTAATTGCACCGACCCCCAAACCAGCAATCCGCCTTACTGCGTGGCTGCTGCAGCAAGCAGACACTAAACTTGTCAAGTTTTCTTTCATTCACTAGAAAACCGCTACCGCAATCGCTGGCTTCGGGGTGCTCAGGGCTGATACTGGGTTCCTCCCTCTCTAATCCTGTGCCCACCATCCTTCTCCCCCCAGCAAGCTCCCCCTGCTATCAGAGACCTGATTACCAAATGAATATCGACTGCTCGGGCAGGAGGAGCCCAAACCGCCAGGTAGTGGGTTTGTTTCTTCCATTTTTTATCAGTTCCTCACTGTACCTCAGATCCCTCATTTCTAGCTCTGACCAGACTCCCACTGACTGTGGGCTCGTGATCAGTAATTACCCGAAGTTCACAAATGTTTCAGACAACAAAAAATATGGAGTTCAACTCACATATCTTTTATGTTACAAACGATTCCACCCATTTCAGCAGGTACCCTAGTTTACTTACAGTGCGGCAGTGATCAGAAGTCAGCTGGTAATTAATTAGTCTAATTGCATGCTCACTATGTGTGTGTGCACTTCTTTAAAGATCCGGATATTTATCTGTTTCTGCCAAAACGCTGAAAATATTTAGTACAAGGTAGACACTAAGAACATTTCAAACTGAACAGTTAAATTTGTCATAACTGCAACAAATTCAAATAGAAGAGTTATAATTATTTTCTCAGTTCAGCTATGGGAGTAATTATATGCATATACGGGAGAACTGGATGCTGAAGAAAATTACTATTTTCCTATATTTTGGCCTTACTCTGTGAAAAAAAGTCCTCAGAAGATCCGGGTAGAGGATATTAACAGGGATCAGTGCTTAATTTCACCATGAGGACTAATTTGCTGTGGAACTCGTGCAGTACAAACCCAGCGAGAAACTCAGATTTCTTTTAGGTGGCTTTTTCCCCCCAGAAGATGACATCTATGCACACAGCTGTAAGCCTGAGGAATGCAAACAACTGAAGTTTCAGTGTGAGAGCTTCACTTTGAGTCAAAGTAAATAACTAAATAATTAATTGTTAAAATTTTAATGTTGATGCCTGATGGTTTTTCATGTCTAGGTATTGCTGCTTGTAAGATCAGCGGGTATGTCTAAATTTAAAGGAAACGCTATGTTTGGCATCAGCTTGTTGCTGGTTAGAAAGAGACGGTACCTGCAGGTAATTGCTTCAAGAAGTAGCACTAATTCTGTTTTCACCTCCTGCTTACACATTAAAGACTTATTCTCATTTGTATGTTTTACAAAGGCATAAAGGCTAATGCTGTAATCCTCATTGTATTTTGATATGGACCATTAGGATAAATAGCAGAACTTGCATGCTGCAAATGCAATAAACAAGCCCAAATGCATCTTACTCATCTATGTCTTTTAAAATTGTATTTAATTTTTGGAATACGAACAATAAAAAGGACAGAATAGAGGGCAAATGGAAAGGAATATGCATACCGTGTGACGTCTTTAGTATTCCAGGGTGAGAAACCAGCAAACAGATAGTTTACCATGTGCCCTTTCATTCGAAAGGCCACCTGCCAACTCATTCCCATTTTCCCTTCACTGGGTTATCAGATGCATATAAATGAAAGTATTCCTGGGACACGCAGAAACGCTCATCTGTAGTAAGAAAGCACTGCCTTTTGTGAATGAGCCTGGCTGCAGCGGCTGTTCTTTGATACACGCTAAACAGAGCATCTTTCAGAGCACAACTTTTAACATACATTGTCTGGGTACTCTAAATTAAACAGCCCACGAATTAAAAAAAGTCTTTCTATTCTGATAGCAACCGCAGTCCAAATACCTCAGCGGCCTTTGATACAGTCCTGAGTTTAACTTCTGAGTCGCCCTTTGGCAGTAAGCGTTGCTCTCGTTACTGCGCAGGCATGCAGAGTGAGGCACAGCGAGGAGAAAGGATTGCACTTTACTCAAGCGAAAGCAAAACGAACAGTTTTGGCATGGGAGCCTTAACCTCCAGTGCCAGCCCGGGGCTTTTTGCAGGGAGGGCAGCGTGCCACCCAGAATTTTGCTGGCAAATTTGCAGAAAAGTCTTTCACTTCCTGTCACACTACAAATAGCCAGAAATAAGATTATTAATCATTGGCAATTCAGTTCAAAACAGGCAACGATTGTGTTCATGGCACAGAAATATAGCAGGGCTCAGAGAAATCCTATAGAAGCCGCTGAGTCCCCCCGACGCGCGCACACACACCTGCACACAACCACGCACGTGCACATACACACGTGCAAGCACACGGGGCACGTCCATTGATTCAGAAAGGCTTTGGAAGAGTCTCCGGCATAAGAACAAACCACCCATCTGTCTTTGTCTTCCTGACAGTTTTCTCTCTCTGTTTTTGTAAAGGAGACACAGTAGATGCATTCCGGGTTTTGATAATGTTAAGTTACTGTACTTGTTTCTCTTGGGAAAATATCCTCATTACATCCCTAGGGTATATCTTCATCTACTTGCTTTATCCTGCAAGATAATCCTGAAAAGCTTTAGGAGGTGTTTGAGGAGGAGAAATCAGAAGTAAATGGTCATTAATTGTACCGTGACTACTTTTTATTTTGTGTGAATGTTCTTCCTCTTACTTCTGTTGTTTTCTCTTGTTCTCCAATCCCTTCACTTTCTCAGTAAACGAGTGATTAATTGCATTAGGCAACTGCTGACCCTATCATAAGTGGTATTGAAACGTTGGCTTTATTAAACATGGTTTTAATGTTACTAGATTCACTCAGCAGTGTCTGGTGATGGATGATATCGTGCGGAACAAGAAATGGATCATTTATAACTGTTGACTCAGCCGCTCTCCACACAAACTGGATGGAGCACCGTCCCAGGCAGCAGCAGCTCCAGCGGGCTGTCCTCGCGTACTCTCAGCTCGCGTGGCCAGGGCAGGGGGCTGCGGGGAGCGGCGTGTTCACCCGCGACGCTGACCCCCCCGCAGGCGAGCAGCTGAAGGCCCAGCGGAGCGGGAGCTGCTCCTCCGCGAGCACATTGCGTGAACCCCTCGCCGGCAGGTGACCGGGCTAAAAATACCAACCGAGGGATCCGGTTTTGGTGGCCTCGGTTGTTGTTCATTTCTTGGTCTCTGTTCCGGCCTGCTCTCGCTCCATCGCCGGCTCCGCGGAGGTGTCCCGAATCACCGAGCACAGGGGCGATGCCCGTCGCCCGCAGCTGGTGGATGCTCTCCCTTCCCACTGGCCTCACTGGGATCCAAGAGTGCTCAGGGGGGCACCGTGAAGGTCCTCCAGTTCACACCAGCTGTCCGAGAGGGGCTTCTCGGACAGGGGAAGGACAATAACCTCTCTGACCGCCTGTCCCCTGAGAACCCCGGCGGTGTTTACATGATCTGGTGAATTAAGCACAATATTGACATCAGCCTCGGCAATACCGACTATTCCCCACCAGCGCACGTCGCCGTACGATCTGCAGCGTGTCATCACAGCCACGGATAACAACCAGCTCTGGCCCTGGGGTGGGAAACGAATCAGAGGCGCTGGGCATGCAGAAAACATCCCCAGACTGTGGTTTGTCACAACGTAGATGTACAGCATGGGAAGAAAATAAAGCCTGCGGACATCAGTTTCAAAAATTACATCACCAGAAAGACTGTCTTGGATGCCTTTGAATTAAAATGTAAATGCAGTAGGGCTGTGGGCTGCCCTTTATCAAAAGTAGTCTGGCTGGGGTTTGGTGTGTTGTCTTTCCTCAGCTGAAAATTTCTGTGTGTTCTCAGTGGACACCAATATTAAACCAAGGTTGAGCTACTCTGGGAAAAAAAAAAAAAAACAACAAAACTTTTAAAGGGAGATACAAGTTTCTCAAAGGGTGTTCCAAAAATATCCATACATTAAAGGTGTTCTACTGCAGAGTATCAGGCAGACAATTAATTTACCATGAAAGCCATTCAATATGGACAAACACTAAATAACCAAGTAACCATTAAAAAAGGACACTAGGTATTTTTCATGCAGAGTTCCCCAAAACTCACCAAACTTGCCTGAAGTTTATGCACATTAAATTCCATACACGAGGAAGAAAACAAGACAGCTTTGTACTTTAACTCTTGATGAAATCACAATGTATCGCCAGTGAAAGGAAGTCTGACAGACATAGAAATGCTAAACGGATTCTTGTATCAGTACTATCAGAGTGATTACCAAATAAATTTATAATTATGAGACACTTAAAGTATTATGAGAAATAAAAGATCAAACATACCTCATTATAAGGGAATATGAGCTGAAATGACGGGCTATATCAACATGCCATGCTGAGAAGATAAAGATCGTGTTACCACTGAATTTTTCATATCCTCCAAAGGTCAAAATCACTTCACCATAAAATTTTCAGTGTCACAAAACTCATAAGTTGTAAATGTGTTTTTGTTCTAGTCTAGTCATGCACGCAAATTATTGGAACCCTTAAATTGCTAGAACATCAAATAAAAAAATCAGGATGTGATAGTTGTCATCATGATATCAGAGTGAATATTTCTGAAAATCTAATGTATTGGAAATGGTCATAATTACTGTAAAATTGCTTCTGAAACTAATTTGTTCATGCACACGCAAATGAAAGAGAATTACATTTCCCTTTTCTCTTTTTCTCTTTTTTTTTGTACAAAGGAAAGAAAAGACACCAGCCTCCTTTAAATATTAGGGGTTTGCTCAGGTTTTGATCCCTCTTTGAACTTCGCTAATCAAGGACCTTGTTAAGGAAGCAGACTCCATGCTTGAAATCTTACGGAGCTGTAGTCAAGACGCTAATTTTAGCCACAGGTCCAGAGCAGCCCCGCTCTTCGGTGCCGACTGGAGTTCTGCAGCCTGCAGGCGCGCCCTGCAGTCACCCCCGAACACGTAGGGTGCGGAGCGGCGGGGCGCGCACGTCCCGCGGCGGCTCTTTTCTGCTCAGCGGTCGGATGCTGGAGGACGGGTCGGCGTGGAGCGATGAGCTGTTACGACGATTGCCCGCACCAGACCTGATCAGCCTCCTGCCCACCAACGGAGCTGACGCGCGCTGTCTTCCGAGAGGAACCAGGGGCTTTGCGTGTCCTGCCAGTGCCTGCGCTGGCTTTGTCGACGTGACGCTTTCGCGCGCAGCAGCAGACCCTCGGGATAAGGACCGGAGGAGTACTTCAGGGTATAAGCAAAGAAAGATCGATTATCGGCTTGCTTTGCTCTTCCCTTGCTTGGCGTGGCTAACCTGGACTTACATATCTTTGCGTTTTGTGTACCTTGCCTCTGCCAAGAATTGTTAGGAACGGCTTTTGTTCAGTTTCAAAGTCGCGGCGCAAAGTCAAGCCAATCAATTTCTCAGAACGCCAATAAAATATACATTGAGAATGATCCGCTGGCATCTCTTAATCCTGGCACTGTTTGGCTGCAGCAGCTTTGCAAGCGAGCGAACCTGCAGGCTTTCACATCACGCACTGTCACGCTCACCGCCAGCTCTCCGCCGCAGGCAGCGCGGGCAGCGCGGGGGGGCCGGGGGGTCCCCGCCGTTGGGTGGTGGGCAGCCACGGGCCGGGACTCAAACCTTCCCGACAGGTTTCTCGCTTTTGGAAACTCCATCGTTTCCAGTCTTGCTGCTGTTTTGCAAAGTTGGTATTTCTGCCACCTTGGAAGAGAAAATAGAACTAGAGAATCTCACCCCACTCAGAGATTTGTGTATTGCCCCCTCTTTTCATACGGTCTTCCTCAGGAGCTAACCCTTAATTAGCAAGTCTCTTTGGTTCTCTCATGTTGTTTAAGACTGTCTGGTTTCATTTTGCGGGCCTAGCTTTACCCCAGCTATTTGCAACAGGAAGAAAAATGCATTCAGTGGCTAGGCCTGAGGTGTGATTCGAAAACAATTCTGAAACATGTAACGAGTCACTGTATTAAGGAAAACGTTTTTTTTTCTCAGAGGTATGGGTTTGTGCATGCCTATCTCAAATATTTAGCCCATGTTTATTTGATAAACTCCTGACTTCACAAATTGCAGACAAGGGAGTCAATTAGATTGCAATTTTGTTCTTTAATCATGACAAATTTTACTTCTTTACTAACAATATTATCATTCCCTTGCCGTTATTTCAATGTCTTCTTTCTCTGCTGCTGATAAATGAAACTTAATTGAATTTAATATTGTAAAATGTAGGAGCGAGCCCATTAGCCAGCCTGAGCTACTTGAATTGTACTCGTTGGTATAAATCAACTAACCAGACAACAAAGGAGTTCACAACTTAGTTGCTGACTCAGTAGACAGAGGCTAAGAGACTAAGATCTCCTCCCCAGTTTTTCACCAGCTTCAGAGCCCAGGTATTAAGTCTTCAGCATTGGCACATTATTTATGAAATTAATGAAGCCCTGTCATTGTAACAAGATAGAAATTTTTGGTACTCACTGTTAATGAGATATGTTGCTTCATGTTGTCAAGCACCAAGGTGCCATGAAGGTTGCTATGGACTAATGAATAGGTAATGAAGCAAAAGGGATGAGTTTGGATTTTCTGCATTTGCCAGGACTTAAAACTTCCGTTTCAGGTGCACAGTACCTTCATGTGGGAGAGCAGGTTTTCAAGAAGGGAAGAGATGGGGTACCTACTTCCAAGATTTCCCCATAGTGCCTGTAGCCTGTAATATTTTCATTGCCTCCACTAAAAAGGTGAAGCAGTTATGATGCACAGAAAGTCTGCTAGCTTTTTTTTTTAGACTGGGAGTATCTTTTGGAACATTATCTTGACAGGAATCAGCTCATGCTTGAAAACAAGGCTTTTGATTTCTTCCCTTATCTGTGGGTTGGAGAGTGGTTAGCACATGATGGGGTCCTTCATAGTAAAAACCTACAGAAAGAACACAGTTTCTTGCAAGTCATGCTCAGTCTCAATGAGAATAGCATTTGGGCAGGGTGTTCGGATTTGAAATTTCAAGGGGGAAAAAAGGGTGTTAAAATACTGAGCTAAAGTGCGTTTAGTGTTCCAACATAAATTACACAGTTGCTTAATATTATTTACTAGAGTAACGTGCTTATAACGTTCAGGCAAATACAGCAAACATCCAAATGCACATATGTGATAGAGCTCTCAAAGAAAACAAGGTATGTACTGGTATCCATGACAACAAAGCCACCAAGATCCATGGGTATGTGAGCAAGATACTGTTTAGCATTATGTAAATTTAAAAAAAAAACCCTGATGCTGTTAAGGGCAGAGTTTTTCACGCATACATATTAAGTTCATTACCTATCCCCAAGCCGGCGCCTTGGTGTTCGGGCTGCAGTGCCGGGGGGGTTGCTGGGAGGCAGGACCCCCAGGCTGGCTGCAGGAGGGGCAGCCCCAGCCCCTCGCCTCTTCGGCCGGACCGGGGGGCGCTGGGAGCCCGCACCGAGCTGTGGGGGTGCCAGCGGGGCTCCGCGTCCCGCAGCGGCACACGGGACCGGGGGGGAGAAGAGCGGAGGTGGTGCGGTGCCGGCACGGGGCTGTCCGGGGAGCCGGGGGGCTGTCCGGGGAGCCGGGGGGCTGACCGGGGAGCCGGGGGGCTGACCGGTGCCTGAAGCTGGGTCCGGTCCTGCTCGGGTCAGCCTTTACTCCCAAGCACAGCCACGTTTTGTGTGAAAGAGGCAGAAGGCAGACCCTGGGTGAGCAGCGTAGGAGGGGGCTTCTAGGCACAGATCTAGGCTCCAGAGGTCATATTCGTGGCAGGAATGAAACCCTGTGATGTGCTAAGGAGGGAACGGTGTCAAGGGAAAATCAAAGGCGCTCGCCTTCGAGTGTCATCTTTTTGATCTGTGGAAACCTGCCATATAAAGAAGCACCAGTTCAGAGCTGCCTTAAACTGATGTTAAAGTAAAAATAAACTTGAAAATGCCGGGTAGCCCACCACAAGACTCACAGCTCTCAAAGCAATGTGGAAAGGAATGAGGTTACCTGCGAAATGAGTGTCAGCCGGTCCTAAGGGCGAGGGCTGGCTCTCCTTGGATCGTTCTCGCCAAACTCAGCTCCTTCGTGGCCCAGCAGTGCTTGCCAACAAACAAAACAGGATAGTCACCTCTGGATTAATGCAGCCACAGCAGTCCCTCCGCAATCCTTCAGTTTTAGATCCCCCAAGCACAAAAACTCACATGGAGCTGTATCTGCAAGAATCAGAGAGAAAGAACCAAGCCAGATGAAATGTGGCCCCGTGTTGCTTTCCTTGGGTTTCCGTTGTGCTTCCACTGCCCTTTTTTCACTTCTAATGTGCTCATATTCACGAGGGCTAAGGGACTTCTTCAGGCATAACAGTGACGATGAACACCCTTGCCCACACTGGAAGTCACCAGTCCTCCTGTGAAGTCTCCCCTTTCAAACAGTGGCTTTTAGAAAAAAAAAATCATGGGTGTTTTTCTTTGCTTGTCAATACATGGGAGGAGGGCTGCTAACCTGGCTGAGTGGCAGCCAGGGGACAGTCGCTGTGCTCTGGTGCAATGAAATGCTCAGGTGCAGCAAAAAGGATTTACAAGGAAGGTGACCTTGCTGTGAACACATAGATGGTCTCTGGCAGGTGGAGCCCCGTTCAGTGCCAGGGGACGATAAAAAGGTCCCGTGGCCTGTTTAAAGCATGTGTCTGGGCCCTGCAAGAAAAAATTGGGTCTAAGTTTGTTCCCTCTTCCACCAGTATGAGCCTGCTGGATTCACAAGAGTCACACTTGGTATAAATCCAACCTCATTTTGCCCAATCCTGTCCTACCCCAACTGCCAGGCCAATGCCTGATACGACTGTGCGAAGAAGAGTAAATTCAGATTTCCTTCAACAATTTCGATAGGGAGAATGCAAATGTGTGCAGGTGTGAAGGACAGCAGGAGCACCAGGTCCAAAGCATGTCAGCACATCTCACCCGGCATTCTGACGCGTTCCTGAACACGGAGCGGTCGCGGCGGAGGCTCAGGCACCAAAGGGACCAAGCGGAGCTGTCGGCAGGGCTCTGCAGCTCTCCTGGGCACCCGCACCACCACAGATAGTTTTTTCCAGAGTCCCACACACTGCTGTTTTCAAAGTTTGGTCTTGCTAGATTGAGGGTCAGCCTTAGCCAAAAGCTTGGACATGCTCTACATCAGCATGAAAAAGACTCAGTAGGCAGGATATATGCTATCTGTTATTCGCATAAAAAACTTTACATACTGCAGTTTGTTTTTAGGGTAAATAGTTCATTCTACTGCTGCAGTTCCATAACTCTTTATTTCTGACATAGCAAATTCTCAAGAGCAAAAGCGAGTAGAAAATGGATAACTTTGGGACAGAAATTATGTCGTCCTTTGAAATGAGGGTCACTGGATAATGCACATGAGTCCAGTTTCTCTCTGAAAGGTTTTTTGGGTTTCGGTGAGGTTTTTTTCCACAAATAGCTTTTTTATTTCCTAAGAAAAAGGCTGCGTGAACCCAGAGTGCCCGTTGAAAAATCTGTTGTTATTTTTATGAACTGTACAACTGGCCAGATTTTGTGACATGAATAGCAATTTAGCAAAGGAACAAAAACAAAACAATTTGTGCCTGGGTGAAACCCATGTATGCAAAATGTCAGTTCAGGGCAACTTTTTACAGATAAAATGTAGTAATTGTAACTCCTGAGAGCAAGCTTGCAATGGAACCGCTGGCACGACCTTGACTACAGCGATAGGAACGAGACGCCTTCAGGTGTTCGCTGCGATGAATTAAGGAACGCGAGGCTCCGTGCAATACCCCCGCCGTCCAAGAGACGAGGGCGGTGACGCCGGCTGGCGGGGTGGAAGAACCAGCTCTCCCAGCGTGGGGACCGCGCCGCCCACGGACAGGGCTGGGCTGGGACCCCCGCACCCCCACCCCGGGCCAGGCTGCGGCTCTTCGGCACGCTCACTCCGCTCAGCCCTCCCTGCAGTGGGAAGGGAAACCAACTGGTTCAGGCGGCTTCGCTGCCTGGGCTGCCCCGCCCAGTGGGCCTGAAAATTTTCAGCACGGCATAAATTAATTTAGCCTGCAGTAGTAAAGTGCATTACAAAGATGTTTGTATTCCTGTACTAAAGTGTATGCACCTTAATAAAAGCCCAGCTAAACTACATACGGAGAAGGTAACACTGCAGATTTATCTTTTTTTTTCTGTATTCTTTTATAGCCTCCATTTGCTTTTGTTCTCTTTTTTATCCTTTTTGCTTTTATGTTTGCAAGTGATAAATTTTTCCATGTTTTACATTTTATATGTAGTTTATCTCTTTATTTCGTACTCATTTTGCATTGAAAATGGAATGAGTCTTTAGAATAATACAGCTGATATTGAGTTTTTTAAATTGCTATTGGGTATATACCGCATAAGGTGGTTATCTGATCTCTAACTTAATCATGTGAAAATATTGCTGTGGGGAAAGCTGGCTTGGTAACAATGAGACCCCTATGCTTTCATAAAATTTATTTAACTATAAACCCATTATAAAGCATTAATAAAGAATTCTCTTACTTTCTGTTGCATTCAGGTCAGATTTATTGTACACCATTACTGAATTCACACAAAAAATGAATCCGTAAATGTACAGTCTCTATGCAGGATGCTATTTAAGCTTATCAAGATATACTGCTGCACTCAGGATTTCCTAGCTACGAAAGTCAGTAAAAATAAACAAAATAGTGGTTTTGTTGTAGGTCAAAAGTTGAGATTCAGGGGTGAGATATAGAACATTATGTATTTGTGCTACTAGAAATAATGGTTGTCTAAAGCAGGACAGCCAGTAGATTAAAACCTTAAACATCTCCGGTACCTTGGACAACCCTTCCCGCAGCACTGGAATTTACAAACGCCACAACCGCATCTCACTCATGTCCACCATAGCTGTGAACATGAGCACAGCACTTTTTTGCAATAATCATCTATTGCCAGTATACTATTAGCATTGTTTTAATGCTTTGTATAAATACTTGTCTTATGTTCTTTAATGGCAGCTCTGCAGTGTTAACACAGTGTGCAGTGCACGGTCTTACTCGGCACAACAAGCAGCAATCCCGTTGATGGAAATCCTCCGTTCAGCGTCAGTCCGGATAGATCAGCCACTGCACGGGGGAAGCGGAACCATACATCTACTAAACACCCTTCTGCCAGCAGCCCTCATTACTGCCACAAGCCAACAAATTACTTCTCGGTGCTGGATTTGAAATCCAAGCACATCGCGGTGACTGCAATGAGGAAAATCCAGAGTCACTCTGCTGGCTGTAACGTGTCCGTCTGCACTCACTCCAGGGTGACTGGGCATGAAATTCTGCCCTGTGGGCTGGACTCGTGATCCCCAAAATTGTGCTGCCTCAAAGCAGAGATGGCTCAGCCGGCTTCAGTGAGAGCAGGTCGGAAGAACGGGTCCTGCGAGGCGAACCGGGGCCGAGGTTGCGCTCGGTCCCCGTGGTTTCGGAGCCGCACTACGTAAACGCCAACAGCAACTCAGGCACTAGGCATCGCGCCCGTGCTGGCTTGGGCACCAGTTACCCACTGGCACGAGCTGCTGCTGAAGAGGGTTTCCTGCTGGACACGTTTCTGGTTTTCTCTGGACTCGACTTGGGTCTACCTACATAGCCTTCAGCCTGCCGGGTATTTTGATACAGGTGACAAGTCGCGACAAGGCATGTCACCCGTGCTTAATGTCTGCAGGCGTGGGTGTTTCACGGGAAACTTGGAAGTGGCCGTCTTGTAAAGTTCCTTGTGTCACAACTGGGTTTTTATTACTACATTAGTTCAGCCTGTTAAGGGGTTCTGAATGAAATTATTTGTTCCAGAATTTTACTCGATGCAGTATGGATCACAAAGCAGAACAGTGGCAATCAAAATCTGACCCTCAGATCATACCGTCTGCAGAGGATCCTGCCAAACCCGGGTGGCTTTGGCCCCGTCTGTCTCCAGCGGAAGCAGAGGAGAGGCGATAGCTTCTGTTGGTAAGCATCCAGATGGACAAATCTAAATATATACGGACACAGGGGAAAGGAGAGAGTTTGAAAGTTAAACCGTCCCTTTTGAGATATTTTTATGTTGATTTCTCTTCACATTGCTAACTGTGAGATATTTTACCTTAAGGATGCGATATATGAAGTTAGAGAATTACATTTAAATAATGTGAATCTATAAAGTGCATTTTCCCATTCTTAACTCACCCTAAAACGAATTTTGGAGGCGTTTATGTCAGACTGTAGAAGCAAGTGGGGATTCTTTATTTTCTGTGTAACCTAATCACTCCATTTTTCATGAGTTTATCTCTATAGGACCATCACAATTTCCATGCTGTATAGGCAAATCTGAAGCATCTGCTCCAGCGCCTGTTTCCTGAAGCACCCAGCATCAGAGGGTGTACAGGGAAGGCGATAAACCCCTCCACTGATAGGTGACAAACAAAAGATGCACAGCAAAGCTACTGTCATGAAATGACAATTTATGCTCTGAAGCTTCTAGCTAATAATATTAAATACTATTAAATATTTTCTATATTTTCCACAGTTACAGCATGTGGAAATTCTTAGTATTTATTGTGAATATTGGATGTTGATAGTGACTCAGATGACAGCGTCCAGCAGTGAATTCAATAGATATTAATTCTTGATGTAAAGTAAGAGCAGTTTTAAGTTGGTTGCCACCCGTTTTATGAGACAGAAACTTGTGCCTGACCCTCTCTGGATCTTTGCATTTATTACTCTACCAAAAGAAAAGGCGAATACTTTTCTTCCTTTTGATTTCGGGGGTCATTCCAATTACCAGTACAAGTTGTTAAACCCCTGAAACCAAAGTCAACCACAGCATAAATCAATGGATGGATCTGGTCCATTAGCTTCTTTATGTATCAAGGAGAAGTAGGTATCACGTTTGATTTTTCAGGCTGTTACCTGCCTTTGATTTCAAAGGTCTTTCTCCTGTATAAAACCAAGGTAAGAGGGTGGAGAATTAGTCTACCTTAATATAACATCACTTTCCATATACTGATGTGGGGGTACAGCTGTTTCAGCAGAGAGTAAAGGGTTAAAAAGGTAAGATGCTGAAGAAAGTGACGTGAATACTTGCACAAATGAAAAGCAAGTATAGCAGAAGACTTTCAATGTTAACTTTCCTTTGAGTGTAATTTTTCTTCCATTATGGAAATGGTTAATATAAAAGCATTTCATATTTGTTTTTCCAGAAATTTTTGTTCAAGTACATTGCTTATTCCCAGTAGAGGAAAGCAATATCATACAATTGACGAAACACTGCACAGAGCCATGCTCATTCAAGTCTCTGCAGTTGTGGTATACACGAGGATTTTCTGCATCTCATTTCCCTGTGCAACGTGAGATCTGCAGTTAAGGTTACCTCCCGAATTCCTAGTTGGAAGTGTACTGATTTGAGCAAGTTGTACTGATGATAGCTACTATAGCCAGCTGTACTTTGGCATGTATTAGATCTTAAGTCCTGCATATCCAGCTGTATCCAATGAAGCTGATTTCCCTCACCACCCTGAAGTGAGGATTTGGCCCTTCAGATTAATTCTAATTTGATCGTTCTTAGCTGAGTCCAAAGGATCGCCAAGTCTTTCTGAAAGGGGTAGAGTGATGTGAAAACCCAAACCTGACGATCAGGAATCTCACCGTCAGAGCTGCAGGAAAGCCTGCCCAACGCCTTGCATTCCTGACCTTAAAAATAAACCCAATGAGCAGAAGTAACCACCAAATCAAATTATAGGACATTCAGCACAGGGTAGTTTTAATGCCGCCCATGAGAAGAAACACAATTCCTCAAACCCCAAACTTTTCTTTCAGGGCTGCTGAGAAACAGTGCTGAGCGAAGTTTGCAAGGAGCCCTGCAGTGACGGACGGCAGCTATGACACCTTTCCCCACCGTCACTCCGACGACCTTCTCAGGATGTTGGGAACTCGGACGGTGTAACGCAAATTTCCTTATGCCGTCAGGGAACAGCAGATAAGGCTGTGGGTGGCTGCAGACTGACACCCGGGCACCAGGAATCCCCGCAGAGGGGACATGCCTCGTGGCGGCCCACGCGGAGGCCTGGTGGGGAGACGTGGCGTGTCAGACGCGCTGACCGTCAGCCAGCGACGTGACCTCGCGGCGAAGGAGGCCAACGGCACCCGGGCTGCGGCGGGAGGAGGGCTGCCAGCAGGTCCTTCCCCCTACCCAGCACCCGTGAGGCCACACCTGGAGTCCTGGGTCCGGTGCTGGGCTGCCCAGTACGAGAGGGACATGGACATACTGGAGAGAGTTCGGCGAAGGGCCACCAAGATGCTGAAGGGACGGGAGCACCTCTCCCATGAGGAGAGGCTGGGAGAGCTGGGACGGCTCAGCCTGGAGCAGAGCGGGCTCAGGGGAATCTCGTCATGTATAAATGTAAATAAATTAAGCTTGCAAACTAGGCAGATTTAAATATAGACCGTTATTTTATTATAATTTCTTGCTCTTTCTCAGCAATAAGCTTTTGCTAATCCTACCACGGGCACTACCAGTCCCCTTCGTTCCGGCTGATCTTTCCAACAAGGCCTTTTTGGCCTTCTATACCTTGATGGTATTAACTGGAGTCTAACTACTCAGTTTAAGAAAAGCAGTTAAATTTGTAAATCGGTCTTCCTTGACAGACCAAACCTACAAGTCGCTGGGAATTTTCTGTACCTAGAGGCTAGGGATAAAATGAATAGAAATGTTCTGATAATGATTTAAGGAAAAAAACATCACAAGTGAAAAACTTTAAAGGCAATGGAAGTTTTGCCATTTGATGAGGAAACCGCACGCGTTATTCCTCAGCCCATTCGCCTAGGATTGAGCAGAATCTTGCCGAAAAGCGTTACCACTAATGCCGCATTGAAGACGGTCGCTGAGGAGCCTGCCTCATCCAGCCGCCCGTTTACCTTCCGCTGGCGCAGGTTGCGGCGGTGCTGGTACCCGCAGGGTGGGCGTCGCTGCCCGCTCGGGACCGCCAGCCCCCGCCGCCAAGCAGGGCCGCCTCCGCGGGGAACGCAAGGGCTCTGCTCCGCGCAGCGAACACCGACGTTTCGGGCGGGGGTGCCTCACACGGGGCTTTGGAAATCACACTTATTCTCCTCCATAACGGCAGTCTGAATTTCAGATGCACCAAGCAGCAGCAGATCCCGCCGACAGCTAAAACGCTGCCTGTCTGTACAGTTTCTTAAAAGTCAGGGAGGTGGTTTTTAAAAAAAACCAAACTGCTTGTTAACTGGTGGTGGGAGAGAAAGGAAAGAACTTTCCCAGCTTTCAATCACCTTAGAAGTTAATTAAGACACTGACCTAGATCCTCTGGCCCCGCTAAGCATGCCTTGGCACAGATGCAGAATTCACCAGGGACTACCGATCCGTGGACCGGTCCTCGTTAGAGCAGTCTGTGTTACGTACATTAAGATAAGGGACTGCTCCAGCTCCGTCTGCGCTCTCTGCCCTCGCCTGCCTTCGAGCGGCCGCCCTGGGAGCGGAGCCGGACACGAGACCAAAAGCTCTTCGTGCACTTCATTCCTTTCAGCTCCTCAGCGCCCTTCATGAAGTCTGAATCTTTTCAGTCGCTTTTTGTTCAACGTGTAGATTTTGCTAGTCTGCGTGTAAATAAAGTCATTTCTACCACGCTACTTCTGGTTGTGGGTAGAGGCTGGAACTCCATTCACCTACGCAACCACGCAGTGTGAGGGGCATTAATGGCAGTTACCTGTGTGCGTGAGGAAGGGGTATTCTCAAAGCTTATGATCAGATATTTCCCAAGTAAATCACACAAGATCAGAATTATGTATTGTATGTCAATGAATCAAGTGAGATGCAAATTGAAACATAAGATTTTTCTCCGTAATGTACAATAAAAATTCAATGGTTAGCAGTTGATACAAAGCATATAAATATGTTTTCAAATAAGTACAACAGCTATGAAATCAGGAATCAGTAAGTCATAATGCATTTCAGCACAATACTGATGAACCCATTTTTCTGGCACATATGAAATAACTAGCTCATTTTAATTCTTTATAAATAACAGATAACAGCTTGAGAGGCATGCTCCATGCAATTCATTTTTATGACTCCATCTCCTCCACACTTGATGCTCCCATGACATTGGGGTTGGGAGGAGAGGGTGTATTATGCATTCTTTCTTGCTTTCCTCCTCTTTGCTGCTTTATAAAGCAGCTATCTTTTTTTTTTAAAAAAAAAAAAAAGCAGCAATTTAGTGCTTCAGAGTACCAGTTGACTGATGTGGCCAGAGATCATGTCATTAGTAACTTTTCTGCAATTTATTTCATTTATCTGTGCTTTATATCTCTGCTGTTGCTTTCTAATCATCACTCCCACTAGGCATTGTTTTCCTATTGAGGCAGCAACTAAATGAGCTGAGAATTAGATCTATATTACATCAGCAGTGGGCATTGCAGATATTACCAACACATTAAAAGAGAAATTCAAATGAAACAAACAAGAACATGTTCTTTCCTATTCCAGAAATTGATCCTGATTCCACAGTTTAGTGGCTGAACAGTGTTCAGGAGAAAGAGATGAGTTTTGTCACAAACAAGCTATTATATGAGATCATTAACTGAAATAGGATTACTGTTACTCTATAATTTCATTTTTCTTTGTTCTTAGAAGATCGACTAGGATGGAAAAGGATGGATACTTTGTTGTGGCAACATTTTAAGGCTCTGAAATGTAGAAGTCTTGGTTGTCAAGGGATTATACTTTTGCACATAAGGAAGACCAGCACAAATAAGCAGACCCACTGCTGATGGAGGTATTCCGTGTCTTGCCCGCAGACACAATGTTGTGTGCGCCCCGATCATTCGAGAGGACGTGCCCCCGCAAGGTGGGAGCCAGCCGCTCCTCCCTCTCCTCCGGCAAGGCGCCAGGCGAAGGCGGTGTCAGAGCAGCTGCACCGCGGCAGCGTCCATCGTGGTGCTTTTGCCATTTTTTTGACAGCGCAGGTGAGAAAGCACGTTCTGCACCGCCCGAAGCGGCGGCTGTTTCGGGGGGACCCTAATCAGAGGTGCCTCTGAGTGGCCTAAGGTGGCTCTGACGAGGGTCTAAATGAAGGCGATGAGCTGCACAGCTGAAAGCAGCAGCCAAGCGGGTTTTTTTTTTTTTCCCCCCAAGGAAACTGGCATCGTAATAATTAAATCAGGTCTCCGTTCAGAGAGAGCTGACAAGTGTCTCATCTCACCTGGATGGGCACCTCCTGCAGCAGCAGCCCTGAACTCCCCACAGACCCTGAGAGCAGGGCTGGGCAGCCCCCAGCCCCGGCTGCAGCCCTCCCTCGCAGGTGGCACTGGGAGCATCCTCCTCCTCCTCCTCCTCCTCCTCCT